>VZRO01004740.1:136611-233688 GCA_013397915.1 Daphoenositta chrysoptera | reverse complement strand
TTTTTTTTTTTTTTTGCTAACAGCATGTATCTCCTTAATCAAAGTAGCCAGAAGCACTGAATACTCATTCAGTAAAATGAAAACATGTAAGTTTTATGAGTTTATATACTGTTTATAGATGAGAAAAATAAGAAAAACAGGTTATGGATGATAGTACAACTAATTAGTTAATTTTCTACATTTCTAAGATGAATGTGTGTTTGTGTAAACAGAGGGTAAAGGCATATTAGAAATAATGCATTTTATCAGTAAAGCTGAAAATCAGAAAAGACTTTATAGTGTTGGATTTGCACCATTCTACACCAATTTTTTAAGTAAAATGAAAGACTTCAGAAAATGGATTAGTAAGTACCAATTCTTAAAAGCAAGAATTGTAGATGATACTGCAAATGAGCAAAAATTAGATTACATGTGAATTGGATAAATATCTTAATCTTTTTCTTTTTTCCCACATTTGTAATTGACACAAGGAACAAGAGTGTAATAGATACCAACTGAAAATTTTGAATAATTGTATCTGTGCCTCTTGTATGATCTGAGAAGTTCTGATTTTTTTTTTTTAATATTGGAGCTTTACCTCTTTATTTATTTTTTCTTAAAAACGTCAAGGATTTATAGCTCTTTCTCCCCCAGTAATGTTTGGGATTTCCCGAGTGATTCGGGTATATATCTGGAGTTTTCTCATTCTGCAAATCAAGTATTTGTCACAGGAATCCTTAAAAAACAAGAGCATTTCTTAGGTTTGGTTTTGTTTGTGGTGCTAGTTTTACTGTAGCTCACAGAGATTTAATGAGAACCACTTCCAGCAGATTTAATTTCCTTGTTGCTTTTAGAACAGTGGTACCACAAGGCCTTGAATTGAGAAAAAAATCCTGGAAAACTCAAAGAAAAATCAATCTGTTTTCCTTTTTTCATTGATTTGGCTTTTTTCTTGTGGATAAAAATCTTTCTTGTATAAATTAAGTGAACAAATGTGACTCATTCTTTACTTTATTTTGTCTTGTCCATGTCACCCTTTGAGAGCACTAATGCATAGGCCCTTAACTTGAGTGATTTTCACTGAATATGGTAAAGCATATATATATACTGCTTTCTGTCTGACTGTTTATCATAGCTGATTATTTGCACTCTGTCTCCTGCTGTGTTAATATCTGCCAGAAACTTCATGATACAGTAAAAGGAAATCCAAATCTTCCAGTAATAACAATGATGGAAAGCTACAACTAATGAAATCCATCCACAACTGAGTAATACCATCCATCAGTGACAAAATGTCATCACTTAGACTGGAACTGAGGAATGGTGTTAGTGACTGTTCATTTTTAGCAATAATACAAAGAATAGTTTGAAAAGTAAATGAAACAAATGCTATATTAATTTCTAATATAAAACAAGAGAATCTTCTTTTTTAAAGCTTCCCTTTGGAATATGAGAAGAAAACAAAAAAATATACTCACACAGAACTATTTTATATTTATAAAATGAGAGGGTGAGTACCTGTATCTGTATCTCTTTACATTACTCACTTCTTGGAAAAATAATATGATAACTTAAAATATTTTATTACAATTATCAATGTCTATCCATTGCAATTTTCTGTTCACTTTTTTTTATTTCAGCAAGTACAGTAAGATTAATTTTGTGGTCCTTTTATAAACCAGTGTTAAATGAAAAAAAATTAATATAAACACATGGTTCAAATAGAGACTTTCCACACTATTATTTGTTATTGAGTATTATCACATGGTTAATAGTATAACTGTTAGGTTTCTTTAGTATTTTCTTCATGTGTCTTATTTGTAATATTTGGAAGGACTCAGAAATTTGTTAAAAGTTTTATGTAAAATCTGAAACATAGCAAATTCGAAATGTAAACCAAATACTACATTTGTATCTGTATATAAAATTCTTACTGAAATTAGTGGAAACATGACATTTCCTTGGTCTCCTTAGACATGAACAAAATTTGTCTTTTGGCCTCTGACTTTTTTGAGCTACCTATATCAGTAAGGGTAAAGATGTTTCATCATCATTGTGATCTATCAGCTGTCTTACATCAAGCAAAAAAAATAAGATTAAAAAAATCCATATCCTAAGATACTTTGCAGAGCAATCTGAATTAGAAATACATTTGTTTTCTTCATCTTTATTTCTTGCGCTGTAATTGAAGTACTGTAGATTGAGTTCTAATATATCTGGTTTTTAAGAAAAACACAAATAACCAAATACAATTGTGTAGCTTGTAAGACTTGTTTGGAAATGTCTGGAACGAAACAGTGCAGTTTTATACTATGAATATTTAGTAAGGGATCTAGGAACTGATGTCACAAATTATTTTCAGTGTTAGCAGTGTCAATATTTTTTTGAGGAGCTGAGCTCCATAAAATATAGAGTTGGCTTTGTTGCTTTTTTTCTTAGTAGTGATACAGGTGCTTGTATTTATTGAAGTGACTTAGCCATAAATCAGTTAACTAAATCAATTAATTATGGAAAAGTCATTCTGTGATACACAACATGAAAAACCGTTGTCCCTCAAGGTGTTTCTCTTGGAAAGCTGGCTGTAAGATTTTTGACAGTATTGTAGACATTTGTTACTAGGAAGTATTGTGTGATTGATTTTTATAAAAGAGTGTTTTACTTTGTGGGTTTCTGGGCAGGAGGTTTCAAACAAACCTGTAAAAAAATCTTGATGGAGGCCTAAGGTTTTGAAACTGTAATTCTTTCTCTCCCCGCACCCCATAATTTTCTGTGGTTGCTTCTCTTTACAACAGCAGGCAATTCGCTGCCTGTCACAAGTCTTGGGATTATGGAAGTTTCCAAATAAATAGAGATTGTTGGGCTTACATATGACATTAGTAAACAAAATCTGGGGAGTTCCAAAATATGTTCATGCCCTGCGATTTCATCATTGTAATACAGAATGTGGAAGATGAAAAGAAGTGAGCTAAAGCTGTGGTTAGGTATGCTGGGGGCATCAAAGGTCAACTGATGAATAACTCTTCAGCTCTACAGTTTTTACTTGACTTGACAGCTGGTTGTTCTTGCCACCTCTAGTTTCTAATGATCTTATTACAAAATTGGGTTAACTTACTGGCAATACTTGAGTCTCAGACATCAGACTGAAGTTTGTATGTAAAATACACCATTCTTTGTTTCCTTCTTGATTTACTGCCCAAGTCAGGGTATTTTAAGCAGATAGGATATATTACCATGACACAAGTACAGCAGGATATCAGCCACAGATAAGTTGTTTTGTGATTTCTTGTAAAAACACAGTTAAAGGTTTTTGACTTAGCACTGTCAAAGAGTGTGTGCTCTGTGTGTGTTAGAGAGATTATGAACTATAATTGTTTGAAGAAATTAGTTGTATTATTACCAGATTGTTACTTTTCAAACAACAAGTTGGATGAGCGAGTTGATCTGCTGGATGGCAGGAAGGCTCTGCAGAGGGATCTGGACAGGCTGGATCAATGGGCTGAGGTCAGTGGTATGAGGTTCAGCAAGGCCAAGTGTTGGATTCTACACTTGGGTCACAACAACCACATCCTTCGCTACAGCCTTGGGCGGCGTGGCGGGAAATGCTCGTTGGAAAAGGACCTGGAGTTGCTGCCNGACATGGAGGGGCTGGAGTATGTCCAGAGAAGGGCAACAGAGCTGGGGAAGGGTCTGGAGCACAAGTCCTGTGAGGAGTGGCTGAGGGAGCTGGGGGTGTTCAGCCTGGAGGAAAGGAGATTCAGGAGAGACCTTACTGCTCTCTACAGCTGCCTGACAGGAGGGTGTAACCAGGTGGGGGTTGGTCTCTTCTCCCAGGTAACTAATGACAGGACAAGAGGAAATGGCCTCAACTGCACCAGGGGAGGTTTATGTTAGAAAAAAATTCTTCACAGAAAGGGTTATCAAGCATTGGAACAGGCTACCCAGGGAAGTGGTGGAATCACCATCCCTGGAGGTATTTAAAAGATGGTAGATGTGGCACTTAGGGACGTGGTTTAGTGGTGGACTTGGCAATGCTGGGTTACTGGTTTGGCTTGATGATCTTTGAGGTCATTCCTAAACAAAAGGATTCTATGATTCTATTTTGTGGTGTGCTCCTGATCTTGATAGCCAGGTCTAGGGAAATTCTTGTAACCATTCTGTTGCAAGTGATAGTTTCAGTCCATGTTTTTAACATTATATATATTTTACTTGGATTGTGGACAGAGAAGCTGATCCCTAGAAGAAAGCTAGAACTTGGAAACAGATCCTGGTCTAGAAAAGAAACTCAACATAGTCAGGCACTTTTTTGGCAAGCCTGGTGCAAAAATTAAAACCTCCAAAATGTTTCTTGTCTGCTAGGTGTGCATTTTCTGGGCAACTCAATAAATACCTTATTTTAGGAGATACAGCTCTGTGTTTTACATTTCACATTCCCTGACACTGAGCATAAAGTTAAAAGAATTTAATTATGTGGAATGAGTTGGGTTGATAGTCTTCCTTTAGGCTGATCCCACATTATGTTGGAGTGCATCAAATTCTTTATTTTTTGAAGCACATCAAGCCTGTATCCTTTTGTTTCAGGGTAGTATGATTGGTTCTTTTGTGGTAGCAAAGTAATGTCTCCTCGCATATAAAAATTACATTTCTCAGCTCTTGTCAACATTTTCAATGTGGCTTAATTTATTTTTATTCATCATTAAATTCCAAAGCTATTTGGGTCTCTGAAGAGACTTCATAAAATCTTCTCTCTGAAGAATGTGCAGATAAATCAAATAAATTTTGACCCATAAGTCCAAAGACATTGAAAAATGTCACAGTTGTATGTGATAAGTACGTACTGTCTTTTTATCCAGGTTTTCTTCAAGGTTTTTAATTCAGTGTTAGTATGGGATTGAAGATGTTGAGAAGGATCAAGATTTGTTATAAGCCCCGCTGTTCGTGTGGTGGTTTTGAGCTTAAGCTCATGTTATGTTTTTCCTTTCACTGTGTAAATTCTTCAGTTTTATGGCAAATACTGGTTTTGCTGTTGAACAGCAGTAAAGTTTCTCCTGAGAGGGTTTCACCCTTGTTTATACATATCCTCTCTAGTCTGGTTTGGGGCTGCAAAAGACTGAAGAAAGAGGTTACCAGTTCACAGAGCAGCTGTTGTTCGGATGTTCAGGTCATTATTTAGGCACTTGACTGAAATCTGCAGTTTGGATCTTGAATTGTAGCACTGAGTTGACTGTTACTATCCTCTTTCCAAAACACGGGTTCATTTTCTTTCCAAGTTGCCTACCCTACTGTGTTCCTACATGACTTATGGAGTATAAAGTTAGTCGTCTGCTGTAGAATGACTTTCACCTGTAACTTCTGTCACTTTTTGGTTTCTTACTGTGATGGTAGGAAGGAAAAACTTTAAAAAGCTTCCATTATTTCTGGAATAGTGCTCAGAGTATTCTACCTACTAGATCCTTGTCTCAACAAGTGCATTGGAATATATGTTTGAGTTTCTGGTATACTGTAAACCTAGGAGGTGAAAAACATTGTAGTTCTTTCAGTACTGCAGTGTAACATACACTAGACCAATAAAGATCATAGAGGTAAGAAGGTGGATGTTGCATGTTCCTGTGTCTGTATTCCAATGGCACAAGTACCCTCAAAGATAAGTTAACATTCAAAGTCTGATGTGGATACTGCAGACATCATTCTGATACTGCTCTTTGTATCATTGGAAGAATGTAGGTTGAAGGCAACTGATGAGAGTTTGCATGAACTAATTGTGAAGAGCTGTCATTTAATTCTCTAACATTCCAAAATTCCAGTGATCTTGAAATGTATATATGCGCCTATTATTAATATATATGTATTTATTTTTTAAATTAATATGTATTTATTTTTAATTAATATACATATATTTATTAATATAAATGTATATGTGAGCCTATTATTAATTTTCATGTGTTCCCATGAAAATATTTGAGAGCCACTTCCCCTGCTTCCTTCTACCTGCAACAACTGTCTCAACCATTTATTATTTGATTACTTTTTTTCTAAATAGAAAATTCAAAATACAATTTTTGAAATATATGTATATAAAACCAGTATCTGTAGTAGTGATTTTTGGTGCTACTTTTGACTCAGAAGCATTATTTCCCAGGTGACAATAATCTTGGCTCTGTTACTTCAACAAGTATATAAGAAAGTGTATGTGCAAATCTTTGTGTGTTAAGACGGAAAGATTTCTACTTCAAAATAAATAGAACAAGTTTGTTAGAAATGAACTTCATGTTCATTTCTGTGTGTATTTAAATGTGTATTTAAGTTCTTACACATACATTTGGCTAGGGTTTGTGCTGTGTGTCTCATCTGATTATGTGTGAGCAGCCAAAGATAGCACACTGCTGAAGACTGTGTGCAAAGCAGCACTTGCATCTAAGTCATGGGTCTAGAGAAAGCAATTTTGAAAAACTGCTGTTAGAAATTTGGCTTCTCAAATGGTCAGATTACTGTTCAGAGCTTTAGGACTCTTTGGAAACCTTTTATTTGTTAAAGAGACTGTTGAGGGTGTCCCCATGGGTGGATTTGAATGACTGGAACATCAGGACTCTTTGGCCTTTCACAACAATTTCCTTCCCTTTGGGACTCGGTTTTTCCTTTATATGCATTCATGCCATAGTTACAGTGTTGAGATTTCCTTTAACTGCAATTTAACTGGGAGGGGTAACTTGTTCCTTCTTCCAGTCGAGTGATATGAATATCTAAGTTAAGGGCATGGGATTCTGGTCAGAATAATGCTCTTTTGCTTCAGAATGGTAACCCAGTGTATACTTGTCGAAAACAAGGCATTAACTTATTTTTGCCTTAGAGCCATTGGGAACTTGTCCAGCTTCCTGGGAAGGACTGGTAGGGTTGTTGGTTTTTTTGTTAACTGGGAGAGGTTTCCCATCTTTCTTACCACATCCAGCTTGCCTGTTCTGGCCTGTTTCAGAAACTTGGACCCTGCTTATGCTAGAGGCATTTATAAGCTGCACAGGCCTTGTCAGGTCTTGATGTAATTTCTGAGGTGAATCATCTTTGTCCATTTCTAATGTATGAATGGATTTCTTTCCTTTTCAGTTAGAATCAAAGAAATGGATATCAAGCCTTATAATTTGTTCCTAGTAAATCAAACAGATGGTAGGAAGGCCAAATTTCTTCTTAAGAAAAAAAAAAAAAGACTTTTGGTCTTGCAAGTTAATTACCAGTCCAATTATCCTACTTTTCACTTAGACATTTTCTTGAATTATTGAGTGTTTTAGGAACAATGCTGCTAAGTAACAATGAGGAATTAATAACATTCATAACGTTTTCCCAACACAGAGAGGACAGCAATCTGTTCAAGTGAGTCCAGAGAAGGGTCACCAAGATGATTAGAGGGATGGACCACCTCTCCTGTGAGGAAAGGCTGAGAGAATTGGGTTTGTTCAACCTGGGGAAGAGAAGACTTTGGGGTTACTTAACTGCAGCCTTCCATTACCTGAAGGGAGCCTCCCAGAAAGATGGAGCAAGACTTTTTACAAGAGCCTGTAGTGACAGGACAAGGGCAAATAGCTTCAAACTCAAAGACAGAAGATTTAGATTAGATGTTAGGATGAAATTTTTTCTGTGAGGGTGGTGATGCTCTGAAACAGGTTACCCAGAGAAGCTGTGCCTGCCCCATCCCTGGAGGTGTTCAAGACCAGTCTGGATGGGGCTCTCAGCAACCTGGTCTAGTGGAAAATGTTCCTGCCCATGGCAGTGGGGTTGGAACTACATGATCTTTAAGGTCCTTCCTGGCACAAGCCATTCTATGATTCTCTGAACATTGCACATCCTAGATGATATTAGAAAGGTAGATTTGGTTGGTGTCAGTATAGGTGCAGCAGAGTTTTTGGAATTCAAATATGTATTGAAAATAGAGAATCTGTGTTTTAAAAAAATACACAGACACAAACTTCTTCCAAAGTAATAGGTGCTGGACATCTTCCAGAGACATGTTCAGTCTTTGATAAAATTACTCTTAAGAAAAATGGGAACTTTTCAGTGGTTTGAATTGGAGATAGTACTGTTTGCTAAGGGCAAACAAAATAAAAGGAATCATTTAAGGTGTTGTCAGGAAAGGAAGTTGCTGGCTGTACTCAGACTCTAAAATTAAATTCTACTGCAGCACATAATCTTATTTTTAGCCTTGTAGGAAGCTGTAGTCATATTCTTTGGCCAAAATTTAGCTCATATACATTTTTCTCACTGAAGTGATTTGTAATCTGTCTGTAGAAGAGAATATTGTCCAAATGTAGCATTTCTGGTTTTTAAGTGATTGGAGAAAGCAGGAAATACAACCTTTGTTTTATTGTATATTTACCTATAACAGTCTTAAACTGCAAACTGTTATGTGAGCCTATTCATGAGGCATGAAGTTACTTTTGTTTTGCTTAACCAAATGGCCGAAATGTTGCCTCCAGTATGTCTGGAATGTTATTTACTTGGTCTGTTTCTGCAATTTTTCTTTGTACCACTGTTCACATGCCACAGTTAGGGGTCATTTACTTACAACTGACCAAAGTAATACCCTCAAAGTTGTGGTTATTTTTCTCATTGGAGGCTTTATAATAAAAGATTAGTCTTGTTCTGCAGCTTCTGTGCTCACACTTTTTCCGCATCTCTCTCTCCCTTCATTCTCTTAATCAGAATTGCTTTTGGCAAAGATTTGGAGAGCTGCTGTTTTTACTTGCTTTTTTTGTGTTACTTGATTCCTCAATTTAGTGCTTTAATTTCTGACATTGTTTCTTACAATGCCATCTGATTGAAATGCATTAACTTTCTTGGCTGGGTAGCTATTTTTTTATAAGGAGATATTTGTTGAGTATGTTTTTCTATCTAAGAGTGTATCGTATTTTAAGGTCCAGTTCCAGACATTCAACTGGTTGCAAGAAAACTGTGGGTGTTTTAACATTTCCAACGGAAGGGTAGGACGGGTGGGGAAGCTCTTTGGAATGCTGACGAATAATATTTGACTCTTGGAAATGTCTTAAGGCCATACACTCCCCTCCCATGCTTGGAAGGCTAGACTTAAAGACCTCTGGTCTTGAAAGCATTATCCTTGTGCTTCATTTCCTTTCTCATTGACTGGAGTGAGAAAAGAGTTGAAATACAGATCATGGATTCCGTGGGTTAATGCAGGAACACTCTGTGGATGGTGTTGGTTTGTGTCCTTGCTACTCCCATCCGTGACATGGTGCCCCATTGACCCCTTGCGTATTAGTCAGAGGGCTTAATTCTGCTACTTTTATTTCCTAGATATACTTAGTTTCAAAAGTTGTATAGGTTTTGAGATGTTAAGGCCTGTAATGTGTATAAGTGTAGCAAAAATTACCTCACAAGAGCACATGGGTTGGGAACTGCAGTAACTTGCAGTTCAGTGTATTTTCAATTTCAGAGTGACAACTCGTAAGTTTTCCCCCCCCCATTTTCTTCTTGTAGTGCTTGAGTATGAAGCAGAGTAGATACAGACTGGGTTGTTCCCCTGCTGTTGTGAAAAGTAGATATTTACTGCTTCTCACTTCTGTGGTTGTAGTAAAATATGTCCTCCTTCCTCTGCATTTGCAGAAATTATCAACTCTTATCATGAGAGGGTATCTTCTCAGCTTGATTGAAGTTTTGACAAACACGTGCTTTACTATACATGACTCTTTTTACTTTTGGATAGTGATTTGTTTTCTTTATTAAATGTTTCTGCTTTATTTATTTCCATCTTTGATCATTTAACTGATGAATACTTGTTGCCAATATTAACACTGCTCATATTTTATAATCCTAGCTTATATATAAATGTTTCAGTTGAAATAAATCAGTCTTGTAACATGAAAAATATAAAACTTTGGTTTAAGTTACTTATTACAATTAATAGCTGTTTGATGGTGGAATACAATACAGCTGCTTGGTGGATTTTTAGTTTGATTCTCTGCCAATAAACAATAAACTACTACTTAATTCCTACAAATTCCTGAGATATAAACTGTTAGTCATGACCTAGCATGCATACACTAATAAGAAGCTAACAGTCTAATAAAGCCTACCTGAAGGAAGCCTACAAGGACGATGGAGAGAGATTATTTACAAGAGCATGTAGTGACAGGACAAGGGAGAATGGCTTCAAACTAAAAGAGAGCAGGGTTAGATTAGATATTAGGAGAAAGTTCTTCCTAGTGAGGGTGGTGAGGCACTGGCACAGGTTGCCCAGAGAAGCTGTGGATGCCCCACCCCTGGAAGTGTTCAAGGCCAGTTTGGATGGGTCTCTGAGCAACCAGGGCAAATGAAAGGTGTCCCTGTTCCCTGGCAGGAGAGTTGCACCCAGGGAATCTTTCAGGTCCCTTCCAATCCAGGCCATTCTTTGGTTCTCTTATTATTATGGCCATGCAATACATGTGTACATTGTAACAGGTCAGTAATGGATTCTGTCACTCATTTCTCTTGTGCAGCCCACACATCATCTTTCTGTCACAGAGTGTACTATCAGGAGGAAGCCATCTCTGTGGCACACGTCTGTGTCATGAAATTGCTCATGCTTGGTTTGGACTGGCCATTGGTGCTCGTGATTGGACTGAAGAGTGGATAAGTGAAGGGTTTGCTACTTTCTTAGAAGATATATTTTGGGCTAGGGCACAACAGGTAAGGTGATGACACATTGCTTCATAATTAAATTAATGTGGAAATCAAATTATATGTGAATTACGTATAAATTAAACCTCCTGTGCTAAGAAGTATTTTTAAATGGTGTTGGAATTTGCATGCTTACTTGATATAAGAAAGAAAAAGTGATCCACAATGCATACAAATGTTTACAGAGGTAGAGGTCAGTGCAAATGAGAATGGAAACATCTGTTTGTCCATGATTACCTTCCCACAAATTTATTACTCAGTTATTAAAATTCAACTATCAAACAATTCCTCTGCATTCTTTCCATTTCTCTTGTGGATGTGAAACTGGAAAAATCAACGGTCTTACTGCATATTGTAACATTCCAGGTACCTAATTAAAATTGTTTGGTTTTGTCCAATGGATGTCCAAGAAGTGTACCTCAAAGCAAAATGGAAGATGATTTGAAATAGGACACACTGGCACTTAACACTTTTTTTCTTCTTCTACTACCCAGCAAGTTACTCTTCTATCAGAGACTTAGAAATCATTGCCTGCCTTAAGGTGAAAAGTTCATAAGCTGTATGTCAGCTAGTAAAGGGTTTTTCTGATGCAATTCTTACTCTTGTAGTACTTCTGTTACTTCAAGCATTTTGTGTGTCAGTTATTTCTTCTTGTGCCTGCTTCAGGTTTTACCCCTTTAGTCTGCAGATCTCCACCTGAGGAGAAGCATGGTAGAACTGGGAACTGACAAAATACACTCTTCTGAACCTCCATTTCTTAAAGTACCTGGCATATTTATAGCATCAAGTAAAACAGAATGCCTTGTTAAGTACCAGATTTCTGGAAAGAGAGAAGGGCTGTGCAAACACTTGGTTTTTCCCTTTTGGTCCTAAAACTCATTTGTGCCCTCATATTGAGCATCACTACACTGCTGTGAGCTGTTCACATTAATTCTTTGCTTTTGTGAGTCACTTGAAAGCATTTTGATTGTAGTAGACATCTTCCTTGGAGCTGGATGTAAAGGAGAAAGCAACAGAACTGTGTGATTAGTTCCCTTGTTAATGTGTAAGGCATACCTTTTTAACATTGTTGAGTAGTTTTGATGCTATGCAATTACAGAATTTAAGGATTCTGAGTGTATTCCATAGTGCCTGAGAATAATTTCAGTTGTGACTGAATGTAATGCAGGGTAATATTAGCTGCATTTGCTTTCCCCAATCTCCCATCTCTTCTTATAATAGAGAAACATAAATTATAATTACGTTCAAAATAATTGTCAGCTGGCAACCTGGAATTTATTTCATAAGTAGGAATCTCTGTTAATCTTACATAAATGGGGAAAATACAACCGGGAGCTTTCATGAGTATGGCAGAAGTAGTAGGAAAGAGGAATGAAGCCAGGACACAATGTAGCTCTTTACTCTCAAGTTGGGAAGCATAAAGATGCAACAAAACCCACTCTGCCAGGTATCTGTTACTGTATATTTAGTTAATTTGTTGCCATTCGCTAAAGTGAAAACAACATGCCCATCTCTCTCCTCAGTCAGAACTATTTAACTGACTAGTGATTTGATGTGCACAGTGAGGCTTTTGTTTTCCTTCGTGCTGCTATTAACTCTCATAGCAGCAACTGTTATTTTTTTATCATGGGTATTGGTACTGTTCCCTGCCTCTTCTGCACATTAAAGAGAAACTAACCAAGTTTCTTGTTCTGAAAATTATTATTGTCTGTTGGGAAACAGCACTCAGTGATCTGTGTTTTTTGTTTACTATGCAGCTGTCACATGATGAAACAAAAGGGCAACAGGAATTGAAAGCTTTACTTCGCTGGCGCCGACTTAGAGATGAGGTGCAAAACTCTGAAGAAGAGCTGCAAGTTTTAAGGTAACAATATGACAGAATCATCTTTGCGTTGCAAGTTCACTCTCTCCTGTTTTCCACGTTTTCTCCCTTCAAAAGATACACATCCAAATCATCTGATTAAATCCACTGCATTTCCTTATTTACTTCTAATGAAAAAAAGAACATGCAAATTAAACTGACTAGGTTATACATCTTGACTGTAATGCAATTGCTTCTCCCTTTGTTATAGAAAGCTTTCAGAAGCCATGGGATTTAGTTTGATATGAAACATCTCTAAGGAGTTTATAAGAGCTTCTATTCAGGGAAAAAAGAGAAGACCTTTTCCTGAACAAAGTTCACTGTTGGAAGCCATAACAGTAATTTTCTGTGGCTGAAGACAAGCACATACAGTAGTATGGTATCTGACTGCCAAGCAGAATGAAGCTTTAAAAATAAAAGAAAAAATATAATGAACTATATAAATCCCCTTTCTCATTAGAAATTACAAATATTTATATTTAAAATAGATTTTTGGTCTTTAGGTATCAGATGCTAAACTCAAGGTTCCTTTGTAGATAGCTAAAGACAGTCTTCCTTTGCTAGTGATTATTAATCTGGGCTGTTTTGATTGGTGTGTTAGGAATTTTCCATAGTGTTTGATCTTGAGTGTCTGTCTTACTCAAGATCCACTGAGCCTCTACTGCTTGTCTCCTCACAGTCTTTGACCAAGAATAACGAGTTTACTAATCCTGGTTGAAATTAGCCATGATTTCTGACCAAATCATGGAAGTACAGGGACAGATTTCAAAGAATTATGTAGTCCATTCTCCTGCTCTGAAATAAAGGCAGTACACACAGACCATCCTAGGTGGGTTCTTACTAACATGTTCTTAGAAGATTCCAATAGAGAAGTTTTCATAACAGAGACGAGCTGAATTAGTGTCTCAATAAGATAGCCTTCCTTCCAGGAGACTGATCCAGAAGGGAAATAGCTGGATTTCTTCTTTCCTACAGTGTGTCTGCAACATTTACATAGTCTGAAAGACTTGGAGTTGCCATAAAATAAGAAAACAGTTATTGATATCTTTCTTTCAATGTTGAGGGAAGATCTTACTGGAAAGGTATTTCTGAACTATAACATGGAAGAGGGCTGTGTTAGAAACACAGTGTAAAATTCAGTTTGGTTTTTTTTCTCTCTCTTTTATTTCAAACAGTTACATTTTATCAAAATTTTGTGTATAGTGGATTTCATGTGCACAGGCCCTAATTATAATGTCTAAAAAAACCCCCAGTTTAGCACTCTGGACAAAACTGTAATAAGAAACTGTTACACAGATGTAAAAAAGGAAGAAAATTTTTCTCAAGGGAGACACAGATATGGAAAAAAATTTGGTCACAAGGCTTAGCTCCTGAAATCACTTCTGTGTGAGGGATGTGGTTTGAAGAATCTTGTGTTGCTATGGCCCGTATTTCCCCTATTCTGTAGAAATGAAGGGAAAAATGTTTGGTTTTGAAGACTGGCCATTTCAAAATCCACATTTAGAATTGGAGAGGTTGTTTTAGTCACAGGGTCAGGCTCCTAAGACAGGCATCTGTTCTCAGACTACAGTTAGCTGGGATGTTTTCTGAATGGAAGAAAAAAATCTAGAAGGTCTTCAGTACTATGCCTGTGAAGGCACTTCTTAAAAATGAAGAAAGAATGTTTCCACATCTTCTCTTTAGTTTCAATCTGTGCTCTTAAGAGCCTAGAAGTCCTCCACACTTTACTGTTGTAGAATTGTGGCATACCAGATGCTGTATTACATTTTAAAATCAGGCAGTGAATAGTAGGTTTTTTCTAGACATTATTGTCTGTGAACCTCAAACCTGTGTGTGAAATACTTCCTCTTTTAAAACTTGAACTACTATTCTTCCAACCCAAATGGAAAAATGAAAATCAGAACACTTTCTTCAGCAGTCTATTGCATGCAGATGGAAGAGGTTATTCTTGCAAAGATAGTCATGTAGGCTGTTAAGCCAAAGTTCAGGTAAAAAAAAGAGAAAACTCTAGTTGAACATAGTGAGTTCACTATTTTCCCCTCCACTTCCCCTTCCCCTTAAAATGTTCTTTTTATTTGTTTCTCTTTGTTCATAACACGTCTGGACTGGAGAATGACCTGCAACCTGATGTCATGCTGTCTGTAAAAAGACTACACCAACCTACTGATGAGTTTCATTTAGTAGAAAATTCACTTGTTTGACTGTCTAAGTCAAGTTTTATACTTAAGGTAAAGAAAAAGACTGGACTAGTCACAGGTGTTTAGAATTACTATGCCATTCACAATGCTTTTAACTATCAGAACCTGTAATGTATGACTTATTTCATTAGTTACTTACCCAAAACTTAATAAGTGTGTTTCCATTTTAGGCCCAAAAAGGAGAGCACAGGAGAATTGAGTGAGTCTGGAGCCTCTGTTGTCAAATATGGTCTTAAAGCAGAAAAAATCTTCATGCAGGTTCACTATTTGAAGGTGAGTGTCATCAGCTGATTTTTATTGAAATTGCTTTATGAATATCCTAAAGACTTCTGTCTTCTAGACATCAGCAAATTGATAGCTTCTGCCTTTATTTTTTGCAGGGTTATTTTCTTTTGCAACATCTGGCAAGGACAATAGGAGAGGTCTCATACCTTGCATCTTTACGGAAATTTGTCGTTAAGTTCCATGGGCAGCTCGTCCTTTCCCAGGTATTGTGCTTGGGCTTGTTCCTCACTTTTTGGAAAAATAAACTACCCGAACTTTTGGACTGGCTACCTAAATCATCATTTCTGGTTGTGATGTAAAGGGAGAGGCAACTGCAATTCATCAATATAGGTAAAATTCCTACCTGCTAGAGGGAAGAACATTTTTTTCATGGTGACACTTGAATCAGACCTGCTAGTATCCAACAATATAAACAATGAGTGATTTTTTTTTAACAACTTAGTTCAAAAGGTCAGTGTTCACAGGTACTGATGTTCTCAAAGATAGGGTCATTTACCATACTGGAATTGTCTCCTGTAATCTCTTAGCTTGTGGTTTTTTGTTGTGATCACTCAGCCTTTTCCCTGATTCCTCTCTGTTTCTCAAAGAGAAGAAATTATACTTTTGCATTTATTTTCTTCCTCTCTGCATGCTGTTTCATTCAGTGCTTCTAATTTCACCATCTTTCTTATAAGGACAAAGCCAGCTAGTAGAAATTTACCTTCCACTAGGGGTTTCTGTAAAAGTCATGTAACTACTGGCTCTAGCTTTGTTTTGATTTAGGAAATTACATATCTCTCTGAGCCCAAAGTTCGAGGAATCCTGTCATTGGTGATGAATCCAGCTTGCATAAATAGCACTATCCAGCTTGCATAAATAGCAGCTTCTTGCTTCAGTAGTGCTGTGAAAACAACCATTCATGGGGGTGTCTGTGAACCAGGTCACTGAAGTCATCGTGGTAAAAAAGAGGCCTGGAACCAAACCGACGACACTACAAATATTGAGCATTGCTAGAAGAGCAGTGTGATGACAGTGAGTTGCAAGGGAAGAGAGAGGAGAAGGGGTATGAGTGACTTCCTGAAATGGCCTTCTTTGCTGAAGTCTGTCTTATGGTTGAAATCTTTGAGGATATTTGGGACAGCAATAAATGTCTCCTTGAAACACAGAGTAAGGGCCTCTGATTTTGTGTAACTGGACTCTAACAATCACTGCTTCATCCAGCCACAGTGATTCTTTGCTTGCATGCCTGCTGTTTTGAGTCTCACTCTTACAGGGTGAGATATATGCCCAGGTATCTCACAAATAGCTTACAGACCTGTAATTTCTTTTGTATGTCAAGTCACCCAGAAGTTAGGAGCAGTAGCTCCTAACACAGCATTTCTGCCCTGTGGAGGAATGTTTGGCCTATTTAGGGAGTTAACACTGCTGCAGCTGTTTCCTGTGCAATGTTATTGAGACCATGAGCAGTTACATTTTGCATAGTGTGGAAAATGCCAGCCTTGTCTACATTAGGGTGTCCAAAATCATAAAAATAATGCTTCACTGTTAGACAGCTAGAAGAATTTTGAAAATTACAGAAATCATGAGACCTCTAACAAGAAGAAGCCAAGTGTTTTAAGCTGGTGGTAAGAAAGGTGCTCAGATTTTGGTAAGAAAATGTTAGCTTGTTACTCCTGCTTGATGTGGGGTGAGTTGTGTCAGCAGACATTTGAATGCTGCAAAACGTTCAGCACGTTGTACTACTAGTCATGGTAGCTAGCTAGCACATACACTAGAGCCTTCTCCCTCTGTCTAGCTGTGAAATGTCAATTTGTAGCTTACCTACTCCAGTCTCCTAAGATGAAATACTCCACCCAGAAACATCCATTTCAGTTATTGGATAAAAAACTGCTCAGTGTTTCGTTATTAGATTACTGAAGCGGAAGTTAAACTTTTGTTTCTTAGGCTACTTTTTATTTGGATATGTGCAATATGTCCATAACTATGTGCTTAATGTATGTAGAGAAAAAAAAAAGTCCTTTTCTTCATTTGGAAATACCGCTTGATATGGTGGAGAAAAAGTGTTGTACATTAAAACTTCTGTTGTTTGCTTTTGTGCTTTTACTTTGTTTTACACCAGCCTAAATCCAGCTCCTTGTGAAGTTATTGGGAAGAGAATTTTAACATCATACTGGTTTTTGGTCACTAACAAATGCAGATGGAGTAGGGCTATATCCAATTTAAATGCTTTTTCTGCCTTTGTAAGAAATCTTTAGGACTGTGTTTATGTTGGGGGTCTGGTATAGGTAGATAAGGAATCACAGCAGGAATTGTAAATGCAGAAGCAATGAAATCAAGTTAGTACAAAGTTTCTTGTTCAAGATCCTTCTTGAAAAAACATACTGTCAGTGTTTAAACGAATAAAAGATTTAAAATAAATACAGGTGCATATGGTAAGTTTAAATATTATAGTGTTTTACTTTTACCTTGTCCAAAATAACTGTAAAAGTTCCCAGGTTTAGGAGTTGTGGGAATGAAGGAAAGTAAAACAGTGAAAAATTGCCCATGTTATGAATACTAGTCTTGTTTTCAGCAGTGTTTGTAGTAATTTTCCTAGATGGGAACTGCAGGTGCAAGGAAATTACTTCAGATGTGAAACATTAATCAGTTTGCCTTTTTCCTTCATTTTGATTGCATGCTCAGTATGTTTTTAATAGTACCTTTATTTTAGTTGAATTAGCAACAGATGAGTAAAGCAAATCTGGAATCTTTGAGAAGGATTTAAAAAAAATATTCAATTTTTCTTTTTATGAGATAATTCACTTACTAAAATAATGACTGGAGTCTTTTTGATTATAAATAAAAATAAAGAAGTACAAGTTTAAGGATTTCCTAACAGAATTAAAGGTGTTGTTCTATTTCATCTTGAAATAAGAATACCTTGGAAATTGAATTGTTTGGAGACTTTAATTTTCATGTGGTTCTGCTGTTATAATGGGTAAAAAAATGGCTTTTGACTAAAGCTAGTCAGGTTCCATCACCTGGGGCTTACACTGTTAAACTGTCTGGCTAATGATTAGTTAATTGGTAATTTATTTTCCTGCTCTGTTTTGGAGCATCAAAATAGGAGCAGTTAAAATAAGATATAATAGATTAATCCTAATTTTAAGAAACTGTGTAGAATGATGGTTTCTTTTTTATTCTTAATAGTATTTGGAAAAAATGAAGACAGCTTTAATCGCAAAGAAGATGCTTAATTTCATAGTATAGTATACAGATTATAAAACCATCCAAGTACCAGAGGTATCTTTAAGTGCACTGTGTGATTATGAAAAGTTGATGGAATCTAACCAGGGAATCTAGCTGCATTAATGTATACACAGTGCAAATAGTATGAAGGATGACCATTTCAGGTTTACTATTCACACACTTTTGAATAACTATAATTATGATATTTACATATTTTTTATTTGCACGGAAGTGTTCTTTGTATCTCCAGCAAAACTTCCACAAGAAGGAGACTGTAGTTCTCTGTTTATGTACAGAATAATGTGATCTTTACATACAGCAAAACTACATGTAGTGGTATGAAATAATGGGATTTCACACATTATCATCATGTCTGCAATACACTGTGGTTGGGATAAAATGACTCCTGTCACAGTTAATGACGGCACTCTTGCCACAGCAACACTGAGCCCAGCACTGTGTGATTTACTCTTTGTCATAAGCCAATTCTGCAGCCACTGCAACACAGACTGAATCTCACTTACAAACTAAAGAAGGAAGGCCTAATTGTGTTACCAGTAGTTTCAATTGTACTATCAATCTTTCTTTGATTCCCTAACAATGCCATACTCAGACAGAAACAGCATCTTTTGACTGTTATGGCAAGGTCCATAAAGAGAAGATTTCTCCCTTTTAGGGAACATTCTTCAAGACCTTAGAGAGCAACAATTTGGAATCAGAAATCAGCCTATACTCATATGCTGAAGTGAGGAACATTTATTAGCCTATGAAACTTGTCTCCACAAAGATTAGTATTAATAAAGCAGATGCATTTGTTTTATGAAACAGCATATAAATGAATAATTCATGTTAATAAATCCTATTATTATGAGATTGTTCAAAGGAGTGTATTCTGTCAAAGTGACTGTCATTGAAATTAAGTTGTGTAGAACATAGGGTGCCAGAGAACCTTTTAGTGATGTCAGGTGTAACTTTCTCAAGAGGGCTTATCCTATTGGTATAACGGAGGATGATAGTAATGCTTTTCCATTGGCATTGCATCATCTTTGTAAAACCGTGAAACAAATTCCAGCTACCCTTTATTTGAAGAATTTACTCCTTAGGTGATGTGGTTATCAGCAATATTGTGAATTTTGTCATGGAATGAGGAGTAGGTGTGATCTAATCAGGCATGTGCACTAAGGAAGAGAAAGCTTTATGTGGTTGTTTAATTAACGACAACATGATAACATAAGCACAGTGAAGACAGTGTATACACCCTTAATTTTGGTGTTTCTTAACTTTTGTATGTGAATCTGCAGCCTTTAACAGTTTTAAATATAGTTTGTGTGTGTGTATTATAGATAAAATAAAAGTAGGAATGTGGGATTGTGTTAAAATAGTCAGCAGGCTTTTCAAGCCCATTTTCTTTCAATGTTGACACTTCTTGCTTGAGTGGGATGTAAAACTGACAATATAATGTATATTGTATAAATAACAATACACATGTTATTTATACAATATACATATATTGTCAATATATCACCATAATTGATATATAAACTTCTTTCTTATCATTCTGTTGTCTGTGGTCTTTAATCTCTCACCAGCAGAGCAGACACAAGGTTATGGCTTCATAAACATACTAACTGTGCTGTTCTGTTCATTTTCCAGGATTTTCTTAGCATGCTGTTGGAAGATGTCCCTAAACAAAAAGGGTAAGTAAGAACTGGGCTAGAGAAGCCAAAGAAATACGTAGAAATAAGAGTTTAATATGTACTAGCGAGCAATAGTAATAGTGCTAGTCTGAAAATTCCTCTTGCGTATATACACAACAAATGATGAGACTTGCTGTGGTTTTGCTATACCACGCTCTCCCCAAGCAGTGCCTTTAACTTGCATGTCAGGTCAGAGGTGATGTCCTGTGTTCACCATGCAATCTGAAGTGCCAGGCATAGCTGCCTGCTCAAATTAACCTGTGATCCTCCTGCCAGCTGCTTTTGGCACATGGTACCCTAGAGCAAAGGTGCCAGAACTTTGCTGTGAATCTGGGATACCAGAGAAGATGGATTTTTTCAAGAAGTAGTCTGGTATCTTCCCCGTCACTGTGCCACAACTGTGACAGTTTGAAGATGGTAGTCTTTAGCAGCACTTTGAATCTTACATGTTGGGTTGTTCTGTGCTATTATAGACTGTGTACAAATACAGGTTCTTTTGTAGTGGAGCTTTACATGTTAGAGTTTTTAAAAATAAAGTATTCCCTTGAAAAATATAATTTTGAACGCCAGGATTCCAAAAGAGCTCATAACTGTGCATGAGAACAAAAAGATATTCATAGTGGTCAAATGTATTGAGTTTTTAGTGAAACACTTCTGTTCCTGATGGTTGAGGAACAGAGAATCTAGTTATCATTGAGAAAATGTGTTTTGTGGCTTCTCAAGTTTAGTTTGTGTGCTGTTACATACTCCAGTGGTGTAGTGGATAATACTCTCTCTATATAATTCAATATAGTTTCTAGCCCAAATATAATTAGGTATATTATATGGAATAGATGTGAAAGTGATTTTTTTAATGGTATGATTATACATTGGTTTTTTAAAATACTTCTTGTTTTCCTTCCTTTTTTTTTTAACTTGTGTTTATCTGAACTTCAAACCCAGTGCAAAATGTTGTTGCATAAGCATCCATTTTTCTGCCTAAAAATATACTTAAACTTTCAGTGGGACTAATGCAAAAGAAGTGTGGCTCCATTTGTGATGCATCACATTCCAGAATGCATGAAAGAAATTTTGGATGCATGGTAATTAATTTAACAGTCAGATATATAGCATATCTGAACTATCAATTGCCAAAATTACTTAGCAGATATCAACAGCAATGCTAGGAATAATAGAGTATCTTGATATACAGAAGGCCTTTATTTCTTATCTGCTGGGAGGATGTTCTTTTAATTCTTGAATGCATTCTGTGGCTATACAGAAATACTCACCTGAGGTAAAATAAAAGGGAGGGAAGATAAAAATTAAATCTTTTTAGGGATTGTCTGCTGGTCTGCTTTTTTGCACAAAGTTTGATGTAGGAATGAAGTGCATTTCAATATTAGAGCAAAAATTCTTTGTAGCACACAAAGCCTCCCAGGCTTGTGCAATTCTACCAAGTAAAATGTAAATGTTTAAACTACATGCTTCAAACATGACAAATATTTAGCACTGTAATACACTGAATTTTGTAATGGAGGCTGGTCTTATTCATTGAAAAAAAAAAAACAAAGAAGAAGTAAGGAGACATTTGTAGTAGGTAATCAAATCAAACCAAATCCTGCCCTCAGCTGTGACAACAGGGCAAACTATGTAGCTAGTAATAGGATTTGGCTTATGGCAGACTTCTGTAATGAGAACAGGATGAATATTGGCAGAAAATGATCATGAAACAGTGTGGAAATTTTCTGTAGTTATTACACTGTGGTAATGTAACTTTAGCTTTCTACTATTGGATACAGAGACTGGATCTAAAAGATCCTCACCTTCAAGCACTTAATTCCTTTAGCTTTTATTCAAAGGAGATTTATTAGTACGTTTCTAGTGATGAGTACCTCCAAGATCCAGATGTAACTTTTTACTGATTTTTGCTGCCTTCTGTACTCAGAGGAGGAGAGTTTTATGCCTACTTTATAGGGCTACTTCACTTCCTGCTCTGACTCAATTACAGTGGCATGTAAGCTGTAGGAATCCATGCTGTGAGGCAGGGTCCTTCTGTTTCTGGACTGCAGATGAATGCTGACATCAGATAAACTGAGCAGTACCTTCTAGTCCTTTATAATTTCTTGCTTTTAAGATGGATTATTTGTCTGTGTGAAGGACTAATGGAAAGAACGACAAACAAATATTGATCACTCTCTTTCTCTGTTTACAAAGCCTTTTAAAATACTACATGCACTGGCGGGAGTCTCACATTATCTTGGCCTTTCTGTGGAAAATCTACAATACTTTCAACCTGTAACTGAGGCATTTTGTTTACTCATATAAGTTGAAACTTCACTACATTGAACGAAACGAAACCAAACAAAACCTCAAGAAATCCCCCCTCTTATGTGTCTGTATATGAGTGCACTAGATTTGATAAAACTCCAGTGGCTCTATTCTCCCCAAGGTTTACACCCATATTCTTTGCTGCAAGTTGATCCTTTCCACATCTGCCCAACATGTGAGCTGTGCAAAGAATCAGTGGTTACCCCTGTAACAGACGGTTTCACCAGTCTTCATTAATCAGAGTTGTTGCTTGTGCAGCTACTTAATGACTGCAAAAATTTTTTCAGCAGGTCAGTTCTGCTCTTAAGGGTTCTCAGCTGGTATTTTTTATTTCATTCCATTCAATAAAGTAAACAAATCTACTAATGAGCTGCGGTTTTAATAATACATGATAGACAAAGGAAGGCTTGTGTCAGAGCTCTGCCATTTGTACTGTTAATAACCCAGGTTCACTAACCACATTCCTTGTATGTCTTCACAAGTTGTCAATTAAGTACTAAAATAATGCTGCCATTTCAAACTACTCAGCTATATAGGTATATCTATCTCTTTCCCTCTATGTTTGCTTTCTTTGATTCACATGCACATTGTTGTGAATGTGGTGATTTTGAGTGAGACAAACAGCTGGTAGGCACCTAACTACTGAAGCAAATAATTGCAAAAAATTATTCCCAGTGGTTTTGATTCCTCAATTTTTTTTTTTAAAATAAGCCAAAATATATATGCTGGGTAAAATCCAAAGAAAATTAATATGCAGGAAGGTATGTCTAATCACTGATCAGTCATTGTGTTTTGATTTGCTCTAACTATGCCTTCATATTTAGCTGGAATAGCTTACTTTGAAAATTACTCATATGTATGAATGTATGATGAAGCAGATATGCTTGCTTAAGTATTTTCAGTTGGATATCGCAGACTTTGCTATCTTCCTTTACCCTAAAAAAAAAAAAAATTGCACTTTCCTGGTTTTTTCTCCTTGATTTAGTCATTAAGTGGATTTATGTTAAAGTTTGTAGAGTACCTCAGAGCCTTGTACAATGAAAACTTGATGTATAGCAATCTTTTATAATGCTGATTTTCAATTTATCATTAATGTTAATATTTTACAGACTTCATTTAAAGTGTTGAATCTGAACTGTGTGTGAGATGTTAGGAGATCATTCCTAGGCTGATTGGCTTATCATCTAAACAAATAGACTAGGGATGAGATAATGAATGTAACCTCACTCTCATTTTACAGTAGGGAACTGTTGTACAAAGCAATTGAAGAACCTTGGTCTTGTAATCAACTCAACCCAGATCTCACTGTCCCATACAGAACCGTAACCAGAAGGCCATTCAGGAATTCACACAAACCCAAGATTTAAGTCCTTGCAGATGCTTAACTGCAGTGTAAGCAGGTGGTAAATGCCCTTACTGAACTGCAGCCTCTACAAATATCAGGCTCTCTGTGCTTTCTCTAGGACACTTGTTTTGAGATGGCAATCTGTTTGTGATAAATTTTTTGGGGTTATTTCTAAGCCAAAAATTTTAGTGGAAGCATTCCAACATCTTTGTAGCTCTTCAGTACTGACACTTAAGAGATTCAAAGTAGACCCTTGCAATAGTCTGCTCATTACTAATATATTTTTTTAAAAACAGTGAATGCCTGTTAACTGCTGAAACAAGTTGCTTTTTTTTTGATAGGTGCCAACAAGAATATCCTAATTTGAAATTAAAAAAAGATGTGTGAAACTACAAACAAAAAAGATTGCATATGGTCATATGACAGGTGTTTATCTGAAACTCTGGATGCTGCAGGCAGAGAAAAAGCAGTGTTATTGGTTTTGCCATTGAGAAAAATGACAAAGTTTTAGGAGACACTGAGAAGCTTTCTAGTGGTTTCTGCCTGGATTAGTGTGGTGTCAAAACAGTGTGATAAATGAACACCCCTCAATGTCACAAGCTCATTTCAAAGCCAGTTTTTGAAGTGACATAGAGAGTATATTATACAACAGCTCTACACAGCAAATGTAACATAGATTATTTTGCAGAGATTTTTTCTCACACTATAGGTTTCATTTCTGAGAATGGGGGAAAGAAGGATTACCTAACATTGTGAGGCTGGGTTTCTTATCCCTTGGTAAGACAAATTAAATGGGCAACTAATGGAATTTTCCTTAGCTCCTAGCTCTCCTTCAGCATTAGAACACTAAGCTGTATTGGGTTTAATTCATACAATAACAAATAAAAAAAGTTTTATCCTGCTTATGCTTCTTGAGCCAGAATAAATGGTACAATCCAAGTGACCTACCTTTCTTTGCCTATATAAAATTTTAGTGTCCTGTTTTAAGCTAGTCCTCTATGCACCCTTTTTAGTAACCAGGCAGAAGTAAGAAATCAAGACCATCATCTTATTCTGGGGAAAGTAAATTGACTGACTGTTAGGAAATATTTCTCTTTATCGCTATTCCCCATCAAGGGACTCAGCTAACTAACTTAAGACTAGATACCAATTTTTAGGGCACAGTGGTAAGGTGAAGATAATTATAGTCTGAGGGATATAGCAGTCAAATATTCTAAATAAGTTTGCACAAATAACAAGGAACAAGTCTGGATGTTTAGTAATTTATTTAATGTAGAACACTACACAAACATCACATATATGTTGTGTTTTCTGTAGAAAATTGATTTATATTGATTATATTGATTTCTGTTTTTATATTATATTGATTTATATTTATATTTGATATATATTGATTTTTATTGCTCTAGCACACACAGTGGTAATTTCCTGAAAATTCAGAATCCTGGCTATGTGGAAATGCTCCCATTTGTCTGCTGTGATTATTTGAATCATATGATAAGAGAAAAATTTTTATTGGGTTGCTTGCCTTCCTGATTCAGAGCTTGGAATAGCTGTTCTTTTCACAAATGCTTTGTTGGTTGAGTTTACATTACACGTGTGAAAGTAACTAGAATGAGTCTTGCCAAGGCATTACCATGCACAGGACCATACACATTTGTTCTGATTCTCAGAATATTTACATTCATTGAGGGCTTCCTCAACTTCCTTTTTTCAGTATTCACATGTGTGATTTTTTTTTTAAGTTAATTTATTTCTTTTTATTTGACTTCCCTGCAAGTTGGGAAGTCTTCAGCCAGATTGAAGTAAATGCCACAGAAGCTTCCTACAAAAGTAAAATACAATTTCTGAATTTACAAATACTTATGCATGTCGTTATTTCAGCCCACACAGCTTCATCATGACAAACTATTTCGTTTTATTGGAGCTCCAGACTATTCTATGATTTCACTGTGAATGTTATCAGAATATAAAGAAAGTGCAGAAAAGATGAAACTAAAGTGTATTAGACACTTGGTAATTTGAAAATTAATATTGATCAGTGCTTTTTAAAACAGCAAAGTTTAAGAAAGTTTGTATTTAATTTCATTTTACCTCCTATTTTGTCTTTACAGCTGGGCTGCTTCTGTAATAAAATACTGGGTTTGAATGTTTCAGTATAAATTTACTTGAGATTTTTTTCTGTAAAAGAAACAAAAACCTGTTTAACAGGAAGGAGAGCACCCATTCATGCTTTACATGTTTCATAAATGCAGTTTACCACCTAACACTTTCTCTGTCAATCCTTATAAACACTGAATTTATGATTTGAGTTTTAAGTACACAAAATCTGATCTACCATTAATTTGCTCATAGGACTTCTGATGGTTTTATTCGTTAAAAAAAACCAGGAATGTTGTACCACTGCAGTACAACCAATACTTGGATTTAGGAGTTTTGCCTAGCTTCTAAAGGGTTATTTTTCATATGAAAATATTGCTATTTTTTTGCATATCTTCTAAGTTTTTGGGTTTTTTTTTTTAAGGTCTGGGTTAACTGTAGAAAGTATCTTCCAGAACTGGCTGGACACTTCTGGAATACCAAAGGTAAATATAAAATACCAGGTCACAGTTCTTTCTGGAGTCTTGGTTTTCTCATTACATTGTATGGTTTTTAAATCACTACCTGAACTTATAACAGGTACGATTTTAAATAAACGGTTTTGTTGATGGCTGCTTTCCACACCTTTATGTGGCTCTAGCTTCTACCAATTGGAGTTGTTTTCTTCTACAATTGTCTCAACAAACCTGCCAAAGGGCAAATCTTACAAAATTTATCCTATGAATTAATATTGTAGTCATACAAAAGTATACTTTACAGTATAATGATGGAATCTACTAAATATAAGGAACATTGTTTGCAGTTGTTGGAATATGAATTACTTGAAAGCATTAGTGACAGTAGTAATTAAATGGTAAATTATTTGTACTTTGATAACTTGGGAATTGTGTGACTTACTCATGAATCTGCTGCATAGATAACATCTATTATTGGTGTTCCAGCATTGAGACTAGCATTGTTTTCTGCTTTTAATACTAAAAGGTTTTAATAGTCGTATTTTAAATTTCGTGAACTGAAAGTGTTTAGTTGTGTCTGTGCTATGTGAAGTCTCTGATTATTCATTTCATACCAAAACTGGGGTCAGATAACAAAAGATATCCATACATTAATCTTTGTAAAACCCAATTTTATACAAAGTAATTTTTTAACATGCACTTGGGACTCAGGTTATAACTGATTTCCCCTAAGCAGGCATCCCCTAGCTTGCTTGTGATTTGTCCTGCATAGTGCTTGAATTTGTTTCTACTTGCATTAGTATTTAAAAAAAACCAACAACTTTTAAAAGTTAGAATGTTATGTTCTGGTTTCCATATGCAAAAGTGCAGATGCTTAGGCAGCATGACTGCAGGAGCATGTTTGCAGTCAGAATTGACAAAACAACTGGAGAGCTCATTACAGTAGACAGTGGTCAGACAACCTGATCTGTACCCAGACACTGTGGTTGAGCTCTTCCCTTGACAGCTTGAGAGATGTGCATGTCCACTGATCCCTGTATGCTGTAGAAGGCTTTTGGGAAAGATTTACCCTGAGATCAAAATGTTTCAGGAGTAATATTTAATTATACTGTAAAATCAAGGCAGAGTTTGTTTCTCGGTGTAAAGTTACTGAAAATAAAATTAATTAGAAGGGATGAAAGGAAGGGACAGTGAGTATCATCATGCATTTTGATGCTCAGTCATTTCCTAGAAGAGGGCCTTGATTTTAGTTCTATTAAAAATAGACCAAGGTTTTGTTTTTGGTAAAAAAATTGCACACATTGTCAAACAGCCGATTCAGGTATATGGGGGAGATTGATGTTGCATAGCTGTAACTGTAAGAGGCTGAGCTGGCTCCTGAAATGTAAGAGTTTTCTTGCATTTTATTTACACATATATTTTTGAGGATATGCTTTATTAATGTCTGACAATGAACTCAAAAATCACAAATAAGGAAGATAGGAGCAGACTAAAGAATTGGAAATGGTTTTTATTAATGTGAAAACTAAACTCTGTTTTCCTGAGTACCATAAGTTGCTCAGAATGAATAGTGAGTACTTTCATTATACCATGCAAGTATCTGTTGCTTGTGTAAACAAAATATATATCAAAAATATTTCCACACCCAGTAGGTTTGTAAGTTGTTTTAAATTTTCTTCAATGACTACAGAGATTTCCCTGGTAATTTGGTAGTTCTGTATAAATAAAGTCAACAGGAATTTTGCTGATTTAGTATTCTACTTCTCAGCATCAGCATGCTGACCTCTCTCTTTCTCTCTCTCTTGTCCCTCAATAATATTGTTGATCATAAAATCATAAAGGGTTTGGGTTGGAAGGGACCTGGAAGATCATCTAGTTCCCAGCTCCCTGCCATAGACAGGGAGACCTTCCACTAGACCAGGTTGCTCAGAGCCCCATCCAACCTGGCCTTGAGCACTTCCAGGGATGGAGTATACACAGCTTTTCCGGGAAAACAGCTTTTCTGTTCCAGTGCCTCACCACCCTCACAGTAAAGAACTTCCTCCTAATATCTGACCTAAACTTAATGTCTTTCAGTTTGAATCCATTCCGTCTTGTCCTGTCACTACCAGTTCTGTAAAAAGTCTCTTTCCACTTTTCTTATAGGCTCCCTTCAGGTACTGGAAGGCCACAATTAGGTCACCCTTTCTCTTTTCCAGGCTAAACAAATCCAATTCTCTCAGCCTTTCCTCACAGGAGAGATGCTCCATCTCTCTAATCATCTTGGTGTCCCTCCTCTGGACTGTCTCCAACAGGTCCATGTCCTTCCTGTGCTGGGAGCCCAGAGCTGGATGCAGTGTTCCAGGTGGGGTCTCAGCAGAGCAGAGCAGAGGGGCAGAATCCCCTCCCTCCCCTGCTGCCCACGCTGCTTTGGATGCAGCCCAGGACACGTTTGGCTCTCTGGGCTGGGAGTGCTCATGGCTGGGTCATGTCCAGCCTCTCACCCACCAGCACCTCCAAGTCCTTCCCAGCAGAATCTCTTCATCCCATGGCCTGTGTCTGTTACTGGGGGGGTTGCCCTGGTCCAGGTGCAGCACCTTACACTTGGTCTTGTTAGACCTCATGAGATTCCCATGGGCCCAGTTCCCAGGCTTGCCCAGGTCCCTCTGGATGGCATCCTGTCCTTCAGGGGTGTCAACAGCACCTCTCAGCTTGGTGTCATCTGCAAATTTGCTGAGGGTGCTCTTGATCCTTATGTCTATGTCATTAATGAAGACAGTAAGTATCACAGGTCCTTATACAGACCCCTGAGGGACCCCACTTGTCACTGATGTCCATGGGGACTCTGAGCCATTGACCACTATCCTCTGGATGCAACTGGCCAATCACTTTCTTATCCATCTAATAGTCTACCTATCAAATCCCTCCCTCTCCAATTCAGAGAGAAGGATGTTGTGGGGGACTGTGTCAAAGGCTTTACAGAAGTCCAGATAAATGACATCTGTAGCCCTTCACTTGACCACTGGGTTGGTAAGACAGGACTTGCCCTTGTTGAGGTCCTGCTGGGTGTCTCAAGTCACCTGCCTGTCCCCCATGATCTTCCCAGGCACTGAGGTGATGCTGACAGGTTGGTGGTTACCATGGTCCTCTTTTTTACGCTTTTTAAAGATGCTTTATACTTGTTGCCTTCATCACTTGTCAGGCTATTATGGGAACCAACTTCCACTGTATTGAAAGAACTGGAGTTGTTGTCATTCAGTGAATAGGAAACCTTATTTCCTTTGTGCTTTATTAAATCATTAGAGGAGCCTTTATTCCTGAAATTCAGACTATAGAGGTTGCTTAGTAGCTCTCAATATGTTAGTATCTATAGTGTAAGTATGCCTATAATTACTGACTATAGAACTGTAAATCTACTTGTGTGCTTTATAGGAAGCACACATATTGAAATCCACTTTAAAAGTATTTAGATTATTTCAGCAAACTAATAACCTGGCTAATATGATGAATCTATGTGAAGGCACATAAGATCACATCTTACATGCAGATGAACTTACTGCTTTATAAATAGCAGCCCAGGAATGCCACAGAATTTAGTCTTTCTCATATAGTTTACTAGGTAAGTAGGCTAGGGTGTGTTCACGGAAAGGTTTCTGTTAGCTCCTTTGGGCACAGGCACACGACAGACCCAGTCAGTCACTGTGAACAGGATGAGGTATAAAGTGTCCACTACAACTGACTACCTTCTTTCAGTACTGGAGCAACTGAAAAGCAGCTGGTTTCAGTACGGGAAATGTATCTGCTTCAAAGATATCCCAAAGACATAGAAGGAGCAACTTCACCCTACACACAAGATTCAACAACCTTCTGCGTATAACAAGGGTTATAAGCATGACAGTTAAAGTCACTCTTAATACTTCAGCCCCTACTGTGAGAAATTATTTGACTGAGCATGTAAACATTTTAAATTACAAATACTAGTACTTCACTGCATTTGCAGAAGAAAATTCCTTGCTGGAGAGACTATACTCTGTAATGGGATTGGGAAATGTGCATCATGCTGTCCTTAAGTCCCAACATGATCCTTTATATCTCTCTCATATGAGAATTTTTGTATTTTATACTGGCTGTGGTGTTTCTCTGTTTTTATTTCTATGTTTTGGTGGATTTTGGACAGGAAATTCATGTCATTCACTGAGTATAAAGAAAGTTCACCTCAAGTGGTTCATTTACAGCATTATCTGTCAAGGTGCTTTCAAGAATTTTCTTCTGTGTTTATATTCAAATCTATCCCGTGTATGCAACTGGTATGCTTTAAAATTCAGTAACAAAATGGTCACTTAAAAACAGAGTTCTTAGCCCACCCCTTGGTTCACTGTCTTCACAACAGTGTGTCTAGCTTAAGGACACTGTAAGGGCACTTGTGCAAAAGAAAGACAAGGGTAAATACTTTCCACTTCCCAGACTGCTGAAGAATTGTTACCATCTTCCTTTCAGTAGAGTAGCCTTGTATTCTTTACATTTTGTATTCTTTACAGTCATTTGTCATGTTATCTGTCTAACTGAAGAGCCTGTACTCCTTTACCTGTGCTTTGTTATATTTGCCATTTCAAGTCCTGTCTCCAGCTCTGTCCAAGGAACTGTATATACATATATATATACACTCCTTTATGCTTGCAGCTTAAAACTATTGAAACTTTAATATTTGTCAATTTCTATTACTGTTTCACACTTGAAAAAGTTATCTGGTCTTTTCTAAATATGGGGCTAGTTTCCAGGCTCAGGTATATACCAGCAGTAATCAAGAATAATTTGATATAAGTAAGTCATACTAATAAATAAAACCAGAGTTTGGCTTGCTGGCATGAAGAAATGATTCTGCATGCCAACTAACATTTCCAATTTGTTATTTTCTAAAGCATTAAAGATTAATGTTGTAAAAAAAGAAAGTGTGGTTATAACCTGGCAAATTCTTTCTTACATGGAAGAGTGCCACTGCACAATGGTTGGTTTCAGGCTCGCTGAGCAGGGTTTTCTCACACACAAAACAACAGGGAATATAAAAGATTAAAAGAAAGCATTTCTCAAATACAAGCTTTCATGAGGGTTTTTTCCTGGGGACACATCATGGTGGTGTTAAATAAGGTGAAGCATATTGCGTATTTTATCAAATCATGCAACCTTCAGTATGTACTTGTCTCAGCAGTGACTCATGGGGGGATTATAGCAACTTTTCATCATGTGCAAATAGTAATGACTTAATACCACTAACTTTAGACAATGAGTTAAGCCAACAAGGAGTAGAATCAGAAGAACCAAATAGCTTTAGAACTGGAAAACACCTATGAAATCACTGCAGTCCACTTCATACCTGCTCGTGATGATTTGTTTTCCTAAGTACAGTTCTATTGTTTCTTTCAGTATATGCAGTGTTTAATTAGAGTTTAAGGCTAAAAGGCCAAATGCTTCTTTAGAAAGATTTCCTCAGCTCTGCACAAACTTGTCTTTGTCTTATATTGCCCATTACTATTACCTGATTTTTTTTATTCTACCCTAGGTAATTAACCTTTTAAAAATAAGCTTAAAGTCTTTCCCCCGTTTTGAACTCTGTTGTACACTGTTTGACAAGTAGGTCAATAAACATTAGGTAGTCTTTGCATCTCATAAAAGTCTAAATGTACTTCTTAAACTCTCTCCAATTTTCATCACTTTTTCTTGTGCTTCTGAAATGGCATTGTGTCATAACATGCTATTATTTACTGGTAAACTTCCTATATTGATTCTTTCTTGCTTGTGTATTTCAGTTGCTATCTTGTGTAATGAAAATGATCTTGTCCACATTCACACTCCAGTTCAAAAAAAAAAAAACCAAAAAGGTGGGGGAAGAAAAAAAGAAGAGTACTTGGCCTCCTCCTTCATGATTTTTGGTTTCCAGTATATCCTACACTGTAACCTACAAGTCTCAGTATCATGGAATGGGTCAGGTTGGAAGAGACCACAGTGGGTCATCTGGTCCAACCTCCCTGCTCAAGCAGAGTCATCCTAGAGCACATTCCACAGGATTGCATCCAAGCAGTTCTTGAGTATCTTCAGTGAAGGAGACTCCACAGCCTTACTGGGCAGCCTGTTCCGGTGTTTGGTCACCCACACAGTAGAGAAGTTCCTCCTCGTGTTCAGGTGGAGCTTTCTGTGCATCAGTTTCTGCCTGTTGCCTTTTGTGCTATTGCTCAGCACCACTGAGCAGAGCCTGGCTCCATCCGCCTGGCACCTCCCCTTTCAGATATTTAGAGTCATTGATAAGGTTCCCTCTCAGTCATCTCTTCTCCAGGCTGAACAGGCCCAGCTCCCTCAGCCTTTCCTCATAAGTGAGATGTTCCAGTTCCCTACTCACCTTCTTAGCCCTCCTCTGGACCCACTCCAGCAGCTCCCTGTCTCCCTTGTCCTGAGGAGCCCAGAACTGGACACAGCACTGCAGATGTGCCTCACCAGGGCACAGTAGAGGGACAGGATCACCCCCCTTGTCCTGCTGGCAATGCTCTTCCTAATGCACCCCAGGACACCATTGGCCTTCTTGGCCCCCAGGGCACACTGCTGGCTCATGGACAGCGTGTTGTCCACCAGGCCCCCCCTCTGCAGAGCTGCTTTCCAGCAGGTTGATCATCTGGGGTTATTCCTCCCCAGGTGGAATAGCACATGAATTTGCAGACCCTGAATTTTCCTTTACTGACTTTCAGATGATTTATCTCTGCCCACCTCTCCACCCTGTCAAGGTCCTTCTGAAGGGCTGTGCAGCCCTCTAGGGTATCAGCCACTGCTCCCAGCTTTGTGCTGTCAGTGTCAGTGATCTGTCCCTTGTCTGAATCACTGCTGAACAAGTTAAACAGCACTGGGCCCAGTATTGACCCTTGGGGGACACCTCTGGTGACAGGCTCCCAACTAGATTCTGTGACAACAAACTAAACCCTCTGGGATCTGCCATTCAGCCAGTTCTCAATTCACCTTGCTCTCCACTCGTTTAGTCTGCACTTCCTGAGCTTGCTGGTGAGGATGTTATGGCAGATGATGTCTAAAGCCTTGCTGAAGTCCAGGTAGACATCATCCACTGCTCTTCCCTCATCCATCCAGGTAGTTGTCTCATCACAGAAAGCAATTAGGTTGTTTAGGCATGATTTTCCTTATGTCATGTGATCAAATAGGATAAACACCGCAAGTATCGCCTCACAATTATGAAAAATTGAAAGAGGTGATAGCACTGCTGTATCCTTCTCCTAGTCTCTTTTGTTATTTTATCCTCCTAATAAAGTTTAATTTTTATCCACTGTTCCACCTTAAACAGTATTTCCTGAGGTAGCTATTGCCAACAGGTATTTCAGAGGATGTACAGCTCTTATTGTACCTTGTAGGACTACCACTCCATGTTTTCTAATCTTGAATGAACACTGAGTACAGCCTTCTGTTACAGCAGTAGGAAATTTGCCATTTATTTTTTGCCAGTGCTTTTTTCCTGTCTGCACTGCTTTTTGTAGCTGTAATAAAGCAATAGTTCAAGGTACATCTACTAATGTTATTTGTAAATTATCAACATGTCTGGAAATACACAGTTAAAAGAAATCTTCCAGTGGTGAATATTGATTTATTAATAGTATTTCTGGTTTTGTTTGTAAGTGGTTCACTCTTGGATTTCAGCAGCCTGGTCTAGTGGAATGTGCTCCTACCTATGCCAGGTGAGTTAGGACTGTAAGGTCTTTAGGGTCCCTTTCAATCCACACCATTCTGTGATTCCATGATTGTCCTATTTGAAGAAGTAATGGATTGCAAAGTAAACTCATAGCAAAACTATTTAAAAATTTGAACTGAAATGTAATTTTTGAAGGGTTCAATGCAGGTAGAGTACTTACGCGTTTTTATAAATTTTAGGAGGATGTCACAGCAGCAGTTCAAGTACTTAATATGATTTCTGATAAAGCAGCTTGAAGTTAAGAAGGGCCCTGGCTTTTGCCCCAGTTATAAGCTTTATAGATTTCCTGTTTCCTTTTACTAAGACAAAAGTACAGGTGAAGGAAAATGCAGGAAAGTGCTTCACAGGGTAGCAGCTATGGTAAATAACTAACAAACCAACCACATCAAAATGTTTTTTAAAAGAATGCTTTTACTAAACTCTTGAATTATCTTTAGCAGTTGTTCACCCAACTTTTACGGGGGGTACCTGAACATTTTTCTTGCATTACAAACACTCTTATTGGATCAGAGTGTAAAATAAAGCTATGGATTGTTAACACTTGCTATTTCTTGTTATTGTTAGTTATGCCTTATCTTGCAGATTTTTTTTTTTCTGGATGTACATAATAACTACACGTTGGTGGATGGCAACATTGAAACCAAGGACAAAAGTGAAATGCTCATCGTTTTTTGAGATACAGTAAATTAGTAGGCTTGGCAGTGAGAACGATGTGTTAAGTACAAAAATCTCGTTCAAGCATGTGATTTGGAGAAAAAATAGGGAAGGGATATAATTTTCTTCGATACTTAATAGAGTTCAATAGTGAATCTGTTAGATTAGTCCCAAGAACAAAATGTTGCTGTTTAAAGACTGAAGTTTGGCGCTTACTTGTTGATTAGTTTTTTATCTGAACATAGGGCTTTTTTTGTGTATTTTACTATCAGTGCAGAGAATATAACTGATTCAACTGATAGTTGAATTCTATTTGAGATATAATCTGAAGAAAGCATAACTGCTGCCTTAAGATATGTACTTGTTCTTGTACATGGAAACCATACTTTGAATAATAGGCACTTCCCCTAAAGAAAATTGGTTTGTTTGTTCATTGGTTTGTTTTGTTTTGTTTTTTATGTTAGCAAGGTTGCAGATTGGAAGATGAAAAGATCTTTCCAAAGTTCTTGAAACTTTAAATGAGCATAGGTCAACAATGTAAATTGTTTAATGTTTTCTGTAATGATAATTAGCACAATAAGAAAGTTTTTGAATATGAATCATCAGTGCTAAGGTTTTTCTGAAATTATCAGTTGTACTGACAACATTACATCCCGTTTTCTTAGAAGAGGGACTTTGGGAAAATACAAAAATCTAACCAAACAATATGTATGGTACTACAGCATTCATAAAAGTCAGATGAATCATGAAGATAAACAAATCAAGAGAGACTTTGTCTTTATGTTGTTGACTCTTTGAAAAATGCTTTAGATAAAGACTGTCCAATTGAAAGTTGTTCTAGATAGGCCATAGTATACAGAGCATTTGGTATTTTGTCTGTAACAAGCTACCAAAAAAGTTGTAAGGGCAGTTACTATTTAAATAGATTTTGTGTTGATCTAAAAAAGGCTATTAGCCATTCCTATAAATTGCACTTAAGATATGGTAAATGAGACACAACAGAGGTGTATTTTAGATTGTAGAATAGTTTGAAAAGTTCAAGAAAATCACTTATATGAAAAAATACATCATTAAAGGTCAGTAAAGACCCAAATTTATTGCAGAGCTCTTCAAGTTCAGGCATGGCCTTGTTATAATTTTAGAGGGTTTGATGTAGGTTTCTCCTGCACTGCATATGACTGCTGATTTAGAGAAAGCCGAAGACATTCGAGATCTGAATAGCATTGTTACATAGTATTCTGTGATCACGTTCTAAAATTGGGTAACATGCTGCCTCAGGTGAGCTACTCAGGTAGCACTGAGTAACTTGGTATTTAGGCTGAATGTAGATAGTATTTATTAGAATTTAGATTTGAAAGCACTTGCTGTAACATTTTAGAGCCTCTGTTGTTCTAATTTCTAAAAGTGAAGTTTAAAACAGAGATTTAGAAGTCTCAATTCATTAATTGAATAATTAAGAAAAAAATGCTTTTGAGATTCTCTGCTGGAACCATGAGTCTACATTAAGGATGAGAAGGATGCTTTACTGGTTTTAGTTTAAAGACCTACTGAAACACTGGCTTGCCTCTCCAGTTAAAAGCCAGATTTTCACAAGTGTCCTTCTGCTTTTCTTCAGACTACCTTTCAGCATCATTCGGCTCAGAGGTAAAGTACTTACAGTATAGTAAATCTGCACAAGTTCAAGACGTTGAAGTGTATTTGAAACAAATGTTCAATTTCTGAAATAATTGTGGACTGGATTCCCTGTGTTTGTTCATTAAAATCTCTCTTAAGTTTAATAAATTTCAAGCTGTCATTTTCATTCCTTTTTCCTATTAACTGCACTGCTGAACACAAAAGCTGTGTTATGTGCAGAATGACTGAGCTTATCCTTTCTAGAAGGGAGTTATGTTTGGTATCTAAAGAACAATAACAGTTTGCTGCCTGACTGATCAATGCTGGATCAAGTTCACATTCCCAAGCTCCCACTCTCCCACCTACGTACAGAGGAGGTGGAAACATAGCAAAGAGAGGGAGGACAGGCCCTCTTTTACACAGAAATGTTGAACTTAGACTTGCCTAGTAAGGAGACAGCTGGGCTTGCATAGCAGTAAACATAGATTTTAATTATTGCTTGTAAAAACATTAGAAGAAAAGCACAGAAGTTAGCACCAATTTATTTTTAGCCTGCTCATTGTTTCTTTACTCAATGGAAACAAACCATAAAGGTTTAAAATATTTTTCATGCTACATTGCCAGGAAAGTTTTCTGTATTAGTATATAATTAGGAAAGTGTAGCCTTTGAGATATCGGAAACCTCTCCAGTTTCAAGTTCCTTATAAGTAATTTTAGTGAATTGGAACAAGAGTATGAAATAACAAGAAGTCAAATGCTACTCTGGGAAATAATATTTGAGATCTTTTTAGTTCAGAAGGATAGAGAATTGGGCCTTAAACTGAGTTAAAAATCTTATGTGACAGGAACAAGTTACCATAGACCATCCACAGTGGTCTATGGTTTTTAAAAGAAAACACCTTTTACATCCTGGAAATTTTCCCTGTTTCCTAGGTTTCAAAAAAAATGTGTTTGTGACTGTAAGGAATGAATACGTGGGGAAGGTGTATTGCAACACATACTTTGTATCTGAAATCCATGCAGCCCTCTCTAGTCTTGACCAAAAAAACTATGACCTGTGGATTCATGTAGTGGTTCAGTCAGAAACTCAGAGTGATCCTGAGGGTTCAAATGCTGCTGCTGTGTTTCCAGCTGGCTAGACTTGAGGATGGAAGTTCTTGCTTTTGAGCCCTATGCTTTTTTTCAGACATTCTGCAGAAATGCTGAGTACTTCTTGAGAGCAGATGCTAACTAAGTTTGCATAACAGTCCTCATTCCATCTTCGTCAGTTCACTGTCTTCCATGTAAGTCAGGAGGAGCAATGTTGAGATATTTCCCAGTTTATAGTACCTTCCTTGTCTCCTTTTGACTTAGCAATGCTTTAGAGTCAGACTGAAGACATAGATGTTGATCAACTTTTCTTTAATCATGGAAAATAAGTGATTTTTCTAAAACTTGTTCCATCTCCATAAGGAAGGAATGCTTTATCTATTCTGTCTACTCCCTTCTAAGGTCAAAGAGAAATTTAAATGCTGAAATGAGAATGTCTGGAGAAAGATAGGTTTGAAAAGTCTATTGGCTGACAGAGCTAGTATATGTCATGGTTCAGTTTATGGTTAATTGTCCTTAACATATGGGCTAACAGTATATCATGGCCAGAGGGCTGGAGAACTTTTGGGTTGAATATGTTTTGTTAGTAAAGCTGCCAGACGTGCTTTTGATTGCTTCAAGGGATCAGTAAAACTCAAATTTCAGTACCTCTGGAAGGTGTATTTTATTTCTTCAACAAGAAATTCAACAAACAAGTGAAGTTGTATCAAGTAACATCCAGGCCTTAGCAATGCACTCTCCCAGCTACTGCAAAAAATTAACTCTTGTCCTGGCTGAGACTAGGACGTTATCCACCCCTTATTCTTTACCATTTCTATCACACCCAGGTCTTACACCATCCAATTATATTCACATACACAAGCACAGGTATCATTTCCATAGTCAAGAGCCGTTCCTCCAAGTTGTCTGTTAAGTTCATTTAGTCCATAACTGTGGGTTCTATCCATCCTAGATGTCTTCCAGGACAGGAGAGTTGGTGTGCAACCCAAGAGGTGGCAGTCTGCATCAGAAGCTCATGACTGCTGGAGCTGTCCACACTCTTTGTCCATGGTAGTTCTGGCATACACTGGCAGTGTCATTCAGCAACCAACATCATACAGTTCAACATTACAGACTCTTCTCACCCAAACATCAAATCCTCCTGAGGTACACATCATGTTTCCTGGTCCCTCTGCATTACCCACCAAGCTCACTCAGGTCCTTGAGCAAAAATAAACCCAAGGATGGGTTTGCCTTTGCTTGAGGCAGGACTAATCCAAACTGTCTTTCCTAATACTTTTCTCATATGCATCACGAGGAGTTTATCCTGTTCTGCCGTACATGGATGTTTTGATTGAGCAGGGACAGCTCAGTTGGTAGAACCTCAAGTGTTAACTAAACCAGGTGGCCTTAGCTGAATGTAGAGCCCAGTGTTGGAAGGTATGACCAGCCATTGCTTTCAATGTGGTTTTTAACAGTCCATTGTGCTGTTCAATTTTCCCAGAGGCTGGTGCAAGATAGGGAATATGATACAGCCACTCAATACTGTGTTCCCTGGCCTGGTTGTCAAGAAGGTTGTTTAGGAAATGAGTCCTGCTGTCTGACTCAGTTCTCTTGGGGGTGCCAGGTCACCACAGGACTTGCTTTCCAAGGCCCAGGATGGTGTTCCATGGTTGGTGTGAGGCACGGGGTACATATCCAGCCATCCAGTGGTTGTTTACAAGAGCACGTAGCACTTGCCTTGGCAGGCCTGCAGGAGTGTGATGTAACCAATCTCCCAGGCATCCCTTTACTTATATTTGACCATCATCTACTATGCCACAGAGGCTTTACGTGGCCTGCATGATCCCAGCATATGTTTCACAGTTATGGATAACCTGGGATATAGAGTCTGTGGGTAAGCCCATCCCTCGATCATGAGCCCATCTGGGTGTTGCATCTCTTCTGTGATGACCAGAGGTGTCATGGGACTGCCAAGCCAGAAGTAATTCACCCTTATGTTGCCAGTCCAGATCCTCCTGAGACATTTTAGTCTGGGCAGCTCGATCCACCCATCCCTTGTTGCGATGTTCTTCAGTGGCCGCCTCTGGGGCACATGAGCATCTCATGATCTACTTTTGCAGCCAGCTTCTCTACCCAGGCAGTGACATCTTGACAGTTCAGCAGCTCAGATGGGTTTGTCTCTGCACTGCCAATTGGTCTCTTTCCATCATTCCAGCCACCTCCACAGAGCATTTGACACCATCCATGAGTCAGTATAAAGGCAGAGTGCAGGCCCCTTCTCTCATTCAGTGATATCTAAAGCCAGCTGGACAGCTTTCAGCTCTGCAACATGACTTGATCCACCTTGTCCCTCAGTAGCTTCTGCAAGTCTACGCATAGGGCTCCATACTGCTGCTTTCCATTGTCAATGTATCCCTATGACACGGTAGGAACTGTCAGTAAAGAGAGTGTATCACTTTTCGTTTCCAGGTAGCTGGTTATGTGGTAGGGGCTCCTCAGCACACGTCACCTTTCCTCCTCCAATGATGATGGTCTGAAATTTTTGTCTTTGGGATACTTAGTAATTAATTCCAAGATCCCTGGGTGATTTGGATTCAAAAGCTTGTTGTTTTTTAGGACCCCACTTGAAATAATTTTTCTTCTGTGTTACATGATAGAGAGGGTTTACAATCTGACTCTTGTCTGGAATACGCATCTTCCAAAAACCCTCAGCACCTAGGAGAGCCTGTGTTTCCTTCTTGTTGGTCAGTGGTGACTGTCTTCATTTAAGACAGTTTAAGGGGAACGCTGTAAAATGAGTTACCTCTGTCTAATTTTAATCAACCTCTTTCCCCCAATAAGGAGAAATGAATAGAAGTAGTTGTTACAAGTGAAAAAATAACAGTTTACTAAAAAACCAAAATAGCAACAGGCAATAAGTAACAGTAGTAGTCACTAGTTGTGACATCACTAAGTTGGTGAAATCTCATGGATTCCCCGGGAACAAGGAGAACCTCAAAATGGTGGCATATCCCTTTCCCCAAGATGGCAGCAGGCATGGGTGTAGGCAAACAAAGGGGAGATGGCGACCGCCCTCCCCATCTTGGGGGGTGGGCAGCAGCTGCAGTGGGAAATGCAGCTGGCAAACCCTGGCAGCTGGGTCTTGGCCAGGGTCTAGAGCTTGTGAGGGGACTTTGCCTTCTTGTCAGCAGCAGACGGCAGTACAGCTGGCTGGGGTGCTTCACACTCGGCACCTTTTCGCCTCAGCCAGGCACTGCTGGTGGGCTGGGGTGGCTGCACAGACTGCTCCTCGGGGCCTGCAGGCAGGTGTTGCAAAATTCGCTCTGAAACAGTTTTCGATGGTGAAATGCAGCCTCTTGAGTTGCCACTGTTGCAAGTAGAGGCAAGAAAAAGCCAAGAGGTAAGCCAAGCGGCCAGAGAGGCAAGAGAGACTCTCTGCCTGAGTGCAGAAACTTGACTTTTAAAGATTCCAGGGCACCCTCCAGCCCCTGCCTGCCACTGTTTGCCAGCCACAGGGTCTTATAGAGACAGTAAAGATTTTTGGGCACAGAGAGATATGGAATACAGTAACACTTTGGGTTACCCAGGACAGAGACATAGCTGCTACTTTGCTAACGATGCCCATTGGACTCTGAGGATGTCCATCTTGCCATTTTACTCCTAAATACTGAATTTTACGGGCAGGTCCCTTTACCTTACTCTGTTTTATGGCAAAACCAGCCTTTGGGAGGATTTAGATTATCTTCTCTGCTTTCTCAAAACTTCCTCTGCTGCGTTGCCCCAAACAATGGAGTCATCAGTGTACTGCAAGTGTTCTGGAGTCTCACTCTTTTCCAGTGCAGTCTGGATCGGTCCATGGCAAATAGTGGGGCTGTGTTTCTAGCTCTGGGGCAGCCCCTCCAGCTGAAAGCAGACTGTGGCCTGACTAAACCTCTGCTGCTAAGGGAATGGAGAAAAGCACATTAGCAGTGTCAATGTTGGCACCACTTTGTTGGTTTGGACTCCAGTTCGTACTGGGGTTCCAGCACATCAGCACGGCAGCACTCAGAGGTGGTGTGACTGCCTTCAGGCCATGACAGTCCACTCTCAGTTTCCACTCTCCATTGCACTTACACACTGGCCATACAGGACTGTTAAAGGCTGAACAAGTCTTGCTGATCACTCCCTGGGTCTCCAGCTCACAAATCATGGGTGGGGACAAGAGAGTCCCAGTTGGTGTGGTTTTGCTGACAGTGCAGTGATGTGGTAGCAGTCACTACCTGTTGTTCTTAGACCTTCAGCAGCCCCACAGCAGAAGGGTCCTCAGAGAGACCAGGCAAGGTGTTCAGCTGTCTAATTTCCTCTGTCTCTGCAGCTCAAACGAGGCCCTTTTGGGTCCTTGAAATACCCTCTCCTGAGGTGATCTATGCCAAGGATTCACATGGCCTCTGGGCCAGTCACAGTGGGGTGGTTTTGCCATTCATTCCCAGCCAGGCTCACTCCAGCTTCCAGTACAGTCGGCTGTTGGGATCCCCAGAAACAGAGATGGATTCTGCCCCTACATATCTTGATGGCATCAGGGTACATTGTCCACTGGTGTCAACTAAAGCCTTATACCCTTGTGTGTCTGATGTGCCAGGGCATGGGATCCACACGGGCCAACAGATCCAATTGTCCCTTTCCTCCTGGCTGGAGGCAGGGCCCCTCTAGTCCTGCTCCTAGCACTCATTGCTCACTCCTTGTAACTATCAACTGAGGTTCCTTCAAGGGGACCAAAAGTAACACCAGCCCTCGTATTCTGTCTGAGAGAGGTCTTGCCCACTGGAAACTGGGGTGGCATTTATCATTGAAGGATTTCCTGTGGTACCTGTTCTTCTTTTCAGCTCACGTACCTGTGCTGTTAGTGCAGAGATGGGTTTCCATCACACTTCCTCAGGTCCTCTCTGAGGTGATTCAGGTAAAACCACAGGTTTCCTCATGGTGTATACTCTCTCAAGCTGGGAGGTACTTTCTGCCAAGAGACTCTGTTCCCATACTGCAGAAGCATGGGACATTTCCTTTCTAACTTGCTTGAGGCACCTGCATAGTAGCAAGAGCACACGGTGTAATCTGGAGAGGAATTTTATAAAGAAAAGCCTTTTAGCACACCCTGAAAATATTATCATATTATAGATAATATAGTCTAATATGATACATTATTTGTTTATCTTATATGTATATAAGATTATTTAGTAATAAACATTATTACTAAATAATCTTATTATTTATTATTACTTAGAGATCTTGTGGTCATGTGGTCAGAGATGTTTTCTCTGTCAGATTATGAATCTGATCTTGCAACTAAATAGGTGGTTACAGTGACCTAGGAACTTTCTTCACAAAGCAGAGTTGCCAATGTGGATATGAAGGATATATTTGCATAACCAGTTTGAAAAAAATATTCCTGCCACAGTATATGAAAGTCGTGTTGCAGTGTACTGGAAGTACATCCTCAAAGTTACTGTTTCAACAGGTTTTTGTCTCTTGGAGGTAGAAATAGTTTCAGGAGGAGCAAGTTTGACATCTGAAGGGATGTTATGTTGAAAAATACTAGACACAGCATGCTGATCTGAAAAGAGTGTGTTTATACTAGCACAGCCACTCTCAGAGGAATTAGAACATTTAGATTTATGATATCAATAAAAATTAGCATCTTTCCTAGAAAATGGATAACGTCAGGAAAACTTGATTTTTCATTTCAGTGGGTAAAGCTGTATACATGAAAACTGCACAAAATCAGTTGGAGAACTTGCTGTTCTAACAGGAGTACATTCTGGGCTGGGTTTCCTTTTCAGTAATTTTTATCTGCTGCTGATAAAATGTTTCTTGCAATGTGGATGCACCAGTCATCTTGTCATTTTCAGATGAAGCCCACTGCCTCCTTTGTCTCTCTGTGAAGTCCTGGTAGCTGTAGTGTTTTAAAATCCCTGCAATTATTTCCCAGTCATATGTTTCAAACCACGCTTAATCATCTAGTGAGCTACTGGATAAAACACTTCTCTGTATTTTCATTTTCTGAACCTTTTTACAAAAAATTAGAAGCCACATCTTTCCTGCTGAAACAATTTACAGGTTACACAGACTATTCTGAGGGCACATTGTATTCTTAGTTTACAAGTAAGCTAATTTTCTAACTTAAACTACTGTACTTTTTTGCCCTATGAATCTGTATAGAAAACAGTTGTATACCCTGCACTTGATCATAGTTCCTTTAAATTATCCTTTTCTGATATCATGGTGATGATGGCATCAGCCTGCAAAAGTAGGCTGTGACATTCTAGTATGGTAGGATTAAACTGGTGGGGGGAATCCATATTTTGTTTTCTGTTAAATGGGAATGTGTAGAAAGGTACAAAACTGCAATTTGTATACTGGTGAAGTTAGCTACATCTTATAGGAGAAAATGGCTTCTCTGTGTGGTTGCTGATGTCCATGTAGATCTGAATACATAAATGTCGAGGTGTATGTGTGGTGTAAAATTCAGTAATTGAGACTCTAGAAATGAGAGGTTGGAAAATTACTTGACTGCATTAGTTGTCAATTTCCTCTGCTTTGCAGGAGCTCTTTAAAATTCATTGACAGTAAAGATTTTTATTCCCGCATTTTCCATTTTTTCTTTGTGCATTCCAGTATCTGAGGACTGTTGGAAAACCAACAAAACAGTATTGATTCACTGTTCACCTTAGGTAAAACTACCTTCTTAGTTTATCAATATTGGTTGTTTTTGCATAAGAATAGCACAGAGGAGCTGAAGTTATAGGCAACCTATGCAAAGGAAAAGTTCATGATTGTAGTTTTTCACTGATTTACAAAATATCATTAGTAGTCATCACAGCAAGAACAATTTAAAACCAGTTTCTGTTTCAATGTAAAATGAAAGAGTTGTTGGTTGCAAAAATATTCTCTTGTTTTCCAGGCTATATATGATTCTGCATGTTCGTTGTATGCTTGGGGTCTGGTCTGACCTGAATAAGAGCTGGTGTGAATCATTGCCTAAGTTGTTTACCAGGATATTATGTCTATCTTCACCCAGTTGGTAGAAAGTGCTACCTCCTTCCCTAGTTTTTCAGAATTCAGTTATATTTATTCCTGCTGCCTCAAGAATGAGGGATCCTAACATGTTTTGACAGGTGTAAGGTTTTGTTCCCAGTCTTAACTGTTCTATAGGACAGATCCATCAGCAGTCTCTAAAAAGACAGTCTTCCCAAGTAAAGACAGACATGGAGGATGGACTAATCTCTAAATTTTTATCATGAAGGGATTCAAATATGACAGCCAGTGTCATGTGGACAGCAAACAGGACTGTTGATGGAGGGTAACACAGTCATTTCCAGTTTAAATTGGGTGTGCCATCACCCTTTTATCTGGTGTAAGTCAGCTTTTCAAATATGGAGGAATACAGTAGGAGGCAAAATGTTCTCAAAAACGTCTTTCCTCCGCTCCCTTTCTTTCCCTTGTTCCCTCCTCTTTCACGGCTCCCCTTTTCTTTTCCTCTTCCTCCTCTATCTCTTCCCTGCTTTCTCTCCGACTCCCAGCAAAAGTTTCTGCTCTGACTATGAACTAAGTCTAATTGACACATCAATAAATGTAGATAACAGTTGACTGCACAGGCAGTGTGCTGTGACCACCGCTTGTTAGGCCCATCCTGTTTCTGTCACTGCTTTTTGTCTTCTGCAGGCTATCTGTATGGGCAAGCTGGCTCTTACCTTACACTGCAGTGCTATCATCTTAAGAGTAGGTGAATGTTCAAGGTAGGATGTGCACAGCAGTCAGCACCAGGGAACCCCAATGTTGGCTCCACAAGGTACATTACCATAAAATGTCAGTAACAATTCCTCTTGAATTTCCTTCACTGCCGTGCAGCTACTAACAACAAAACAGGAGCCTCCTCTGAATGTGAACACACAATATGTTTGTGTGTTCATGGATTTTCATCCCAAATCAGCCTCAGGGTTTGCAGGTCTGAAAATCAATGTCTCTGGTAACATTTTCCCCCCCTAGTTTTCTCTAAACATTTGACAGGAAAGGAAGTGCAATTCTTTAAAGGACTTAAAGTATAAATACGTTTCATTGTTTCTATGGTCCAGTGTTTCCCATAATTACTTCTGTGGGAATGCACAGTCTAATCTGTTAACTGATCCAAGGAAATACTGTTTAAATAGTTGCATTAATTTCTGTTTGCCATTAATGTAAGTTTTTGGTCAGTCCCTTTGAATTGTGTTCTGTTCTTCCTTCTTCATTTAAATACGGTCAGTTCAAGAGTCAATTTGTAGGCACTTTCAGAATTACCATTTAGTAGAAAAATCTGCTGTGGCTTTACAAAATAAAGGTATGTTGTTGACACTAGTTTCAAGTAGACCTGTTGTAAGTGTGAAATAAAAAGTATGTAAGATTTTTTATTGTGATATCTCTGTTAAAAAGTTCGTCTTTGTTTAATGCTTCATAATGAAGTTGCTTCTATTTAAAGCATTGAGTTTGATCTTGGCTTTGATCTAAAGCTTTTGATCTTGAAAGAAGGATGTTGTGGCAGTAAAACAAAAAGGCTAGGAGAGATCTTTTTTTTTCAAGTGATAAAGGGATACTCTCAAGATTTAATACACATTTATTGGATCTACCTTTATTTACTTAAATCTGTTTACAAAGTCCATCTAATTCTATGTATTGAGGGTTTGCTTACACACACGCTTTAATGTGCCCTATTCTTTTGCTAGACCACAGATTTCCTTTTGAAGCTTTCAGGGAATATAGCTATATACAATACAAGAATATAAATAATTTTCTAAAGACTATGAATAATTTTAAAATACTGACAATACCATACTAGCATCATTTTAACTATAACAAGTATGATGCACTCTATCCTTTACTGCCTCTTGTTTTTTAAATACAAACACAAAAGCACTTCATAAAATCCTAACTTAGGAATTGATATTATTCACATTTTGCATGGTTAACATAATGTAAGTATCTCCCAACATGCCGGCGTTTGACTGTTCTCTTCTGAGGGTGCAAAAATACCTGATGAAGTCCCATGCCTAAATTTAATCACCTGCTTGCAGCATCTTGTTGAATAAATAAGGCCTTTAGCCGAGGCCTCGATGAAGGGCTTGCTGTGGTGCAATATACCTAAAAAGCTGCTTTGGATCTTGCTTTTAAGATACATTTCAGTTACAGTGTAAGATACATTTAAGATACATTTCAGCCCCTCCAAGGTAGTTTAGTAGTTGAATTCTGGAGGTGCGAGCCAGTACCAAGGCCAATGTTAAAGCAATTAATGGTGATGATACTTCCTTGAACTATCCCCACTAGGCTTTTCCTCTGTCCTTTAAGACCTGTGACAGAACGTATGTGTAGGAAGGTTCATAGGAAAGCGGCTTCCATAGTAAGGGTCTTGAAGAGAGATCGTATCTCTGATAATTAGGCTGCAAACCGTGAGGAGCATGCATTTGGAGGTGAGGAAGGGCCGTCCCGTCGGCGACGCTGTCGGAGGGAGCGTGGGTTGGCGCAGCACCCACAGCGGCCGGGCCGGGCNGCCGCCCCGCAGCCGGCCGGCCCTGACGTCTTTAAGGCAGGCTCCTCCTCTTCGCGGGGCTCCGGGGGCCGGAGCACGGGGGCGGGGGACCCTGCGGAGGTGTTTCATTTCCTACCGAGGGCTGCGGTGTGCCGCTGCCGAGCCCGGGCACGGCGGGATGGCGTGGGACGGAGCGGGACGAGGCGGGAAGGAGCGGGCGCGGCCGGCGGGGGGGGGGGGGGNTGGCGGCGGTCGGACCTCGCTTCCCCCGCAGCTGCCGTCTCGGGGCCCCGGGGAGCGGAGAGCATAGCGGATCCTCCGCGGGCGATCCCCCCTCACGGTGCGCTTTCTCCCCCGTGTAGCCCCTGCTGGAGGAGGGAGAGACGTGGAAGGAGTGTCAGCTCGTCCAGCAAGTGAGCGGCGAGGTGAGGAGGAAGCCTTTCGCTGCTGTTACCTTGCACCCGCTTCTTGCCCTTGCAAATCTGCTCCTGGAGTTTTCTACCTGACACACCCTGCCACGCTTTTGCTTTAAAAAATAATTGCTTTCGTACTAAGAATAAAAATACTGGTATGGGGGAGAAAAGCCCACCAAGTGTTCTTACTTTTAAAAATAATAACAACGCCATCCAAATTTGGTATTGGTAGTCTGGAACAATGTTCGAGTGGGTGGCTGGGAATACATCTCTTACTTGAAATAGAAGGTGTAAGGGATAAAGGGCAGAGGTTTTTCCCAGGAGTTTTTCACACTGCAGTGATAACTTTCCATTTGGCAACCTGGCCTGACATCAAATTGTTCTTTGTGCAAAACCCCTTAAACAAAAAGCTTTAAGATGAAGAATATCACCTCACACTTTGATCATGTACAAGTAATAACCAGATTACCTAAGATCACATCACTTTAGAGGGGAAAAGTGCTTTTTCCTTTCCAGTGAAGCAATGAAAAAAGTTGTTTTGAGTATCTCTATAGCTTTTTATTAGTGCTGAGTAACTACAATCAGGTTTCATCTTCTACCTTAAAAAGCACCATGATTTTGAACTCCAGGTCACAAAATGGATTCAGACAAACAGGAGGATCAGAAAAAGCAGCAAAAAGAAAATGAAGCAGGATGAAGTTGTTTTCCAGCAGGTAAGCAATCATGATGCCAGTTTGTGTAATGGGACAAAGGGCAGCAGATGCAAAATGCTTTCTGATTATGCCTTCTTAAGCTTGGTAGAGATGTTACTTAGTGTCTTTGACAAGATGATAGTAAATGGGTGTTACTTATAAAGTTTCAGAGTCACTACATAGTTAAAATGGCAAGAAATTAAGGAACTTTTTAGATGTCTGTATTCAGAAGACAGAATTTTCATATATTTATATTAAACTGGGACATTCTCAGCAAGAAACAGAAGGGTGCTTTCATCAGGGAAATATAGCCCTTGAGAGCTTTTGACAGAACCTGAAGCACTTTTTTCAGATACTGGTAGGAGAGAGAGAGTTTTCATGGTAGATACTGGGAAAATAATAGATGTGATGTGCATTTTGAAACAAATATTCGGGCTATGTTGTTGGCTCTTCATTCAGAGGGTGAGTTTGAAAATCATATGTTTGTAGTATAGTTGAAGATGTGATGATTATTTTTAAAAATACCACAGAGGATTATTAAACTTGAATGCAACCATATTTAAACTATTTTTAAACCAATGAATTTTGATTAAGCTATTGTGAAAGACCTGTTCTAAGGTCTGTTGAGTTGACCATTTTAATTGCAATGTAGAGAGATAAGTAGTTAGCTGATACTAAATAGCTGTTTTCTGTCCCTCGAGGGAAAAAAAGATGAATAAAGATGCGCTTCCAAATGCATTATCAGAACTGTGATTTTTTTTTTTGCTTGTTTTGGTTTTGAAAACAAATTTATGATGGTATTTTAAAGCTCTTGTTACCTTTAAATGATTAAAAGAGTAGTGTGTTGGTTTGCTGTTTCGATAGTGCTTCTAAAATGCATGATGAATCATTGCTGTTTCTGTAGCCAAATTCTTCCTGATAGCATGGCTGCCAGCTCCCAGGATATGTTGCCTTAGTATGGGCATTGCAAGTATATGACAAATATCCACAAAGTGCATGGTTGTGGGTGGATGATTTACCAGCTCCATGTTTAGCTAAAAACTGCCAAATAGCATCCTTTAATTCACTACTTTTATTTTGTAACTGGAATACATAATTTAGGAAAGATGTTATGTGTTGACGTGCTTTAGAATGACATGATCTAAAATAGAGATAGCATAAACTGTTTCACCAGATAATTCTGTTTCGGTTTATATTTCTGTATGTGAATGTGTGTTTGTGTGTGTGTGTAGCATTTGTATTTACAATCATTTGATGCTAAGATGAAGAAGATTTTTTTCAAGCTAAAAATTGTATTGCCTTGGGAATTTGTGAGCAACATGCATTGATAGTACAAATAACCCTAGTACAAACCAGTCTGAGTGCATTTTGAAGCAATTTTTAAAGGGTGCAAAGTAGATCCCCTGTTACGCCTGAACAGTAGGTTTAAAAGTGCCTTTTGGTGTTATACCAATCCTAATCTCTTTTTATAGGGGAAAGTTTCATTAGTGCACAATCCCTTCATACTGATAAAACTTCTGTTCTGCTGAGGATGTTGTTCTCCAAGGGCTCCACATTTTGTGAGAGAGATCTCCAGCATGTACCTTGCTGGGTTAGAAATGTAAAACCTGATGTGTAAACATAAGATCTACTCATTGTTTTTTCAAACAACAATTCTAGAGCAAGGTCTGTGAGTAGACATATAAATTAAAATTGAAGGCAAGCATAACCATTGTCTTCTAATATCTATAAGTATTAATAATTAATTGAGATCCAGTGTGGACTCACAGCACTGCATTTGCAGGGTACTTAACCACACGGGAAGGAAGAAGCGTAACAATCTTATATTTGATACTAAACCATTGACTGTTCACTGAGGTTGGAATTCTTTATGTTGCCTAGAAGTCTGGCCATTGCAATGGTGACTTTTCCAATACAGTAACAGATAAGAGGGTAGAAGAGTAAAAGCATGAGAGACCTCCCTGGTTCTAGCAGAGCTTTATTATTTGGTTATGGAGTTGGTTGCACTAGGTTTCCAACCTTGACTTACCAGTGCAATTCCTACTCAGTGTGGGTGGCGCTAACCTCTGTTCCATGAGAAGTCTTGATTTTTAGTTGTGTCTATATTAGCTTCTTGGAGGAAATGGCATTACACAGAAGTTAAAGTATCTTCAGAGATGAACAAGAGAACAAGAAAGAGAAAAGCATGTAATTGAAAAGTAAGGCAACCTTGAAGATAGTAGAGAAGTAGAAATAAAGGCATGGAGTGAGAAGAGGGAGGTGAGAAGGCAAGCAATAATAAACAGAGAAATCAAAGAGTTGGTACCAGCTCATATTACAACTGTGATTTTGTAGGATACTGATGTATTTTGCTACATCTAGAAAACTGAGCTTTGCTTTGATCTTACTTATCCTTTCAAAACAAGCACCACCTTATTAAATGTAGCTTCTAAACTTTCATGTGCCCGTGCTGTTGGATTTTCCTCTAAGCTTTCGTGTGCCTGTGCCATCCAATTTTCCTCTATCATTTTTCTTCTTTGTGATAGGAAGTCCTGTTTCTAATATGGGGTGGATGACTTTGCTATACTGAGACACCACCAAGACAAAACAAGTGCTGCATCCAAGTACAAAATCTAGGACAGAAGGATAACTGTGTTTGGAATAAGTGAAACAGAATTGTGAAGGAAAGGTTGCTGACAACTGCTGGGGAATTGCTTTTTGGAAAAAGTTGCCTCCTAAACAGTTAAGTTTGTAGGAGCTGACTTTACATACACTTATGCATATATAAAAAACATTTGAGGATACCATGTACTGGATAAAAGCTACATGACTGTAGTGTTAACTGTGCTCAAGGGGAACCAGTGGGGAAGCTTGTGTAGAAAGGTGTGCTGCTGCTTTCCAGTGTGGATCCACACGGTGCATTACAGCAGTGGAACAGAATTGATGGGTGAGAAAGACTTCTAGCCGAATAGTTGTGGGTTCTCATACTTTTGCTCTTCTTCTTTATCTGGGGTTTTTTTTGTCTGTTTTTAAGCTTTTAAAAATTTCTAACATTTTGCTGTTCTATCTCTGAAACTTCTTATGTTTTCTTAACACCTTTTATGTCATTTTTTTCTTTCCTACTTCTTTTTCACATCTCTTGTCTTTTCCTGTCTTCTTTTGACTCAATTGATTATCTTCAGTACTGTTTACTCCTTTCTATTTACTTTCAGTCACTCCATCTGTTTGAAAAAAATGGAAAAAGAAGTTGAAAAATTGAAAAGAAAGTTACCTTTTGCTCACTGTGTTTTCTGCTTCTAGTTCTCTGTTGCTACTCTTCTTACAAAATGTGCACACATACACAAGTTTAAACACTTTCACCCTTTGCATTTCTAGTTTTGTCATCCTTTCTATTCTTGTACATTTTTTACTCCTCATTTAATATTATGCTGTCTCTTCATGTTGTCCTTAATCTGGTCAGCACATTTAGCAGTCAGTATGTGTATCAATATAGAATGCTGTTCATGTGTGAAATTTAGAGAAGATGTAACAGAGTTGATAAGAATTACTTGGTTAAATTAAGCGTTGTTTTATGAGTATGATAGAACTGTTAGGTGGTGGTGTTGTGATGATGATGATGATGTTTGTTTTAATAGTTGACTGTGTCTGCTTAAAAAAAAAAGATTCCATTATCCTATCTGTGTCAGGCAGAAGAAACTGATCTTTTAGTCAGACTAGTGGAATTGTAGCATGTGATCTGAATCTACTGTGGAATTTGTGGAGAAACATCTTTTCATTAGAAGACTAATTCACTTTTACATGACGTTCAGTGTTAAAACATAAAAGCTTATTTGAAAATATTCCAGTGGTATGAAATGTGTTATTAGATGAGATAACAAGGATACACAGGATTTAGGAAAAACACTGCAATATGTATGCATATATATATATACACTAGATAAGGAACAGATTTCCTGCAAATGATCAAAATTGCATTTGACTGTTACAGTTTTAGTTTGATTATATACTGAAACTTTGCAGAGTGATTCAACTTTTTCAGAATAATTTCTGCTGCTTTCTCAGAAATACTGTTTTCTTGTATTTAAAGTTTGTCTGCTAGTTTTACTAGCAATGTGACTTCGATTTTTTTTCCCTGTTGGTTATTGCTATTGATCATTTGTGTTGCTCCAGAAATTTACAATTGTCAGTATTTAAGCTCTGTTAATAACCTGAGCAAAAATGACTTTGTTGATATAACTGCTAAGTTTCTAATAAAAAATCCAAGTCAGTTGTGATATATATGACTAATGCTAAATGCTGTAAGTCTTTGTCCTTCAACAATGAATTCACCAGTGTAAGTGAAACACAAGAAACAAATCTTGTAATTCTCTAAAATGAGTTGTCTTGTTATACTGTAAGTAGAAAATATTTTGAAGTCTCATAAAAAGTGCTGATTAAAAGAATACAGGGTGGTATAAAAGAGCTTTTAGTTAACTAGAAGATTTATTCAGGATGGCGTGCTTCTGCTAATTCAAGTAAAGACTATTAACATATAATGCATAAAAATTACATTAAATCTTTAATTGGCATGGATCTTTTGTTTCTCAGAATGAGTATTTTTACTTGAATCTACCAAGGACCAAAGCACGGATCAAATCTGAAATAATCTCTTGAGCTTGTGCACTGTTTAACAGCTAAAAGAAACATGGTGAAAAGTCCTAAATTGTTATTCAGACAACACTTCAGTGGTGTTATTTGCTGTACCAAATACTGTCAACTTCACAGAACCCTGTAAACTGGCCTTCACTGATAACAGAAAACATTTAATTCCTTTCTCATTCAGAAATTTGAATGGAAAATTTAACCCAACTCATGTACAAGATCTGATTTGCAGTAAATGTTGTTAAGCTGTCTGGGAAATAGACCCTGTCATTTAAAAGCTTTTTTTCTGAGTACTTATGAATATAATTTCAGGCCATTGGAACTAAGCAATTTCAGTATTTAGTTCTCTATCCCCACAAGAATATCTGTAATTGTGAATTGTTTGGAAACTTTTTAATTGTGCAGTTCTAAAGAACTATTGTTTTTTAAGGATAGCACTGCTTCAGAATTCACTTAAGAAACATTTAACAGAATAAGAAAATACTATGTATGTAAAAAAAAAAAAACCAGCAAACAAGAGTGAAATTTTTGGTTTAGCAATATTTTTTTTTTAATAGTCCAGTTCTCACCACAGTGAGAATCAGCTGTGTCTTATTTGCAGTAGTGGTATGCCAGGATCATAGTTTTCTTTTTAATAGCACCCATCTCTCTTAGCAAGGAATTGTATTGCATTTCATATTGAGCCTCCCAGATGGATATTAAGTTGTCAAAGAGTGAATCTTCTCATTGGGCCACATTAAGACTACATTTTTAGATCAATGATGCAACTTACCATCATGCATATGCTAATGCTTCTGCTCCCTTTCTGACTCTGAGATGACCATTTCTAAATTAGGAGATCTCAGGCCAGCATGGCTATCTGTCGAAATAGTTTAAAATTTGCAGATACTTACATCACTGTTAATTATAGTTGTCCAAGCAAGCAACCACCCTGTGCAATGGTAGATTAAGGCCACTTTGTTGTAAAACACAAGGTTTGTCCAGAAAGTCATATAAAGGCAGTTTGAGTAGACAGGTTTATTTAATTTGATTTGTAGGAAGAATTAGTTACACATTTGTGATGGAGCACTGTTTGGCTGTCAGTCTCACTGGAGGCATTTTAATGTGATGTTTGTGTATGCCATCATGTGATGCTATCTAGATGAACTACATTACTGGGATTGACTACTGCCGCTAACTTTTTCAGTCTGCTGTTGTTTCTAGTTATAAAGCCCTATTTTTGGTGGTTGAAACATGATCATTCATACCTTAGCTTATAAAAAACCGTTTTGTCTTTAATAAAACAGGAAATGGAAAATGTGAGAACAGTTTTATTTTTTCCAAAATAGAAAAAACCCCAAAAAGCATTTGATTGTTTTTAATACTTCTCAAATGTATGCCCTCACCAGTGTTTATGCAGTGAATTCAAAGTGGGGATGATGTGAGTTCTGGGAGCAGAAAGAAGGCTGTCCCTTTCAGGGCATTTGCAACTGGAGCAGAATACCACATTTGGAAAAAAGTAGTACACTACATTCAAACACTCCATAAGTTTTCTCGTACAGATTTTTCCTGTGGATTTTTTATTAGCTGAGAATATAGACTTGTGCATGCCAGCTAAATGATCTACTTGATTTAAATGTCCCCAGGTTCTTCTTGATGTGATTGAGTATAATGACTCTGAAGGAAGCTTATTGGTCTGCTGGCTCAAATGTGTGCGTTATTTCAGTCTTATATTTATTACGCATTGTCAGAAATAGGCTTAACTATTTTTTAATGACTGGTGTTAGCTATTGTCCTCATTGTATGTCTATTTTCAGTTTGGATTATGTTCACAGGCTATATAGTAAAAGCACATGTATAGTAGTCTGTAAGTGCAGACATTGTTATTTAAAGAAATGTGTGAGCACAGAAGGTAAAGGCTAGGCCTTTTATAAAACCTGTTAAAAAGGTTTTGGTAGTTCTTAATCTGCTTTTTCACAGCCACAGTACTAAAAGTAGTCAAGGGTACAACTTAAAATATTGTAATCCTCTCCTCCCCCTAGAGACCCCTAAGAAGCTCTTTTAGAGCAGGAAGGTAGCTCACAGTTCAAAGCAAATGCATTCTTTGTTGCTTTAACTAAATGGACAGGTATGTAAATTGTACTGTACACATTTGGTCTGTGCTGCATATATTTTCTTGTGCTGCTTTTCATGTGGGCACAAACTCACTGATCACAATTGTCTAACTCACCTCATCAGATGCTTCTCATGCAAGTTTTGTGAAACCTATACCACCATTTGAAATGAGACTACTTCTCAACATTACCATGTGTATACATATTTATATATATATATGCACTCAAATTTTCCATAGTTTTTATTAAAAAATTATTTCCAGTGACAATTTGCTAAATTAACTACAAGATTTTTTTTTGTCCTCCTGTGTTAGAGGTCATAATGATTTTTCCAGAAAAGCTTTTATTTTTACCTGGAAAAATAGCTGATGAAAAGGAAGCTTAGGTAATTATGTTGCTCTGGATATATTTTTCCCTTTTCTGCCTTAAATTTAGGCATCCATTGGGCACTTTCAATTAAAGTTGTGAGAGCTCTAAATCAACCATGTTCCTGTAAGAGATGCTGTGGGGAAGGCCTAAAAAAAAGCAATGCAGATGAGTGAACTCCATCATTTCCGTTAATCCTAACAGATACGTAAGGAGGATGATGATACGACTGTCCCAACCACAGAAACCATTTTTGTTGCCACTTTGAGCCTATGAGATGGTTTGGTCATGAGACCCAAGTTCCTTGTTGAAATTGGGTTTCATTACTTTTGCTTCTTAAAAAATTTAATGTTTTGGTTTAATGAACTATAGTCTACATACTCTTCAGGCTGCATGCTCTAAATGTGCTGCATACCACGTAATGAATTTGCTTTATGGATGGTTTCCTTCTTCACTCATAACAGAAATACCTGAGAAAAAAGGGTGTTAGGACTTAGCATGGAAGACTGAGGAGGGTCTTATGTTCTCTCATCCATATTTCAAAAGGAAATTAAATCCAGCAAGAGAGTATTAAATGTTTCCATGCTCAAGATCCTGTTTATTTCAAAGAAAAAATGACATGTGTAGTGCCAGTCATGCAGTAACTATGGTTGTCTTGTTTTTGTTTAACTTGATTTCTCTGTGTTTTGGCTGTACTTCTGACAAACATGGTGAAGCTATTAATACATTAAAATGCTTTTCAGAACCAGGACTTAGTCATTCATTCTCAAGATCTGCTTTCCAAGTGAGCACTTCCTTATTGAAGAGGAGATTTGATTTCTCCTAATTGCACAGAGAGTTTTCTACTGCGAGATATTTGTTAGTATTTTTAAATATATCTATTTATCTGTATATCTATATCTTACAGCATAGATGATACCTTTGGAAGAGGGCAGATAATATTTGAGGGGCATTAACTGTAGAATTAATCTGTCTAATGCTCAGTTTCCTTTCACGTCCTGCAATTTCCTCTCTCCTCTTTGCTTGTTAAAGAGAGATAGCTTGTTAAAACAAAAGTAGGTTCCCTTCTGAGTGTATACCAGTTCATAGAAGATGTAATTCTCAGTTTATCACCCAAATTTACCTTCATTGTGGCTTGAAAAATATGGCCTATTTTTTGACAGGAAGTGTTACCCTGAGTAAAACTCCTAGGTTTTCAAATGCTTCCAGAAGGAAGTAAAAGAATATGAATTTTATCCATTGTGGACCACAAGCAACACAGGTGTTTGTATCTAGAAGAAGTGATTGCTTGAAGAGTTTGGGAAGCCAGGGAAAGTGATTTCAGCTTACCTGGTTTTATAGAAGGGAATATGTGAAAGGAAGGTGCATTTTGAATCCCTTCCAGTCAATATAATTAATATAGCATAATTTTCTTTTAATACACACCCTTATTTTGCAACTTGTGTAATATTTTTTAAGGACTTAAACATTTGCTCTTACTTGAAAAACGACTATGCTTGTTTATCACAGGAGAGGAGAGGTAACTAACAACAAAATGCTTGTCTGTACTATATGCATTGCTCCTAATTTTACAGCAGCTCAGAGTTGCATAAAAGTAGCTGAGAGATTCAAAACATCTCAAGAGATACTACCTAGTATTGTGAAGGTACAGTTTTAATGCAACTCAGTATTTACAAAATGTCTTCCACTAAACAATTGCCAAGTACTTTTTATATAAGGACCTAATTACCATTGCATGAGATACCTCCAAACCACGTAACATCTCTTAAAATTCTCTGTCCTTCAGAAGTGAAATTAGAATGTTTATCTTGATTTTACAGATCATAATGCAAAGCATGGATAGTCTGTCTGTAGATAATAAATAGCTTGTTTGCAGATACTTAAGGAAGTTGGGCACAGCAAGGAAATGAAGTCGAGTTTTGTGGCCCAACACAAACCTTCACTTGAAGGCTGTCTATATTATAGATAAGAATTGAGCCACACATTCTTCCATGAAGAAGTTAGTCCTCTCTGCACCAAAATATGTACAGGTTGGTGATATTTTAACTTGCAGCATAGATCAGAACAGAAGCTAGGGCTGTGACTTCATTTCCCCAGTACTATGAAAGGCTCAGTGCATACAGCAGTGTAATTGAAAAGATTATCTTGAACATGGAAGGATTCGTTTTATCAATATTTATATTGTAATAGAACATACTTTCTAGTAATGAATTACAGCTATAGTGATTTTAGATTTTAAGTATCAATTATATGTGTTGGCTTTGAGTCTATTTTAAAAACCAATAATTTAATGGACAATTATTTACCTTTTTGCCTTCGACTGTTCGAATGTGTATATGCAGCCTGTAACCTGTAATGCAAAAGGAGAATAGAAAAATTAATAAATGCTTGCTAAATCATGGGTTTGCATTTGCAGTGCAAAAAATTTTGATTGTAAAATTTTTATGCATGGTGTGATAAGGTGTTGGAGGGCACAGTAACAGCCAGAAGTCAGAAATGTGCCTGCGTGTTGTGTCTTCACAGCATAGAAAGAGGTATGATGGCAAGTCTGTTCATGTTTTATTAGCTTGGAGATAGTACAGAGTTGGAACCTATGATAAAGAAAATAACATACATAATCCTTTGCTACAGAGGTGTATTTATCCTAGTGGTGTGTATTGCTTCACAACTACATGAGAAAGAAATGCAGAGTTAAATATCTTGTGTGAATGTCTTGTGTAGCTATCTAGCCTTCTGGTATAAAGTGGCATGTAAGTAAATATTTAATGAGTTATATTTAATTGAAAGTATCTGGTCAGACTATCAGATTCTCTTTTGCTTCATCAGGAAGACAGGGACTTTTTCTGAAAATAACCCATTTTGTACTTCCGGAGGGTATTTCATATCTTGCACTTGTTTTTAATCAGTTAAAGCCTGTGAATATCCTATATAGGAATTTTGTTTGAACAGTTTTTAAAAAGGAAGGTTGTGTAATACCAATGACCTAGATGGCATGTGGACGCAAAGTCTTTTCATTTGTTTTTTTCTTGTCCAGAGCATTGAGACAGGAAGCATTCTTAGAATTATTTTTAGATTTTTAAAAGTCAACCTTGATTTCCCTGTGTAACAGTAATCCCTTGGCTAGTCCTGAAAGCAGTACTGTTTACCCTTCAATAGTGCCATATGTTTGAAATTTTTTGTTTCATTTTGATGCCTGTGTTCTTTTGTTTTGTTTTGTTTTGTTTTTTTTAATAAAGTACTCAGAAGCTTCAACTTACACTGGATTTTCATATGTTAACTGTTTGGGTGTAGAAGAAAGTGCTACCCAATGTATCCATGATTCTTCTCATAGTGTGCCTAAACCACAAAGTGGTTTGATTTATTGCTGCCTAGTCTGCATGTGTAAAAGAGCAAATGTAAGATCACGTGTAAAAGGTCACTTTCTTGCTCTGTAATTGTGTTGTCTTTATGACATCACATTTGTTGTGACAGAAAGATGGGTGAGCTGTTAGGAGTCAGTAATTCTGATTCTGGTTTCCTTCTTGGCTTGTATCCTGCTTATTTTCCATTTACGCATCTAGCTGAGAAGTGAGCTATTGTTCCCAATGCATCTTTACACTTCCATCATGGAGCTGCTGCTGTTTTAGTTGATGTGTTCCTCTTTCTAAAATAAAAAGAAATCGAGTGCATTGAGGATGCTTTTGTTTTGTTACCAAACCCACCAAGTAGGGGTTATATCTAAAGGAGGAATATCCTAGTACACTAATGAAATCTCGAGTCCATAAGGTTTGCCCACTTCCTAGGTAAAGTCCTTCACCTACAGCCTTCAAGTACTCCCAACCCAGAGAGCCTGGTTATTTATTAATCATAATCCTCATGAGAACCGAGCTACTCGACATAAGTGCTACTTTCGTTTACCAGCTTCAAGGCCATGCTTTCCCCCTACACCCTAGCCCAACTTGCTCTTTTGTGCCTCTGGTTCCTATTTCAGGGCCATAACTTGCTCACTGCCTTCCTTCTTGCTCTTCACAGATACAAGATTCTTCTAGCACTTACTATTGCTCCTCATTCCATTTACAGCATTAAAATCTGTGAAACTTGTACAGAGATATTGCCTTAACCATGCATAGGCTGCTGAATTACTGAATCTTACTATGCTTTCTTCTACCACAAAAATGAACTGTGCTATGTAGAGAGGGTAAGCAGTTTCAAGTTCTGCATCTTTGAAAGCTAAAAATATTCTTATCTAAGTGTTCTATTACTTGTGACACTATGTTAATATTTGTAAAACATACTGGGTTTGGTAAATGTGAGGGTTCATGGAGTTTTTGTTTGTTGTTGCTGGTGTTAAAGCAATGACTGATGGTTTCAAGTAACGTAATTGAGTTCTTTGGGCTGCACATAAGCTTTTCACTATCATACCTATATCTGTGGTGCAATGCAACTTCATGTTTCCAAATAATATGCTACTCAGTGTTCGACTATATTCCTGTCATAAGTGAAAAGCTGGGGCTTTTCACCTTATCTCCAGTCATCTTGATCTGAATGTTTCTAGTACAATCAAAACTTAGAATAAGTCAAATGCATAAAGTGTTATAAAAATGTCTTTTCGTGACAGAATAAAAATCTCTTGTGACTCAAAAAATCTGCTGTGGAAAAGTTACTTTTGAAGACTAATGAGTTTTACTTGGCCGGAACATTTTGAGTATCTGTTAAAGTTTATAAAAATCTGATTGTGGGTGCTGAAACACGAACTCTGGATTACTCATTTACAGATACTAAATAAACCTCCCAACAGAATAGCCCAGTATTAATTACACAGAGGAAAAACTGGAAAATGAGAGAAGTTAGATCAATATACCATCACCTTCATTATTGTGATTCTAATTATATTTAAAATTGTAATAAATTTCAAAGTCAAAATATGTGAAGTCACCAATTATATTATTAATATCCTTGAGATTTCACAATGCTCATTGCTACTCACATGTTGTCTGAGGAGATCTAGGTAGGCATAGGAAAAGTAGAAAGGAAAGGATAGGTTGGCCAGGAGGGCCAACCCTGTCCTGGGGTGCATCAGGCACAGCATCACCAGCTGGGCGAGGGAGGGGATTGTCCTGCTCTGCTCTGAGCTGGGGAGATCTCACCTGGAGTGATGGGGGCAGTTCTGCCGTTTGAGGAGCAGCTGAGGGCACCTGCTCTGTTCAGCCTGGAGAAGAGGAGCTGAGGACAGACCTCATTGCAGTTACAATTTCCTCATGAAGGGACGAGGAGGACCAGGCACTGATCTCTGCTCTGTGGTGACCAGTGACAGGACCCAAGGGAACGGCCTGAAGTTGTGTCAGGGGAGGTTTAGGTTGGATATCAGAAAAAGGTTCTTCCCACCAGAGGGTGATCAGGCACTGGAACAGGCTCCCCAGGGAAGTGGTCACAGCACTGAGGCTGACAAAGTTCAAGAAGCATTTGGACAATGCTCTCAGGCCCACGGTGTGACTCTTGGGGATGGTGCTGTGCGGGGCCAGGGGTTGGACTCGGTCCTTGTGGGTCCCTTCTAGCTCAGAGTCATCTGTGATTCTGTAATTCTAGAAGGAGAGTTAAAGCTCAAGGTTTTTGGTTTGTGTTCAACCTCCCCAGCAAGTAGCTGCATTTTCCACTTCTGGGCTTTATTTCTGTGAGAGTTTTACAAACAGCCCCACCAGTGGTCTGTAAAGCACTCTAGAACAGGATACAGAAGTAAAGCTGCTTTAATTTACAGGTAGGGAGAATTTGTCTACTTATATTGCATTTGACTTTAATGTTAGGATTTGGAGGATGTGAATTAAAAGATATATGAAGGGAATGTCCAGTTGAATATGTCCTTCCTATTCTGAAAGCTAACTTATAGTGCAAGTGCCTTTTCTTTTCCCAGTTTATTGAATTTCTTGCCATCTTGGCTTAGTTAAGAGTGGACTGGGTGGGTGTTTTGCAATGCAGTCTCTTTCCAAAGCAAAGATTTACAGTAAATTCAGCTGAGTTTCCATGAGGGTTTGAGCTGAAATTCTGACTTTCATATTAAATTAGGTATGGTTACAAGACAAGAATTATTTGTGAAGTTTTTAATGAAGCATGTGACTGAAAAAACAGGCAACAGAGATGCAATCATTTGTCAAAAATATATCCAGGATACAAAGGGCTCTTACTTATATGACTTGAAGGGACATAGATAAAAAGATAGCCTTTATATGTTTAAGATAAAAAACACCCCTCCCTTAAACTACTTTGTGCGAGTTATCCTTTTTTGAGGATTTCACCTCAAAAAAGGGCTTCCCCTTTTTTTTCTAAAGACCTGAAACTTCATGCAACTATTCCATGTATTTCAACCAGACAATGTTTTGGAGTTTAGTTTTGTGTTTTTTCTGTTCAGTTGTATTTTTACAATACTTTTAAATACTTTGGCAAACATCTTCTGTGGTGTGGCAATGACCAAAAATACTTGCTGTTCGTTTTCTGCAGCCTTATTTATATCTCTGTTGCTGTTATTCTTTATGGCAGGGTGCTGCAGATATTTTTGCTAGTATTTTGGGTCATAGCATGAATGGGAATCATGGCATAAACATTGTCCCATGCCACTCCAGGCAGAAATCTCTATTAAACATTGAAGTGACCCCTCAAATGCCACTTTTTTTTTTTTTTTTTAATTCAAAATTGTGCTGTGCTTTGAAAATAACTGTGTATTTGACAAGTTTAGATTGATGTGTGATTGGAGAAAACAGTGTTAAAAATTCTGGCAGTTATCCATCTACACTTGAGTCTTCTTCATGGTTCCTGCTGGATTCATCACTTGCTGATGTCACAGTTAGCATCACTGGGTGCTTTAGAGGGAAGTGAAAGGTGGAGTGACATAATCATGAAGCCAGGCTCTCCACATGGCAAATGCAGTCCTTTTATTTTCCTTTCCTGTCTTGCATCATATCCCATCTGTGTGCATTTTCACACTGGTTCCTTACCATTTTCCTCTTTATTTTTTAGGGAAGACTTGAGTTTCAGCAACCTTGTATTTTCTCCTTCCCTTTGCAAAAAAAAAGCCTATAATGAGAATGAAAATCCATTTCTTACCTAGGAATGTTTATAGATATGCTACAGTAATGAGTACCTGCGCTTTACGTGCTATAAACGTCTGTTATGCTCAAGTGTTTCTGGTTTACCTGTGGAAAAAAAGGGAGATGGTGGAGGCTTAATGTCTGCTTGTTTTGTGATGTTTAATTGAATCAATGGGAAGCAAATACATTTTTTGTACGGAGCCATTCCATGCTAGTACACTTGTCCTTCTTTCTTTTCTTTTTGTACCATTATGCATCTGTTCTTGTGGAAGATAATGTTGTCATGTAATATAAACTGCAGAGACCTGATTCTTCGTGACTATGACTCTTTTAATGTGATGAAGGATTTTAAGCATTTTTGGATACATAGAAAATTATGAAACCGAAATTATATTAAGAATGTGATGGATTCATTTTAGTTCAAATATGAATGAAACCTCATGTAACTATCTTCACTTACAATAATAATAATAATAATAATAATTTTTATAATAAAAACAGCATCACAATTTGGAAGTGGAGAGGCAAAAAAATCAGGACATATTTTAGTTTCATCCAGTAGCTCTCCCAGTCATTTTAGCTGCTAAAGGAATCTTCTGAGGACTCATGGTTTTGAAGTAGGCCTTTCTGTTACAAAGTAGGCTGTTCTAGAATAGTTTATGTTTGTGGGGTGTTTTGTGTGGTTTTCTTGTTTTTTTGTTTGGGGGTTGTTTGTTTATTATTTTTCTTTACCCAAATGGCAATAGAATAACTCTTAAATATTTACCCAGATTAAATGCTTTTACAGCAGTGTGCTGACAGTTTTGGTAATTGGACTGGGTTTCTGGGGAGAGCAGTGTCTGTGCAGAGGCTTTTGTTTCTTAAGTATGGACAAGATTGGCAATAGCTAAAAATTAGTAGTATCTAAAAGCTGCAGAGTGTTTTGGGTGAGGTAAGCCAAAATACTCGTCCCCAGTAGGAATGCCTCCTAAAAGAGCTAACCAGAGAATTGTACTGCTTAAAGTATTTTTTGATTGTTTCAGCAAAAAGCAGGGGTAGGATAGGTTTGAAGATATGTATCAGCATCTGAGGTTCTGAGCTGACACTTGTTCTCTCAGCCTTGTATCTTTTGCAGACTTTAAAGGCACTCCCTCTGGAAAGAAAGAAGACCTAGTTTTTCACTTTTTGCTCTGTGAGTTTTGTTTCAGTGTTGTTGTTGTTGCGGATCTTTGTTTCTTCTGTTGTTTGTTTTTTAATGTGTAACATTCGTTCTGGAAATCTGCAGTCACTACAGGAGGAGAAGGAACGTTTGAACTGAGAGAGGTGCAAGGACTGAATGTGTTGTGTCAGTCAATGTGAATGCTCAGTCAAAAAGCTCTTTTAAAATTAAAACCATTGATAGGTCAATTGACATGATGGTTGGCAAACTCGGGGAGGACAAGAGACAGCTGACTGCTTTTCAGCAGGAGCTGCTGACCTTGAAATGTGTGTAAGAGAAGGTCCACCAAGAAGTAGTGAATATTCACAGTCACACCGTAAGTAAATGGTGGAAGGCAGTGAGAGATCCCTGTTTTGTGCCTCAAAGAAAAGGAAGAAACAGTTTAAGGAAAGTCAATATGGGATGTGAACCTGAATTCAGGTGGCATCCCCACTGTAAATTTTCAGGGAAGGAAAATGGTAAGAAAGGCTTTGTCCCAGATGGAACACCGTACTGGTGTTGAAGGTGCACAGCAATTCACAGCCTCCTGGCTAGTTCAAGAAAATTTCTGCATAAAATGTTTTGAGTTTTGTGTTTTTTTCTAATGTCTTGGCTACCATGCAGAAGCCAAATATTAAAATGTTATTTGACTATACTGCTTTAATATTAGGTAACGGGATATCTTTAAAAATCTTTACAAAAACCTCTGTCTTTGCTTCTGAAAAATCTTTAAAACTCCTGAAATGCAGAAGCAAGGAGTGTGGGGGGGAAAGATAGCTTAAAGCTGACAGTAAAAAACAAAATCTGTACATAACTGGATCTCTGATAAAGTGGGTTTTGATTAAGTGCAGGATAAATTATAACAAAAAGCACACTGATTAAACTGGCAGTTCCCATTATTAACATCATAAAAATATTAAAAATAGAATTCTCAGCAAACAGGATGTCTGGTCATAACAGTGCAGCTTCGGTTGCCTGGTATTTATGAAGCTGACCTTCTGTGCTGCCATCAGAGAGCAGTGAAGAGTCTCGTGACTCTGAGTAAGAGTCCTGTTTAATCTGCTGACACCAACATGGTAGCTCGTGGAAGGAATGAGCTAGCCTTTAAGGAGTAATGTGAAGAAATGAACTAGTACCTCCAGGGAACAGGACATACAGCGCTCCTCCTCTGTGGTTGACACATCCTTTCTGTAAAGCTTTAGTTTTCCCTCCTATTGTGGCCAGTGGAACTTTTCAATTCCTTTTGAATAGCAGTGTTAAATTTTTTTTCTCCAATATTAAATTTGGAAGTAGAGTGTCTGGAGTATGGAGACTTTATTTCAAGTTCCTGAACTACTTGTACCAAATGAATTAACAAACCAATGGTTCTGGGAGATGGGCTGTGCTGCCCAGACAACAGGACACAGTGAGCATTCTGTGCATCATGGAGTGCATTCCTCATTGACCGTTTACAGTACAAATGTTAAGGAAACACCTTCTTCAGCACAATAGGCAGGCAAATATTCCTGCAGTTTGAAGCCTGGACCAGACTGGCTGGCATTTTAACATAGAGAATATTTTGTGTTCACAATCCCTGCCTATCGTGCGATGGATTATGAGAGAGTAGGGCTGGCTTTGGAGAGCTGCAGCACATGGGGCTCTCATTACTGCAATATGCAAATATATTATTTGTATTCATATTGTTGTGAAATGTGGTCAGCTGGGCCAACTGCACTTAGCTGAAATTAACCTTCTCTATTGTATTCTTTTCAGTTGCTTTCAAAATTTTCATCTCTTTCAACTGAAAAGCAGACTGCCCTAACTTTTGAGGTGAAATGTAGCAAAATGTGAGGTTAAAAGTATCTAATAGTTGATACAAATGTATAAATATGTTGAAAATAGCATAGTTGCATAGAAAGGAGGTTTAAGACTCAATGTTAAAAGCCTTAAAAGTAATGCTATCCTTTCTGGTCTTTGAGAGAAACAGGCTGTTTCAAACTCAGCATATCTCAGTACATACCTGTATTTTCTTAATGTTCAGATGACTTTTTCTCAATAATCGATTTGGTGTTACTTTAAAAATTCTTAGAAGTGTTATCTGTCAATGTGTGTGCAATTTCTCTGAATATTATAGAAAATTATAATCTTCTGCTGTGGAACAGTTTCATATCAGTAGTAGACAAGACATGTCTTGGAGAATGAATATGGTAGCCACAAATGGGTCTTCTAGAGAAATGGAAAAAAAAGGGCATACCAGAAGGAACTTCTGTTACTTTGTATTGATATCAGTCTCAATTGTGGGGTGATTCACTGAGGTTACTAAACCTGTAGACACAGATATTCATTTTGGCTCACAGCTAAGTTCTTAGATTTTTGGTCATATCCTACTTTCTGATTTTTCTTTCACTTCCTTTTAAAGGAAAATTCTTGCTTACAGCATCAGAAATTCCATTGTGTATCAGCATATGTATTAATGGCATACTTGAAATAAAAGTTATAAGCCAGGAATACCTATTTCAGATATCTCAATATCTTTTTGCCAAGACATTTGTTTACTGAATGTTTGAAAAGAGAGCTATAATGTTCAATTAACTGAAGGAATGTACAACACTCAAATACCACACCCAGCCTGCCTAGGAGGACAGTATTTTTTTTGTGCCTACATGCCCTTGAATAGTTATGGGGCAGGTTTAGGGTTGGTGTCAGTTTATAGTGGAAAAATACAAGTCTGAAGCTATTGTTTGAGAAGACAAAGTATGTATGTGAAAGCAATATGCTGGAAGAGCATATGGAACAAGAAATATACCTTTCTTAAAGAAATGTAACTATAGTAGTGAAATGGGATTGACAAAAAGCTCTTCTCAAATTTTGATGGCCTCTCAGATGGAGGGAAGCTTTCTCTGAAATCTTATTTATGTTCCTAAAGAAGGCACAGCATGTAGTATATGTGTTACATATGATTTGGCTTTCTCCCCTGCTCTCAAAACCCAAAAGAAGTGCTGTGTTTTAAGAAATATAACTGTACACTTTAAATTGGTTTCATCATAACTTATTTTTTAGTTTGAAAGAGGTTGTTTTAAACAGAAATTTGGTAGTGCTGCTTTTTTGACCTTTTTGGGAAAGTGATTAATTCCTGTTAAGGCCTTGCTTGGTCCTCTTCAAGAATCATGTCTTTCTCTGCCATCATCTCAGCAAAGTAAGCTAGGCTTGAGGAAGACCAAGCACATTTGGGTGTTTGGTGACAGGAGAGGATTTGGATTTAATTCTGAAAAGGTGGGTTGGTCTACAGCAAATGTACTTGACACCCACAAAAGCCTTCCTTCCTCCCCACCTGATGTCCTCACCAGCTGTCCTGGCTCCCTGCCTGGTGAGGTTCACATGCCTGGGTGTGGGCAGATCTTCCCTTGCAGCCTTGGTTGCTCTTTCTCCAAAGGTATGCTAGGGGTGCAGCAGGGTTTTCTCAAGAGTGTGAGGAGGCGTCCCACAGCTCAGATGGTTTGAATATTAATCACTGAGTAGAAAGCCAGGTCCTTAGGTGCATGAGGCTATGTTGAGGGTGTGGGCATTGTCTGCATTTCTCTTTGCTGACTCTGAAGCCATATAAGAGCCAGCCTGCCATGATCTCCTCGCCTGATCCCTTTTGCTGTGAACAAGTCATAGTAATTCTTCTGAGTATCATGCCAGCATGGAGTATGTTGAAGCTCCTCACTGCAACTAATGCTAAAAGACTGGAACTGGAAGCTTTTAAATACGTTTTTGAGTCCCTGTGTTACCAGTTTATATGCTTTGAAGTGATCAGGTTGAGAAATTGCATGACTTAAGCGTGAAACTTTAAGAAAAATTGAAAAGTGTGCTCTTTCATATGTTCTGGGTGCAAACTATCACAAAACTGAAGTTTTCTTGTCTTCTGTGCACATATCTACAGGACAGTGAAAAGCTACAAATACTGCATTGTCAAGCATCAATACACATTTTTGATGGTAGGTTTTCCTGGGAAATTAGCAGGCACTCATCTGTTGTGGACTGATAGTAACTTGGTAATATTTTAATGGGCCACTTGGACCACTCCTTCTGCTTAAATGTTAGTCAGTAGATACTTACTTTGTTTCCTAATGATGACCTTTAAGAAAAGGAGAAAAAGAAGAAGAAGAGGGTGATTAAAACCATAAACCATAATCTATTCAAGATTCAAGAAATTCTGGGTTTTTGAGTCAGAAGCTCTATCTTTTCATTTTTGTGTGTACCAGGGTTCTACGCATAGGACCACAAAGCAGAGACCGCTGCATGCTACTGAGTGAAGCAGAGTTCCCAAAAGAGTAAAAGCAGATTTTCTAGTCCAAACCTTATTTTGCCTTTTGTTGGTCAGTTAGACATTTAAATATTGCACCAGTTTCAAATCTAGCCAATATAGTTCTGTAGCAATGTGCTATTCAGAAGGTTTAGTCCTTAAGCAAGCTCATCACAGGCATGTGATGCTCATGTCCACAGTAGTCTGCAGTTTGTCGAGTGGGGTGAAAGACCAAAGGATTGAAGAGGTCAGATTTAGCCGAAATTACTGGAAATTTTTACAAACGTGGTACTCACAAAATTATTGTTCTGGGAATTAAGCCACTGAATTAATGTTAGCAGAGCTGGTATTTTAAATTATATTTTGTTGGTTTAAGTTTACTTTTGAGTTCAGAGTTTAAACTTGAGGACCTGAGTAAAATACGTATGTCCATCAGCTGTGATGGAGAAGTACTATATATTTTGAAGGAAGCATTTTTTTTAGTCCCATGCTGTATTTAACTTCAGTAGTTCCATGTTTTGTAAGATAGAATGAAGCTAGAATACAATACTCCATCTAACAAAAAGCCACAAGTACTCTTAGAAGGAATCTACACTAGTTTAATATAAATGGCACTACATATATTTTCTCAAATGAAAATCTGAACTGGTATAAACTTCATGTAACCTGAAGAATGCAATCGTACTGTACTGGCGTAAAGAAATACAGAACTGGTGCTCTACAACAGCTTACAGAAAAGCTAAATAGTTTCATGATTGTTTTAGTTCACCTACATAAATGTTCATACACCAGTGGCATGACAAATGTCAAACAAGTAATTTAGTGCCCAAATACATTACCTATTGTTTCACCTTTTAGAGAAATTCAGCTGCATAAATAGGAAAGTGACTGAGCCTCTCCAGTAATTCACTTCAGGTTCAGTGTTTGTGCCTTTCAAATTACCGTGAGTAGTTGTAAGTTGTAAAGGTGTGTAAGTAGGTGTAAATTGTCCTGAGACCCTGTACAGTATGTATAGATAGAATGGCTGCACCCAGCAGTGTCTAGATCTTCTACGGTGCAGCAATACCACTTCATTTAATGAAACTGATCTCGGAAAGATCAGTCCAGAGAGATTAGTGAAGGATAACAGAGGGTGGGTTTGTTCAGCCATATTACCATAGCATGGTTGAAGAAATAGTGATTTGCACTACTTTTCATAGTTCTTTACAGATATGGTCAGTACTTTACTTTCACAAAAATAAAATCTGGTTTGAAGATGTTTTTTAACAAGTTTTCTTCTGCTGACTGTTGAGACAATGACTCAGAATTCTTCTGCTATCATGTTTATTTTGTCATGGCTGTTGCTACTTACAATGAAGGAACTTTCTTGGGTGTCCTGGAGGTTCCTCTGGACTTTACCATTTCCAGATGAAACAGTGCATCTCTCTATAAGCTTGGGAGAGGAAACTATGGGTTTTCTGCATCCTTAACTGGATGATGGCCCTCAGTGAAGTAGGCAGCTGTGTGTAAGTCTTGTGAGGCTTCCTACTCCTGAGTGAATGGCCTCACAGATCCTCTCTGCAAATATTTCTGTTCACTGTTGGTTCCCCACTGATTGTTAAGCAAGATATTTTACCAGGTTCATAGAGAATGAAATCTAAAAGGACCTAGTTCCTCTAAAACTGTTAATGCATGCTGATATGAGTATTTTTACTAATTTTTTTATTTGAACCTAGTACAATCTCATTTGTATGTTACCAGTGGATAGGTCTCAGGGGTTTTGTTCACAGGGATTTCTGGGTTTTTGTTGTTTTGGGTTATTTTGTTGTTGTTGTTGTTTTCTTTTTTGGTTTTTTGTTTTGTTTTGTTTTTTGGGGTTTTTCTGTTGTTGTTTTTTTTACTTATTGTTAGAAAGATTTGCATTCATTGAGTAGTAATCTTGTTATTTGGAGTGACTTATTCCAATTCTCTTCTTTTGAGCTGCTGGATACTAACTGCCAGATAATTTTCCACATTTAGTATTCCTCTCTTTTCCAGGCAGGATGGCATTGCATGCACAATACAGGATGTCAAGGCATGATCTTACAGCCCCTGGAGCTGCTGACTATGTTCAGGCTAGGCTGCATTCTTTAGCCTAAGATCCTCTAAGGTACAGAAATGTGAATAACTGGTTGTTTGTGCTTCAGCTTGAGAAGTTACCCTAGTGCCACACAGGTTTTTGTCTCCTTCCTGTTAAAGTCCTGGCACTGGACTGTCATCACACTTCTCTAGCACTGCTACCAGAGAAGAGGTTAGATATGAAAATTGAGTCTTCTACCACTAAGTTGCTTTGAATGGCAATGCAGATCACTTACACTGAGGGTTTTATCTAAATTACATGTTATTCTTTCTTACCCTTTACCCTTTTCCTTAGTTATAATTTCCTACAATGATATATTTGCTTCAAGGACATTCCCATCTGATTTCACAGAAGAGGAAGAAAGCTGATCAGCTTCCAGGAAATTCCTTTGGTAACTGCAGGGGCTGGGCTTGTGATATTGTGGTATTAATAGTTGTTCCTCAGAGATTTTATGGATGCTGTCTTTCATCTCCTGAAAGGATCAAGATTATTTTAGTCTTGTTTCCTATAACATATGCTCACATAAAGCTAATTTTAGGGTATATGTGTTTACCCCCATATGTTTTCTCTAGTAACCTGGCTTATTTTAATCAAGTATGGGAGAAAGACAGATGTCAAAGACAACTAATACAGTAAACACTAGTCAGATAGAGGAGGGAGAGTCAGTAAATCAGGACATTGAAATAGAGCTTGTGATTTGTTAGACACAGGGGATCTGTCTCTGTAAAAAGGTCCTAGAAGTATCTGAATAAGTTTCAGAGTTGACAGTCAACGACAGGATACACATTGAGGGGAAACATGGACTTCATGGATTCTTACACTTCTGGCACAACATAGTTTGGCTCCGTGCTCAATTGTGATGGAGCAAAGCTCTTGCTTGTGTGACCGTGCATCATGCTCGTACAGTAGTGTCAAAGGGACAAATAGGATGTTGGGTGCAACTCATAAGCAGGAAACAGGATGTGCAAGTTAGTTTCTCCTTTTGATGCTGATGAACTGAATATCTTTAGGCAAACTAATTGCACTTAGGTTTTCTACAAATGACTCAACATAAACACACAGTGTGCTCTTCTCCACTGTATGATCTGTAGACCTCTGCCCCTCAATGGGCTGGTTAGCCATACATTAAATGATTTTATCTTCCATCCTCAAAGACCTATTCATACTCTCCTCCACTTTGTAGTACTTTTCCAGGTGTGATTTACGTGAGCATAAAAATAAAGAACTTTTTTCAAAGATGAGTACTGGAGATCATTCAAAAGTCTTGGTGTTGTAACCATGGTTGTATTGCACTGCAGTTACTGCATGCCCAGCCATATAAGGGAGACATACAGTTCTATTTATTGTGATGTTAGCAACTCGATGCCCTTGTTTCACTGCAGTGTGGCATCAACAAGACTTCCTGATGTATCTTGCTTTTTCACACTTTCAAGTAGGATAACATAATGTGATCAGGCAAAGCTGTATATGATAGGACAAATGCAAAGGTAGTAAATACATTCTGATGAGGTTTTAGATTAATTAAGATCTAGGGCTAACTGTTGAAATATCTTTTAAGGGGATTGAAGGGAATACAAAGTCTGCCAGTAATATATTTCCTTGTTTTTATTTGTGGATAAAATCTTAAGGAAAGTCATATCAGAGGTGTGTGGGCTGTTCTTTCAGCATTCTGAAAAAGACTGGTTCTGTCTTTTGTTTTCCTCAAAGTTGAGTTATACTGACTGTGCTATATTCATTTAGACAAAGTTAATGTTGAACTCCACTCAGGTTGTCCAGTCATTTTAGTAGTCATGCTTGCTGTCTCCGTACTGACTAAGACTCCTGAGCCAATTTCAGAAGATGCTGCTTGGCCTCTCCCACAGAGTGCATGTGGATAATACTATTAACTAGCAAGAAGTATTTTTTTCAGACTGTCTTACATACTAATTTAAAACACAGGTGGAAAGTCATCCTAGCTTGTTTAGGTACATTACTTCTCTCATAGTCTAGTAGTTGGCAGTAGTCAAATATGCTGTGCATGCGTCATTAGTTAAGATGAATTATGCATTGGTAATGAAGAAGAACCAAATTTTTTAACTTGCCTAAAAGTAAACAGAAATAATTTATTTTTCAATTTATTCTTGATTCCTAGTTTACTGATGTATAACTAAAAATGCTGTGACAAGTGTAGCTTATTTTACTTAATTTCCTCTTTGGGAGAAGCCTGATCAGACAGGGTTGTTTCTTTGTTAATCTTATTAAATTTTACCAGTCTCTCTTTCCCTGCCATGAACTTTGGCATATGATGAAGAAGAAGAAGAGGCTGAGCCAAGACAATATTCTTAGTGACTTAGGGTAAAACACCTGACATCCCGTCACAGCAGCAATGTAGAAGCCTTGCTTTATCTGTGTAGGCAGAGCAAGTTGTGACAATCTCTCTTATTCCACCTGAAAGTACAGTGGCCTGTGAAGCAGCTTCTGTTTGACTTTGTGCAGAAGGACAGAAAAATCTTCATTCTCACGGTTGGTAATTGCATTAACTCTGTTCCAAGATTTTTCTGGTGCTGATTCACACCTTTCTGTGGCATCTTACAGATAAGGAAGAAAATAATGTTTTTCTCTAAGTATTTTGCTGCAAGGTACATATATGCATATGGGTGGTATGTGCCTACATGCATCATAACTCTGAAGGTTTTCACCTTCAAGAGGCCCATTCCTGGCTGTTGGATTTTGCAGCTGTCAGCAAGAGTAGATCAGTGACCATTTAAGTAAGCTGAGCTCATTCTATTACCTGCCCCCTTGTGTAATTTTTCACGGTATTTTCCATGTTAGCAGATTTTCAGAATTGCCAGAGCTTACAGGCCATTCTTTCATGAGTATGAATCATCCTTCCAAATTTCCTTACAGAACTTGGAGAAATAAGTTGTTTGATTAGCTTCCCCTAGCCCTTACTGTGGTCTTCCATGGTATGAACCAATAAACTCTTTAGAACAAGGGAGAAAGGAACATCAGAAAGGAGGTGTTATGTCGCTTCTCCAATACTTTCATTCTCTGAGGATCTGATAGGCACAGGAAATGTAAAAAAGATTTGGGGTTTACAGTCATGATCTGTTGGCTGCTTTCTTTCATTCTCTTTCTTACTTTTTTTGTCTCTTTGCCTCTCTCTCAGCCTCTCTGTCCTGATATTCTTCTCCCCTGTAATACGCACATAAGGTGTGAAAAATGGCTGTTTTAAATCAATCCTTGCATTCATCACAGAAACACCCTATAGTAATGTTAGCTGGCAGATTATGAGTGCAGAATCTTCATTGCTTTGCAGGTCAAGAGGTTGTGCAATCATGATGATCTCTGTTTTATTTTACACCCTGTGTACAACATCAACTGTCTTCTAGGTGATGGAGGTGTGTCCTTCAAAGACCAGGCTCTGATTTCTAAAGTCAGTGGAGGAAACAAAAGAGGCTAGAGATGACTCCCCTTCTTGCAAATGAGGGAATACAGTGCCCGTACAGGAGTGCAGGAAGAACCTTGGTAGTGCCTGGTGCTGTTTTATGGAGTAGCTGCATCTGTTGTAAGAGCTATTGCATGTAGTGTGTGATGCATCCTGCACTGGAAGATTTTCAGCTTTTACCATGTAGTTTGGCAGTATTTTCCAAATCACAAAGAGTGATCTGTAATAGCCTCTAAAAGTAAAAAACATAGAAGAAAATCAATCTCAAACCTAAATCTTAAAATACTTACTTAATTCCTGTTGAATGCATTCAAGTGACTGTCTGAAGAACAGTTTGATCTCTGGCGGGGATTGTGAGAGAAGCCTGAACTATCTAGTGGAGAGAGCCATTGGGTAAAAGCAAAGTAACAAGCAACTTTTTATTTGGTGTTGTAAAATACTGTGATTGGATATTAGTTTGTGATTTTAGAAGTGAGATGGTGGCAATGTATTTGCTATTGGGAAGTATATACCCTTCCTCACTCTGCTTTGCAATGCACATCTTAAAATTTGTACTGGTCAGATGTGAAGAATTTTTTTTCTTCAAAGTTACACATCTAATGTGAAAGACTCTCTTATGTAAACTGCTTTTGAATATCACAGTGAAACTATCTCACTCAAAAAATAAGCTTTAGGATAGGAGATGTTAATATAGTCCTTTCTTAATTTCTGAAAAGTTTCAGCAGGAAAAAAAGAAACATTACAGTGCCCATTAAGACTTTTCACAACACCCTTGTGCACTGCACCTATTTCACTACATCTTAAGCATGTTGGTTTTGGATTGATGTCAGATTTATTGCCAGTATTGCAAGTGTACACTGGGTAACATTGCTTGCCTGACAGCAGTGGTGTCAGTACTTTTGTGTTCAGGTAATCCGAAGTCTTTCACATACTGAGAATCTGTTCTTAATTCTTCAGTTGGTAGGAGCTAAAGGCAATGTAGAGCTGAGCCTATAGGTAGAGTAGCTCAATACATTATAAAATTTTCCATTGTGAAACAGTGGTTTTCTAAGAAGGAAGAAAAGGCAGAAGATGCCGATAGCCATTGATTTATTTATAGACATTGTTTTAAAAAGTGTCTGCTGTATCCATCTTCCAAGTAACATTAATTTCAGCCCTGCAAGGGACTTGGGGGTTGGGTGGAAATAAAGTACAGCCCTGAGCATTTTAACACATGAGTACTTTCAAGAAGACAAGTAGGTATTTAAATATACTCAATGTTCACACCATCTCTTAAGCTCAGGCACGTACTATATTGAAATAAAGTATGTTGCTTAGAAGTTGCATGATCTTGTCGTTATCCCTTCATCCCTCCTGCAAAGAACAGTCATTGTTAATTTTAGCTCCTTTCACAATTCCTTGGGTTCCCTGGCAGCTTTTTTGGCATCTAAGCTAACTCTTTATTTGCTTTGTACCAAAATCCAGAAAAGTCTGTTTGTGCTGTGGTCTGAACATAAATTGATGCATTTGGACAACAATAAATCTTTATTTTACCCTAAAGCAGTGTTTCAGTTGTCCACTGAAACTTCATAGTCTAGTTGCAGGATGTCAGGGACTTTGCTGTTCGGCAGAAAAAACTTCAGGCATCTCTTCACCTGCAATCAACAGCCAGTGATCTCTGTGGTAGAATTTGGCATGTGCAAACCAGAATGGCATCGCTGTGGCATGTGTGAAATGTCTCAGCACATGTCCACCTTAAGTTGGGACATAAATAAAACTGTATATAATTTGTACTGTAAGAGGTATTTAGATTACACCTCAGACTATGGTGCTACTGTGCTCAAGTATAGTTAGGATATGTTTTGAGTAGTAAGGCTCAGAGCAGAAACCTCTGGGGAAAATGTCAAAACTTTTGTTGAATGCTTTGGTTTGGGACTTTGATTTTAGACAGAGCTTACTGGGATGGGTGGGTAGGGGAATGAGTGGAAAAATTAATGGTAAAATTATACTTAAATTCTGGTGGCATAGGACAGGATGAGTGCTTTCCTGTGGCCTAGTGAATGCCTGAACTGAAGTGAAGCAGTGGTGTTGGCAGGAGTGGCGTCCAGCGGTCTGCACCTGGCTGCACTATTGGGGTATGTTCTCCTGAGAAGTGTGTGATGCAACCCCAGCATCTCCTAGGCAGAATATTTGGTAGAATCTGTTTCCCCTGTGCTAAGGTGAGGGTTAATGGCAGCAGCATTGTATAAATCACCATTGTCCATATTTGTGTTCTTACCTGGTTTCTTTATAGTGAGGAAACAAGGAGGAAACACTACATCTAAGTTAAATTCTGGGAGAAGGTCTTTGTCCTCTTAACAGAAAATGTACCAAGACAGCAATATTTTCTTGCTTCAACATCTCTTTTTTCTTTAATTTTAGATTAAACAAAAAGGCAGCAAACCATGCGACTGTTTAACTAGCTGTAAAAGTGCACTTTCTGCATTAATGTCAGAGCACTTTGGTCATAGGATCTGTGCTGAAGCACTGAATTGAGTCTGATCAAAGGATGTTCAACTGGCTATTTTAATTTACTCTTTTTAGGTGTACTTTCTGCTGTGACAAAACATAACAGATCCTCTGTGACTTAGGGAGTTAGTGACTTAGGGAGTTAGTGAGTAGTGATGCTATCCCGAAATGCACCTTAGTTGTAGGTGAACGATCTGTGACCCTTTTTCATGTTGTAATGTTATATAAAGGTAAAAGGAAAAAAAAGAAAGGTAGTTTTATTATTGATCACTTTGCAAGTATGGCCCCAGAATTTTTTAAAATGCCTAAGGTTTTTATCGTTTAGTCAATTCACATGAGATAGACACTGTGTTTTCATGGCTTGTGTTCCTTTGACCCACAGGCTGAACAGCACAATATTACGCTCTATTCTATGGCTTTTTCTTTCCCCATGTGTAACTTGTTACGGTTTGGCTAGCATGTATTATTTCAAACTTCTTTTTGCATAGAGAATGTCCGTAAAAGAGAGTGTGGAAAATGTGCTTTGAATACTGATCTGTTAGAATTTCAGCACTGGAAAACACTCCTGTCCAGAGCTTAACTGTTAAGCAGTGTTTCATAGTTCCAGCTCTGTTCTGATGTCAAAGCATAAAGACCCATTCCTGAACTATTTCTTTGTTCCTCTCTATGTTACTGACACAAAATGTAGTTTTATGTCAATGACCCTACTATCAGCAATGGCTTTGGGAAACAACTTCCATTTTACTCCATACTTCAGAGTTCTTCTTGCTACAAATGTAGGAACCCCCTCAGTTTTATTTTTATCTCCTTCCCCTCTGTCAAAAACCAAAAAACCGCAACCAACAACAACAACAATAAAAAAAAGAAAGTCTTCTGGTTTTTTCAGTGTTGCTTGGGCTGACAGAAAACACCAGGGTTTCCCCAGTCTCTTGGACTCTTTATAATAGAGAAGAGATTTTTTTTTTGGGTGCTGAATGTGGTCATGCTAGAACCTGAGGACAGAAGCCTAACTTGTTCTCTGTTGTCTTCAAATGACACTGTGAAATATTGACCTGTGACTATCCCAGTGGCAAGGTAGTGGCAGGTAAATGGAACTTCTATAAAATGATTTTCTGATTGAGAAAAGGGGTTTGATTTTGATGATGCGTAGGGTGTTGCACCGGAAATTCTACCCCATTAAAAGAGTAGTGGCCCAAGGGAGTTGGCAGTGGAGTCTTTTGCATCTGGAATGCTTGGATTCCAGGTTGACACTAGAAATTACCATCTCCTTGTGTTCTTGAATGTGCTTTGTTGTATGAGTTCTATGGACACTTGACTGCATTATGTATCAAAACTTGCTGGTTTTTAAATGAAATATAGTGCTCGATTATGCACTGTTGTTGACTAAAAGACTTGTTTCTTGTTGGTTTTGTTGCTGTGTCCTTTTGTAGTGGGATGAGAGGAGGGTATGGTTTGCTTTATGCATGAATCTTCTTTTTCTATTTTCAAAATCTGAAATTGGTATAAACTTAGAACTTGCTGATTTTGGTGCTGCCTTATCTAAGTTGTCATGTCTAAGCAGTGTTTTACTGTAAAGTTGTCAGGAGGGGCCTTCAACTTTCCTGTATAGTTGAGTGTGGTATCTTTGAATACAGTAATTTTGTTCTAGAAACAAAGAGGAGAGGGTTGTGTTTATCAGCTTTCAAAATACTGGTTTACTACTTTGGGAAGATGTGAATATTTTAAAATAATTTCAAGTTCACTCATGTTTTTCCTAAACTCTTAATCCTTTACTTACATAGTGAATCACACATCAAAACAAAATTGCTGCTGTTTCAGTCTCATTAGAAGAAACTTATTTTCACATGGAACCAGCTGTTACAGGGTACACAAGCTCCACCATGTCCTATGACTATTTCAGGAAGGCAAGGAGACAGCATTTATTGCAGACGCTGCAGTGGAGTTGGTCCTTGTGCCCACCCAGAACTTCAAGAGCTTGATGATCCACTGGTTGTGTGGTTGTCAACGAGAGATAGCAACATAATTGGGAGGTGCAATGTGTTGGCCGCATGATACGGAAAGTTGCCCCGTCAGGAGATGTCTACAGCATCAAATGAATGTTATTGTTCTTTTAGATTTATTTAGACTGGTCAGTATGAAAATATAAGTAACTTCTTCATTATTTTTTGTCAAAGTGCCAGTTGCAATGGGCCAGACCCCTGCTTTTTTACTGCTGATTCAAACAAATAGTAGTTGCTATTAGCAACTGAATGGCCAAACCGGATTTAGTCAGAATTATAAAGTTTCCATAGCTTCAAAGTTTTATTGGCAGTCTTAGCAGCTCACAGTATTTCTTTTCCTCTCTTCCCACCATGTAATCATGAAGCTGAATCTATTTCTGGCTACTTTCAAGAGGTATTAAAAATCATGGTTCTAGTTTGCAGCCAGGGTTTATTCAAGGAAAAGAAAAGGAGAGGCGAATTTGCCTTCAGGGGAGTTGCATAAAATCTCTCTGTTTCTCCTCTCTTTTCTTTCAAGCTTCTCCCTAAGTCTTTGAGCACCATGACAAGGTCAGAAGTCAACCTGGAAATATATCAAGTCATGGAAAATTATTACTGAATATTTTAAAATATCATCTTTAGCTCCTGATTTGCCTCTATTTTTAAACTTATATTTTAAAGTCCTGCAGTATTGTCATCAAATAAAATATAATGGTTGCAGCCTCTTCAGACTCTGAGATGTGGACATTTCTGAAAGAGTTTTTCTCAACTATTATGAGACTGTTGAGCTGAGGAGTAGACTTCTATTTCAGAGATTGAAACAAATATCACTGGTTTCAATATCGTATGTGTTTCGTTAAAAGTAAGGAATACCATGCAGAATATTCTCACTGTGTTGCAAAGTAAGAGAACATTATGGTTATACTTATTTTTGGATTCCAGATTAAAACTCTTAGGTGTTCCAGGTTTGGGGTTTTTCCCTAAGACTAACACCCATGTAGAAAGTAACACTTCTGTGCTTTTGACTACTGTTGATCATATTTGGATGTATCAATGCATTTCTGAATCTACAATCCCTTAAATAATCCTGTTTGCTAAATGTGTGGTGTTCTGAGGGCACAGTTGTGTAATGTAGCATGAATTACTTGTGTTTGACAGATGTAAAATTATAAGACAAGGAGTAAAGAATATAAATTGAAAGGGGGAAATTAGGTTCAGTAGTAGGAAGAAATTCTTTACTGTGAGGGTGATGAGACACTGGAACAGGTTGCCCAGGAAGAACGTGGGTGTCCCAACCCTCTGGTAGTGTTTAAGGCCAGGTTGGATGGAGCTCTGAGCAACCCTAGTGGTCTAGTGGGAGGTGTCCCTGTCTGTGGCACAAGGAATTGAGGACTAGATGACCTTTAAGGTCCATTCCAACCCATTAACATGCTATGATTCTATTATTTGAATGAACTTAAAAATGTAGCTTTTGTTTGGTTATCTTTAACAGAGATAATAAATACAGTGTCATATAGAACCATGTTCAATGGTGGCAGGAAAGAACTGTAGAGAGGCATGGCCACTTCTAAAGAACCCACTCTGGTTTTGTGTTCTGCACAATCACAGCGCAGAAGCAATAGGAAGGGCAGCTGAGCCTGAGCTAACAGAAAACAGGGACTTGGTTTCATGTATTCTGGAGTGATTTGGTTGCTAAATTAATATCTACTTATCTGGCTGCTGACTCATACAAGAATTGCAGTCACAGAAGTAATCTAAAAAGAGATGCTTTTGAGCCTAATTTCAGCAAGTTAATGTGGCCTAACCCTGCTAATTGTGCTTTCTATTTCTGCTGAATATGCTGCTGCAACAAAAGGGAGCTAGAATGCAGTAGTCAGTGGGCTTATAGAACAGAGGTTGTAGTTATAAATACAGTGCTAAGTAAGATTTTTGGTCCTTTGGAAAATCATAGAGTCACCAAATGGTTTGGGTTGGAAGAGACCTTTAAAGGTCATGTGGTGCACCCTCCTGCCATGGGCAAGGACATTTTCAACTAGATAAAGACTGTCCTTGCTTCCTATGCTTGCATCTATCTATTGGCTGCCAGCTAATGTCTTAATGGGCTTAATGAATACTAATTACTGGTCTGTGTAAGCCACACAAATGTCAGATCAAGCCAAGCCAGAGCAGAGAGGTTTTAATTTCCAATAGCGTCCAGCTTTACTTCTAAACTTTAAATTAGGACTGAGGCTTTGCCCAAAGTGTCAGTACTGTTCACCAGGTCCATGCTTCTTGGAGGGAGATCCCGTGTGGGCATGATGTGCAGGGCTGTGCCAGCTCTCCTGTAAACAGGCTCCTAAGAGCAGAAACCCTTCCTTCTCTTTGCCAGAGTAGTACAGTGCAAGAAAAAGATCTGACTGTATATTTCCATTGTGCGGAAGGTTTCTGTGGCTCCTTGTTGTCTTAGAAATAAAATAGTTTTACTGTGACATAAAGCAACATGATATTACTTCCCTTTGAGCAAATGCTGGGATTATTGTGGTTTATTTTTCTGAGAAGAAAACTTCTGTTAACTTCAGGTGTTATGAAGCCTGATACAACTTTGACATGGAGAGAATACCGTAGCCATGGAAGCAGTAGGCTAACTTTATAGGCATAGCATGTAAAGTTGCCCTGGCGGGGTCATTTTTATATAGTTCCTTTGATCCTGTCTGTGTTTTGGTCTGGCCACAAACACTGCATTTACAGTCTTGGCCACATGAATGATCTGAAGGATGATGTGATTGTCATGGGATTAAATTACTCACTGAGATTTGCAATGAATGAATTCTGGATCTCTTGTTTGCAAGGGAAGTTATTTCTCTGAAAATACAGTTGAAAGCATAGAAGTTATGACATTTTTACCTAGCTGCACATATTTGACTATCTGTCTTAATCGGAAATCAGGAACTCTTTGGGATCACACTGGAAACTGCTATAGCATGCCTCTGTAAAAACACAGTGTCCAGTTTTGTCTTGTTGAACGTATTATTGTGTTAGTAATATTACCTACACCAAGACAATGTTCTCTTTCCTTAATAAAAGGAAAAACATACTATTTCCAGGAAGGCACAGGCTAAAAAGATACCTGGATATCTTGATTACTGTGTAATAAGCAGAGGAAGCAGTTTTAGTTCGTGCCACTTGCAGAAATATTTTCCATGAATGAATATATTCTCTGAATTTTCAGACATTAGGTAATAGTATCTTTTCCTGTTTGTTTTGGGGGGTTAAAGTATAATTTACAGGGAGATGCCAGTTTTTACTGAAACTATAAATTTTTTTTCAAGGAGCGCAGCCAGCTTCATCTTACAGTATTTCCTGAGCTGTGTGTTGAATTTTTGTTTTAAAGAGAAAGCTGCAAAGAACATGAGAGCCGGGAGTGGGGGTCAGGAGTGTGTGTATGTGTGTGTGTGTGTGGTGGCATTCCTTGTCATCCATAGATAGTAATTTGTGAGTTTAAATGAAACACCAGCCAGGAGAACTTTGATGTATCAGCTGGAAACAGCAAGCCGTTCAACTCAAGATGATGATTGTTGTGAGGGTACTTGGGCATTCCCCATGGCTGTTTTTCTAAAAGTGATAGAAACATCTAGTTGTTTCTTCTTGAAGAGAGTGTTAGCAATGCACTAGCCATGCCAGGAATTTTTGCATAAGAACAAAGCATCCCTTTGTATCCTGCTAGTAGACTGTTTGTTTGTGGGTTATCTCGTGATACCTGCCCTCATGTGTATAGCAGGAGTGGCAAGCAAAAAGGAACAGACTCGACCCTCTGGACTGAGTTATTAATTTAATTAGACATCCCTTGATCAGTGATTTTGACTATCTTAATTCATTGTTTTAGTTTGGATGTCAGTATTTACCTTCCATTTTGGAAGGAACAGTGGAAGTCCTAGAATCAGGAAATTTGCTGGAGCCATGTGGCTTGATTTTCTAGTTGTCTTAATGGAGTCCTCCATATAATTGTGGAAGAGCTAAAGGGAAGAAGTGTCTTTATTCAAAAACTCTTTTGAAAGTCTCTGAAAAACATTGTGAGACTTTGGTTTGTGCTTTATAATTTAATATTTAATTATTAAATAATTTAATAATTTATATATTTAATAATAATTTTTAATAGATTATCTATTTTGACATTTTTGATCATCATTTCTGTCCTGTCTGTTGTTACCCACAAAATGATGTCTTCTATGTAGAAAATTATTTACCAACCACTACTTCTAAAATTAAGAGTAGTCCTGGACTGAAAGTTGACAGAATCATAATAACAATAATTAATACATTAATTATTAGTATATTCATTGTCACTGCTATTAAATGTAGAACTTGAAAGCAGACAATAGTAGGAAAACACATCAGACTTTGCAGTGTTGGGGTGCATTAATGGCAGAGTCTCATCAGTGTGGGGAATATACCAGGTATTTTCTCGCAGATGGTAATTTGGCACACATGACACATATGAGGATCTGAATTCTTCCACTTTTCAGTCTCTAGGCAATCAACACAAGTCTAAAAACTAAATGTAATTGGATAACACTGTAATAGTACAAATCCCTTGTGTAATTCCTAAGCTAATGCAAAAAAAATGTCAGCATACCCTAACTAGCAAATGTGTAGCAAATGTGGCTGTAGAACTTAGGAACTGTAGTTGTGAGCTACTGGATACTTCATCTTTCTATAGGAACACTGTTCAGGAACAGCTAAACTAATTTGAGCTTCCTGAGTGGAAACAAAATCATGCACAAATCAGATTAGTAGGAGCCTGCAATGAGAGTTCCTATTGCAAATGTCTGTTGCAAATAGATGTTTATCTTAAATTGCTGCTTCAAAGAGAGATTTTTTAAAAAATGGTATTTATCTCCTTGAATAGTGTCATACTGAGAAAGCTGCAGTCTGAAGGGAACAGATGCATCATGTACAGGAGTTGTGCCACCTTCTAACACACTCGGGTACACTCGTCCATAAGGACCACCTACAGGGGGGGAGGGTGTAATTCAATTTCTATACTCATTCAATCCCATGCCTTTCAACGCTGATAGTTGTGAGGGCAGCTTTTGACATATGGATGGCTTTTCCAGTAGGGGCTGATTCGAGGCAACTAAGCTAATTTCATCTAGCTGTCTTTTTGTTATGTTGGTTGGTTTGGTTTGGTTTTGGTGTTGCCTTTCTTCAGAAAGAAATGATAAATAGTTAAGCCTCTCTCTCCCATTTGGTAAATCTTTTTTTGCATACAAGATCATATGCCAAAAGTACATTTATCTTTTTACAAAGCTAGACGTACATAGAATAGACACTGTGAACGTATTTCCTTTAACTCAGAAGCCAAGATTCACACAGCTTACAGGGGGCTTGTCTGTCTGTCTGAATTTGCTCCTAATTCCAATAAGGAATAGTACAAAAATTGGAGAAGATCCCATTCTGCCACTGCTGTACAAGCAAAAATATCGGAGATATGGCTATGTAAAGGTGGCTGGCTTCAAATTGTCTGCATAAGTAAAAACCTCTAATTTTCCCCATGCGATTGATTATTGTAACAGTACATTACATTTTGGTTTTATAGCTGAGATGTAAATTGTAAGCCTTTCAAAGTTTCTGTTTTCACAGTTTCCTCATGCAAATCTGGCTGTTTCCAGTTGCTGAAGTCAAGGCTTAGCATTTGTCTATTTACCTTCATGGCCACAAATCACTTCCCTAAAGTGTTTAGAGACATCTAAGTCAATTTACTAGAGCTAGTTTTTTGGGCAGATTGCCAGTGATCAAAACATACGTCAGAAAAAGCTTTGATAATAGATGCTTCTTATGTATTGGTTATGTGCTCTCTTGCTTTCTTGGTTTCTAGATTCCATAGGAGCTTCCTGCTGGTTTCTAAAACCCTTTTGTGGGTAACAGTTGGAAAATACAGTTGTGGGTTACAGTTCCTTACAGTTGGAAAATATAACTACTGAATTTCATCACTTTATTGGCACATAGGTTCCATAATTTTGTGCTGCTCTGCACATATATATATTATTTTGAAACCTTTTTATTCCTATATATAAAATTATTTTGACCAATACCTGGTATTGCCAAATAAGAACTGACACAGTGTGCAGATGGCATCAGTAATAAAATCCGTGAACAAGGTGTTTGGGAGTGCATAATGTGCTGTCTTCAACCTCTACCAAATTTGAGCAAGTCTGTTCCCTGCAGCATTATGTTTTATGTTACGCTCTTTAATGTTTTCATGTTTCAGCATTGTACTGAAAGTTGAAAGTTAACCAAAGAATATAAAATGTCAAAATAAATGATCACAGTGTGTGTATTTTAAAATGATTACTCAGAAGGTGTTGTGTGCTCCACCCTACAATCCTTGCAGATGAGTTTCACTGAAATCTGTTGGAATTTTGTCTCAACAAGTACTGCTGCTAAAATCGAGTTTGTTATGTCTGAAATGCTTAACGTATAAATCTAGCACAAACCAAGGCAGTTGCAGCTCAAATTCCCTAGTTTCTAAAAACTGTGAACAAGTCTGGTTCAGATAGTCCACGTAGCATAATGAAAAATAAAGTCATGATTAATGTTAAAAAAAAAGGTTTTTGATGTTAATATTGTCAGAAATAACTTGTCACCTATTTTTTATTATTTCTGTTTCTTTAACTTTGTTGTTACAAGATGGTTCTCTGATGTCTTCTTCAGAAGTTTTAGCCTGAAGTCAGTTTAGTCAGATCTGTTCTGTCAGAATTCATCAGCTGTAGAAAGTATACGTTCAATGTATTTTGTTTAGAATTTAAGAACTGCTTGTTCTTAAACTGTTTGTATGGATTTACAATTTTTTCCAGTAACAGCATAGCATTACATGCACACCTGTCAGAAAAGCTGTGCAAAACTATATTAGCATTTTACATCAATTCCTGCTAGTTTTCTCTGCAAAGCAGTTTGCAAGTTGTGATGAAGCTGCAAATGAACAAAAAATGTCTGTGTCAGACATCTGAATAGTAATTTCTCTTTTTAATCCACTCAAGGTGTAATAAAATCTGTATTTACAAATGTGCTGCATATGAGTTTTTCTGTGTATTTTTTGATTTGTATAATTGGGGAAATTTGATTTATAGTTAGATTCACTGTAGCATTTTTTTCAGAGTAGCTGTGTATCAGGAACAGCAACTAATTTTAAATACATGGCCAAGGTCTCTTATGCTGGATTAAAGTAAGTGTCTGTGATATTTACCTAATGTGTTTTTTGAAGTGTCACGTTATATAATTTAATTATGAAATGGAATTGGTAAGCTAATATAGCTGGAAAATTAGCATCAAAGTTAATGTGGAAAAATTCAGAGATTTGATTTGAGCCTGTAATCTCCATGCTTGACCTTCTTTATAATATTATTTTTCTTCTTACATTATTTTGAGTAGTAAATCCATTTCAGTGATGAGTACTTCTATCTGTCTTTGTAATATGGTACTTTAAACACACCTTTGGGCATTGTTCAAATATAAGCTAGGTGTGGAGTACTGAAGGTTTTTGTCTGAGAAACAGAAATAGAAATATGGGTTTGTTTCATAGCAATTACCAAAATTTTACTTTTGTTTATAGACAATTTTTAATTTTCTTTTTATTAAAGTTTATAAATTAAAATATAGTATAAAATGGGTAACAGCCAAACAGTTTGACAAACTCATCCTTGTAGCTGTTAGGTGGCATCGTGTTCTGCCTTAAATTGTGCATGACTTTGAATTACAACTGAATTTAGTTGTTTCAGCCACAAATAACAAAAATTTAATGGTAGTGTTTCCCAGTTTCCAGGGATGTCTGGCTGTCTCTCTTACATAAACACCACCACCGAAAGCCTTTAGACAGAGCTCAGGAGAGCTGCAGAGAAGGAGTTTAGGAAGGGCTTTTGGCAGCCAAGCAGAAATTCTCTGTCCCCGGCTGCGGCTCGTTCTGCGGCGACTCAGCGCAGCGCTCCCCTCCGCCCGCTGTGCTGCCCGCACCCCTCGGGGAACTGCGCGCTCCTCAGCCACTGTTCCGTACGGAAAATGTGGGAAAACGAGAAGCGAGATAGACTGTCAACTTCAGATACGATGAAATACTGGAAAAAAATGTGGGTGCTCTCGAAGTGGTGAAAAAGTGGAATGTGGGAGGTCTCAGAGGGAAGACAAATTCATCCTGTCAATGGATTTTTTTTTCCCATAGTGTTTGCTTCTCGTAGTGTTTTAGTTCTAAATATTGTAGCACAAGTCTTTACTCCTGTCCACTCCCTCTACAAACCCCGTGCTTCAATTGAGCAAAGTACGTTCATTTTCCCTTTTTTTTAAAAGCTCAGCTTTATATAAAAATATGTAAGGTTCTCCCCTGCTTTGACACCCTGCCAGATTTTGTGGTTTTACAACCCAGTTTCCTGGACAGGATTTTTAAAAAATTATTACTGGTTTGCCTTTTTTTTTTTTTTTTCTCTTCCCTATTGCCGTGTGAGTAATTTAAAAACAAAACAAAACAAAAACCAACTGGAGGAACTGACTGTCCGGAGGAAACAGTGAGATGTCAAACATTAGGTAAACATTCAAGAAACAGAGGAAAATCCATTCATCAAAACCAAAGGAAAAAACTCCAACCAAGCAACCCAATGTCTGTATAATAAATAAAGAAAAAAAAAAAAAGGACAAAAAAAATTTAAAAAAGAAAAAGAAAGGAAAAATATGTTAGTGTAATGGAACTCACATTTTTCTCTTATGAGTAATCTACAGTGCTTTCTTAAAAAAACAGACAGTATTTGATTTAAACAGTAGCAGGTATAAGTGGAAAGGGGGAGGGGCATTCAACAAACAGCTGGTTAAAAGCCACCTAAAAGTATGTTTTCCCATGATTTTGAGGTCTCGACAGCCTGACTGACCAGCTTCCGTTCTATCCTTTGCAATTTTACATACCCAAAATCTAGATTAAACTAATCTGTCTTGCTGTCTGCCCCTGCAATTTAGAGCTGTGCTATGATAAACACTGCATGTGTGTATCACCACAGTATCACTGGTCTACAGAGAGAGCACTTACTGGTGGAACTGGAAACCTGAGCTTTAAAAAATAAATAAATATATAAGTGGCAGTATTGTATACATTGAGAGGCCCTTAAATTGGTTTCCTTACTGTGAGCAGCAAGGGTTGTCATTTGCAAGGTTGCTAAGCATAAGTCAGTAATTTTCAGTATTCAGGCCAATAAGCTCTAATTGGCTTGGCAATACAAATTTAGCCATTTAAATGCTGAAAACGCCAGTTACGATAGCTTGGGGTTTTGTCTGTCTTCTGCTGCACCACCACCCCTCTCCCCTGCCCCTCCTTCCTCTGCCCGTGTTTTACTTTTCCACTGTTCAAACTGTATGGTCAAAGATCCCAAGGGGATTGAAAAAAGGGAAAACAAGTTTCCAGAGAAAAACAGTCCTAAGCACTGTATGGAACTTGGGCAGCTTTGCGAAAAAAAAATTGCTTTCTGTTAATATCACAACATGTCTTTGTTGTCACCTTCCTGTTCTTCCCCTTGAGACACATCTCAGAAAGGTTCAGATCCTTATTATTTTGCTCCATGCAGATACATTCAAAACTAATCAGCATTGTAAACACTATGTTTCTATGGGGGCAAACTATTTTTTGACTACAAAGGGTAATACAGAAAGTATGTACTGGAAAGGCTGCTTATTTATACTGGCTTTATTAATGATACAGACCTGCTGAAATACCATTGCTGCATTTGTTTCTTCCAGCCAGACTGCCTATGAACTTGGCTTGGTGTTGTGAAATCACACACACCAGCACTTGTCATTTACTGTAAGGATGCAAATTACATAACATTCATAATTAGCAGAAACTACAGTTGAAATAGACCTTTCCCTTTTATTGCTTTTATTTGCATTAAAATTTTATTTACAATAAAACAAGATGCAGTAATTCCGAACATTGTGAAATATGTGCTGTCCTTGGCAAACCTTGGTGCACTTGGTTTTTCAGTTATTAAAGTAAAATGATATCTTTATTGACTATGTTTTCTGGAAGTCAGTGTACTAGCACCTGAAATTAAGAGAGTCCTTCTGCAAATGGACACTCTCACCTTGTTATAGAAAGCAAGAAGGTAACATTTCTTCTTTTGTTTTTGCCGTTTTGAAATGCAAATGTGTTCAGAGGCAGATTAAAAAGTGGTTTACTTTTCATTGTTTTTGCCCCTGGAATTGTAAGATTTGTCAAAACTAGTTTTGTGTTTTTAAATGCTAAAATTAAAATTTGTAATTAATGTGATTATTAGATAGAGATAATGTTCCCAGAAGAGCATTGAATATAAAGGGCTACACTATGGAAGGGGAGTAGGGAAGGAAAAAAGTGGAATATGATCACTGAGAGCAAGACGTAATTGCAAGGGTGGAGCATATCCAAGACTGGTTTGTGATTGGATTTAGATTAAGAAGAGCTTGTGTATTTAGTCTGAAGAGAAGACAAATATTAGAGGCACCACAGCACAGCTGTAATCACGTTAAAGGACTTTGTGCTCTTGCTAACAGAGTGGAACTGAAATTGCGTTTGCCGTAAGTATGCTCTTGTCTTTTGGCCGTTTTGCAGTAACAATGCATTTCTTTTGTCACATGCTTCACCAGTTCTTGGAGTAACTCGGCTTTCAGGTTATAGCACTCATTTTGAGTATCTGTGAAACTCCTTTCATGTCACCTTCTTGCTTCTATTGTCCATTTGCAACTAGAAGCTGATAAGAACTTGGATTTATCATTAATTACTTGTTTCGGGTGTGTTTATGAAAGAAAGTCAGTGTCTGTTGCAGAGTTCAGTCACAATATTTAAACTGAGCTGAGAGTGTTTTACCTGCCAGTGCCAAACAGGGCATTTACAGCACAGCTGGGATCTCTTCTATGACTTTTAGGCTGTATGAAATACAGACTTCTTTAGGAAGGATTTACAGGGGGAAAAATATTTCGCATAGACACGCAATCAGCTTCCTATGACCGTTTGGATTTTTTTTTTCAAGGTTAATTTTTTTTAATGGTGAAATCTGTGACAGTTTAACATGCTTTTCCTTCTTTAAAGTGGATCTTTCTGGAGTCCATGCAGAGATAATTGGCAAAATGAAGACAGATATACTGATTCATAGCTAAGCTGATTGTGGGCAACAGTTCACCCTTGTAACAATCGATGATGAAATAACCATGAAGAGAAACATATTTCAGTGTACAGTGCCTGCCTAGATTAGGCCTCTACAATGTACACACTCATGGGAGGTGTTCAGCTTGCAGAGGTGGTGAGTGTGCTTGATTCCCAGCTTTCTAGGGCTTACAGGTATGTATCCATTTGAAAGTCAGTGCGGCAGCAGCTTCCCAGGCCGGAGTCAGTGGTGCACAGAAACTGCAGCATATTGTTGGAGCTGAGGTGTCCGTGTTTGAAAATACCAGGGTAGTAAAAAGCATTAAATTTCCAGTAATAAGTTGTTTGTTTTAGTGTATTTTGAGGCTGGGCTGGCTAAAGTTTTATACAAATTAATGACTTCATTAGATTCTGCTGAGAACAAGCAGCTTTTAACAAATATTGGTATAGGTCTGTATGGTATAGTAGAGAATCCTCATGTTTTGAGCTATATTGAGAAAGCAATAACTATATACTATCACTGCAAAATTCTACAGTTTTTGCAATTCATTTATTAAGCCCTCTAATATCCTTGTGAAAGGGACATTTAAGAGGGCCAAATGCATAAACTAGTGAGCAAAAGTAGGCTGCTTCTTTCAGTGGAGGTAGTCATGCACACCAAGTTAATTCCACCTGAATGTTTGCAGCATTGTGCCCATAACCTGTGACTGTCGTGGGGTATTGTTGCTGTAGGTGATGATGTGGATGGGATTCTGAGGCATATTCAGGGGATTACGTCTAAGCATGGGGAAAAAAACACACAGCAAGCTAAGTCGCTACTACCTAGTTCGAAAGAAAAGAAAAAAGTGCTGTCAGTTTTGGGGTTTTTTCTAAGACAAAACTATGAAGGGTTAATTTTTCCAGTGGAAAATATTCCTTAATCGTAGCTGTTTGCTCTTTGTTACCATAGTTTTCCTAATTTCAAAGACTTGCAAATGTCATTAGACTCATGCTAGAGTAATTGACTGTCAAGTTTTCATTTGTTAAAAGTAGGAGTCCACTGATAAGACACTTGTCTTAGATCAGTAAGAAATTTCACCTTGGAATTTTTATCTGGAAAAATAATAATGAAAGTAATATTTCTACGATCTTCTATAAACTGAGAACTTTAATGCCAAGTTTCTTGCTGGAGGGATACTTTTATAATGAAGTTATAAATGCCTGAGAACTGCAATTTATAATGGAAACTTAAGGTCCATTTTCGCTGCAGCAGCACATATATTTCTAAAATGAAACTTCAAGAGACTGATTTTGCTAGACGAAAAGAGCTGATAGAGTAGCTGCTTGCCTTTGCTTTGCTTTTGCTTCTTAAGAACAAGACCCATATTGATACTTTCCTTGTACAGCGGAATAGGTTGCATTTCAGTATTCAAAAGCATTCATTTCTTACCTTAAATTGGGTTTAAATGATTGTTACCAAGCCATTTCTTAAATTAGTTGTGGGATTGCACTGTTTAAAATTTTTATGTGAATAACTTGGTGCTGTCACTGTGCACTGCGCTGCAGGTTCTTGCTAAAGCCAACTTTCAGTCAACTGTTTCCATAGTAGATAAGATTATGAAATACTGTTGAAGTACTGCACTTAGTGGTTATCCAGCCATTCATATTATAAGTAATACTCTGCTGCTGCACAGTCGGCCCACTGCTCCCTGGCATTATCTGCTTGATTGTTTTCACATTTCTATGTAAATTCAGTGATGAAGTGCTGGTTTTATTCTCCTTACTCAAAAAAATAATCCCTTGAAGTTAGTGGGAGCTCTCCTTCCATAAGAAGAATGTAATGAAGCCATAGTTCAGCAAATTTTCCACGTATCTGTCTTGGAGGCCAATATTCTTTCCTCCCCCTCCTTTCCTGAAGAGGTAGAAGTTAAATAGCATGCAGCCTTAGAAATAAGTAAGTGAATGCTATTTTGTGGAGGATAGACTCCCCTGCTGTCAATTTTCTCAAAATTTCTGAATTTTCTCATATCTGCCTGTTTACCAGGAAGTCCTGCTGCAGCCCATACTGGTTCCTCCAGGTCCATGTGCAAGGGTCCAACTTAAGCAGGGCATGAAATATCTGGAGTGGAACCCAAAAATACACAGGTTCAGGGTATGGAGTGCTCTCTGCTTAATATGTCCCTTCCTAAGGGGAAAACTAGTGTGGAAAGGAATGGCAGTAAACTGAATAATTTCTCTGCACATTTATAGTATTAAAAATGAACAACTTTAGTCTGGGGATTTTGGTTAAGGATCTATTTTTATTTTTCTGCAACAACTGCTTTCCCATTGCTTTCTCAGTCATTTGTAAAGCAATGGAAATATTAAAGTATCTTTGAAAATGAAGATTGTAGTAAATTATTGATGGAAAATGTGGTAGAAAATCTTTATTTGAAAATGAAGAACCTAGGACGCTCTTCAATTTCAGCATGAAAACTTGTCTCTGTGCCTGCTTCTGGAAATCAAGTTGCAGGGACCTCTATTTTATGTTAAATGATTCCAGGTACTCTGCAATGTGATGCATAAACCTAACGGATGGAGGGCATGAAATCAAGTTATTTTAAGCACCTCTTAATGGAATCTTCCTTACGGATGCATAAAAACCAAACAACCAAACCAAACAAAAACAAGCAAACAAACAAACAAAAAAAATCTCAAAAAACCACCAAGCACTGTTTGGAGACAGTTAAAAGAAAATTGTTGAATTATTATGTGAGCATATCTTTGTACACTTACATGCATATACCAATATTACAAATGAGCATAATAAATTGCATGCAATATATATAAAGCCTCTAGCTTTACCCCAGCTGTGAGAGTGAATTTATAAGGGGGTTTATGCCTTAAATGTCATATTTTTATTCTTACCCCTTTATCAGCTTAGTAGTTACTTAGTATGTCTAAAATATATCTTGTTATAAAAAAACAATAAAAATAAAAATAAATAATATTAAAATATATCTTGTTTCTGTCATGTTTTCATAAAACCAACACATACTTCTATAATCACAAGAAAGTACTAATTTGGGGATTTTTTTCAAGACAGCTGTTTAGAGGCTAGTGCTTTGATGCAATTCTGTTAAATTGAAGAGTTCCCACACAAAGCTGTAGCTATGAGTCAAAAACCAAATCTATTATCAAAATCTAAAAGTAATTATTAATGTTGTGTCTATATGTCAAAGTATTGGTCAGCACATGTGATAAATTAGCTCCTGATCCCTTTTAATGATTCACATGTCATCCTAGACATTACAGAAACTCTCATCTGAAAAGCATGAGCAGAATGTAGCACTTATATCACATTTTAAACTAATTTTATCTGGTAATTACGTCTGACAACATTCGTATTTCAACTAACTTTTTGAGTTTGGTTTGCTTTTTTTTTAAGAAGTTCTACTCCTGCACATACTAATGGTGTGCAAATGCTGTCTCAAGCTACTCGGTTTCTTGCACTCCTTCAAGCTATAAAATCTGTAAGTCAAACTGCAGTTTGGAAAAGTTCATGTCTAGCAAGTTTGGGCTTGGATTTTTTTTTTTACTTAGTTCTAATGCTCCTGTATAGGAGAAATACAGATTTTGAAATACAGATTTTGAAAGAGAAAATGTGGCAGCTAGATCCTTGCTAGTAACGCTAGATCCTTGCTAGTAACGATAGTATCTTTTTAAACAGCTCTGGGCATAATAAGGATGTTATGCAACATTCATCCACTTGTTCTTAGATCTTTTAAGGGCTTGATTTTATTTTTTTCCCAACGTTAATTGTCTTTTGCAACAGTTTAAATTAAAATCTCTTTCGTATTTCGTATTTTTAAAATCAGCAACAAAAATTAATAGAATACACTTGTTCTGTTCCATATCACACTCATCACAATAGGATTTGAGTAGCTGTCACAGAAGTATTAAGCAATGAACTAACTGTGCAGTGAAGTGTTTTGTTTCAAAAAGGGTTTTTTCGGGAGGTGGAAATGCTTTTTTTTTTTTTTTTTTGCCTTCAGTACACATTGCTATGTATTTGTACTATAGCAGGCAAAACTGAGAAACTTGCCCTGCATCTGGAGTGAAAGGTGGTGACATTTGTGACCAGTCTTAGCAGGCAGTGCAAGTTTTTGGTCAACCTATTGAAAAGTTCAGGCTCCTTTTCAAGAAGTAAGTTGGTGTGCTTTGAGTGGAGAATTGTGGAGTGAAGGAAGAGCCTGGCTGTCACCTGTGATCTTTGGGCAGCAGTCGTAAGTGGCTGACTCAGAGTCATCAGTGTAGGCTGCAGTGGTTGATTTCATGGGTATTGTGGTGGGAACCAGTCTAAAAACTTGAAAACCAGTATGACAGGTGTGTGGTAACCTGTGTTGCTAGAGTCATGGTTCAGTGTTCAGTGCCAGTTATCTTTCTGAAGTGCCAAAGGCTTGGGATGATGAGGCAACTGGGCTGAGAAGTGACAGTGGGTGTGGAACTAGATCACTTTCCACCACAATGAAAGAGTTCTCTTAGACCACTGGATGGTTTTAGTCATGAGCATTGTGAGACCCTAGTTAAAAAAAGAATTCTAGGAGCTGATGGTGGTGGATTGGCTTCTCTGCATCTTTGAGCAATGGGGATGGTTTCATGACTGCAAACTCTATATACTGCTCTTCTAGGTTCCCAGTGGCACCTATTCTTAGGTTTGGACTGTTAGAACTACATCTCTCTTAAGGTTGTCTGTGATTAAGACTTACTTGGAGGTATGTGTGTATTTCTGAAACTGAAGTCCACTCAATCTGGTCAATTGCATTCTTAACAAGTGAAAAAAATGCAAAACAAAAAACAACCCGCAAACAACAAAACCAATCTAAAAGAAGAAAGAGATCAAATGGATGTGGTGTGTTGGAAAAATTGCTGTGAGTATGTACAGGCTGTGTTGGGGACACAGTCCACCAGAGCCAGATTTCAGATCTGAAGAAAATAAGGGTCTGGAAATGCAGTTTATCTACAAATGTTAAAAGACACATGACATAATTAAATATGAAATCCCTCATTACCTGTTTTTCTGAAAAAAGAAGGCTACAAAAGAGAATTTATTCTTGTGGATTCCAGGAGTAAAGGGTTAAGAGATGGAAGTGTGGGTTCCTAACTGTGCTTTAATCCTTTCCTCCAGGAAGGTTTGTGACATTGTTAGTGCTTTGTGATAAATCTCAGACAGCCCTCCCTGAAGTAGTGTTGTATGCTGCAGCTCCAGCATGAGCTAAGTGGGTTTGATAAAACTTTCTTCAGCATAGCCATGCTGGTGAAAGCTTTGAAGAGAAAGAAAAGGTCTTTTCTCTCTCCTTCAGGTTCTTTGTTTGAATGATACCAGCTGTTTGGGACATATCTAGTACCTTTGTACTTGACTTACCAGAGAGGAACATGCTCTGGTGAACGAATTGAGATTTCCCCAAGACCTGACCACACCATAAGAGAGTTGGAAAACTTGTAGTGAATTCCTTGAAGATAACAATCCTGGCTGAACTCTGGGCATTGACTGAGTCTTGCATTGGTAGGTGTAGGCAGAACAAATTTCTGTTCCAGAAGTGGCCTAATGCGTGCCAAACTTTAAAGGAAGAGGATGATACTTCTTCAAGCTGGCTGGTGCTCAGTTCTATTGCAAGGATATTTCATACTAAAGAGGTAACTTAACTTCCTGGGCTAGTGTCCAGTGACAGGATTTTTCATTTTCAGTACTGGGTGATGAGGTTACTTGCCTAGTAATTTGCAGTTTATCAAAGATTAGAAAAATGAGTTAATTTTCTTCGGCTCTCAGGTTTTTGTCTTTCTTCTTCTAGTACTTACAACGAGAAAAATAAAGGAAATCTATTTGGGTGCTGAGGGTGTTCTCACTGACGGTTGTGGCTTGTAATCAGTCATCAGCTCTTTGGTTTTCAGTGTCTGCTGTAGTCTGCCACTTTCTTTTAATGCCACAGAGGACACTTGATAGCCGGTTGGTTTCAGAGGATCTAGGTGTTGGTTATTCAAGGTGAGATGGGTTATACTGCCATTGACGAGCTTAAGCGTGTGATTTGGAGCAGTTGAGATCTATAGTGTTTTGGGTGGACAAATTAGGAGGCAGATACTTGCACTTCAGCATCTACTACAATGTGGGTATGAAATCTTCCACCAGTTGCTAAGACTTGGTGGTCTTCTGTGTGAACCCTCTAATATGTAATAGACAGAGAGTCTGGAAAATAAAACAAGATGTCTCCTTGGCTTTGTTCTTTGTAGTTAGACGAGCAGTTTGCTGAACCTGAAGTGTCTCTGTTGGGTGTGCTGTTAGATGAGAAAAGGTGGTCTTCTTAATGCCAGCTGCTCACAGCTGGCAAGCACTAACCACAGGGCTGATATTCTGGTCACCTCCCCGCTGCTGGGGACTCCTGAGATCAAGTGAAGGGATGACTGAAGATCTTGCTGTTGCCAGCTTCAGCTTTAGTTTGTGTCACAGCAATGCTGTCTGTTCCCAGTATGTCTAGGTAATAGTCTTGTGAAGTGTGACTTGAGATGTGGAATTTGGCTTCCTGTGTCCGCTTTCTCTTGATGTGGCCATTTCATATGAAAGCAGGAGCAGCACATCCTGGAAGCATGGTAGTAACTGGCAGGGATGATGATCTGCGTAGAATAGAGAACGTGTAACCTATTATGCATAAAGGGGAATTATTATGCTTGAGGGTAAGGTTACGGTGAAATGTTTCTTTGAGAAAACTAAGGTTGAGAAAAGCACTGCATAACCTGACTGAACCTGTAGTGGAAGCCACCTGTTTTTCATTTTGCTGGCTCAGCAATATGTTAGATCATAAAGGTTTAATCATTTATGACATTTCAGTGCATTTTTATCAGATTGCAGATGTTGAATTTCTTCATAAGTGGATCTTCTCTCCATTAAGTAAATTATGGGAAAATACTTCATACTAAAGCTCAAGCAAAAAATTTCAGTTTATGGCCTGGTAGCAGTGGCTGGCCTTTTAAAAATATTACTGGTAATGTGTAACCAGAATATCAGACAAAAACATAAAACAGGGATTTGTGTCCTTCATTCAGCAATGTTTTCATATTTTTGGCCAGAATAAATCAAACCTTTGTGTTTTAGTAGGCATTGCCTTAAAATTATTTCTGACAGAGTTTATCTGCTTTCAAAAAAACAAAAGCCTTAATTTTGATTTTATAAAGAGGAAAGTAACTGGGAACAAAATGCAAGTGCAATTGTTTATTAAAGAAATTGGTCTCAGTGTCATTTTTGTGTTCCACTAGTAAGAAGTAAGTGATGAGATGTAAGTGTCCCAGAAAAAGCATTTTAAAGTATAACACAAATGAAATGGTGATGAACTTGTTGGAGTTACTACTTTTTGAAATAAGGCTTTTTGAAGCAAAGTTCATAGGAATATCTTTTTCATGATAATTACCAGGTACAATTACTGCTTTTTGTTTTTAAAATGGTTGTTGAAAAATGAGTTGCTGAGCACAGAAAGAGCTGTCTGAACGGAGATTGAGAAAAACTGCACACAGTGGGAAGAGATATCATACAAGTGTGTAAGTAAATGAGAATTCTCATAAGTAGATGAGAATATGTAACAGACTGAGATATTTTGCTTTTAAATATAGTGAGGGCTAGTTATCTTTCATAAACATTGGAAGGGGAGCTGACTTTTCATCAAGAGAGAAGTCTAACAAACTGGCTCAAATGAAGTTGAACAGAACTGTCTTTTTCACTGCACTCTTGTGAAATTTTGTCAGCCTCTGGCAAAGATGGGCTTTATTTTGCAAACCAGTTCAAAGCATTTTTATGTCAGCTGCAGAATACTTTTTTTCACTGCATATTAATCAAACAGTAGACTAGTTCTTTCAGAGTTAAACTCTCTTCAGTACTGTATTACACTACACTAGTTAACAACTGTTAGTGCAGACATTTTTATTGAATTCATATGTTACTTGATATGAATACATTTTAGCCCCTAAAGGGGGGGAAAGTGTGCCTTGTTTTCATTTAAAAGAAGTCACTGTACTGATCAGCATCTGGAGAACAATGACAAAATCTCTTTAAAACCATGGTTGAGTAAACAGTGTTTTCTTGAATTTTCAAGCTACCAATTTTCTGGGCAGTTTGAGGAATGGGGGCATTTGTTTTACAGAAGTTTTTATTTAGTTGCAACCTGCAGAAAAGAGGATTCAAGGCAGTGGGGGAGAGTTTATAAAATGAGATTCATTCAGGGATTTGTTTGATCAGTGGGAAATAAAAGTGCAGAGATGGCCTGGATCTAAATCCTGTCTCATGGACTAGCAGCATTGCTTTCTTGACTGCAGTTTATGAGGAAATTGAACAGGCTGCACAATGTTGAGTCACTTTCTCTTGAGGTATTTAAAAGACATGTAGACTTGGTGCTTAGGGACACAGTGGCAGTGTTGAGTTAGCACTTCTACTCGATGATCTTAGAGGTCTTTTCCAATCATAACAATTCTGTGATCAAATTTTGTCTGAAGGGAACCATTCACAATTGAGCTATAGGGTGGGGGTTTTCCCTTTCTTTCCTAAGAGAGGAGTGGGAAGGAATTTGGTTTGACTTTTGAAAATTTTATATATATATATA
>VZRO01004740.1:105558-136587 GCA_013397915.1 Daphoenositta chrysoptera | reverse complement strand
ATATATATATATATATGAAAATATATTTCATGGTTTTGGGGGTAGGACACAAGACTACCTTCCACCAAAGAAATAGAGGAGAAATATACCATGCCTTAGAAAGTTTAAACATTTCTGTGTAATTTTCAAAGGTCAAATTGCTTTAATTCTCTATAAGGCCTTGTTTTTCTTGTATTTCAGCCAGCATTTTCCAGTGCACAGTAGTGATTTTTTTTTTCCTTTGCCCCCTGTTTCTTGCTTAGTGTAAACAGTTCCTTGCTGTGGTTACAGAGACAAATATAGCAGAGAACGCTTTTCTCGGAGAAGAGTCTCCCTGTGCATTTCTTAACCATTTTTGGGAAGAATCGATCTATTTGTGCATGCGAGAGAGGGAGGCAGTAGCTGTAAATTGAAGTGACATCATATATATTACTCCCATTGATCCATTTTTAGACTAGAGCCAGGATAAAAGGAAATGGCATCGGGGAGGAAGTATGCTCATTTAGGCACAGATCCCAGTGTGATAATGGAGTAATAATAGAAATCACGCCACTGTCAATCGGTTGCTGCATTAGTCTGAGGCAGATATCCCCTCCAAGGAGGCTTTCAATGACTTCATTCAAGTGCAGGCAGGAGCAAATGGGATATTCAACATACCAGCTGTACAACTTTAGTGATTTGTGTCCTGGCGGAGGGGTGCAGTGCAAGTGCTGTGGATACTCAAGTAGATATTCTGTGTCACATTTCACATGGCTGTGAAAGGTCAGTAGTCAAATGTTTCAGTGGCAATTTTTTTTCTTTTATAAAGGGTGAATCTGGCATTTATTGCATTTGTTAATATAGGAATTGATAAATACGCTCTTTTGCGTGGGTGGTCTTCTGGGAAATGAGGTCGATGACCTCTATAGCTGCTATACCAGATCTTTGAAGAGGAAAGATTTGTTTTCTTTGTGCTTTTTACAGGCTAGGGATCGTACTTAGAATATCCATAGTTTTGTTCAAAGATTATTTGTAGAAAACCTTTCAAACCTACTTATGCATAAGATACTCTTGAAACATAGTATAATGGCTTAAGTGTTTTGTATACTGATATGAATAAAATAAAAAGTATGCTTTTCTTCTCAGAGATTTAATTTAAAGTGGATCTCAGTTACATTTTCCATTCGGTTATGTTTTCTTTAATTCTTTCACCTTGCATTTTTCAAATACAGACCCAGTTTTGATATTCCCTATCATTTACAGTTTGTCTTAAGGGTAATAGCCTCGTTACTCAGACTTTAAAGCCACCACATCAGGTAACTTAGGGGAAGCAGGGAACAAATGGTTGTTTAGTGGCAGGACAAAGTGACCTCCTTCAAAAGGCTGAAGAGTTGAAGGAGAGGTTTTACAGTCTTAAGGGCAAGATAATATATACAGTGCTGGGATACAGCTTTACAGAGGGGAGGATGTTTAATTACATGGGACATGGCAGAAAATCTCTGGTGTGCTTGATCATAACATATTCATTTGTTTCCTCTTCGTAGTGTCCATAGTCACAAACAGGGGAGGGAGAGCCCTGAGAAAAGTAGTATGATTTCCATGCAGCAGGCATAGGTTGTGACAGGAACTACCTACTTTACAATATAAATAGATGCTGTTGCAGCAATCATTGACCTAATGAAAACTATTTCTTGATCCTCGCCACATTTCCTGATTGAAGCGATCTGCTTTAGTAATTGCATATATTCAAACATTTTGATTGAGCATTCTCATTCATTCAGTGTGGGGGGCTTATTATTTTGTTTGTTTGTTTTTTGGGGTTTTTTTTTGTTTGGTCTGGTTTTTTTTTGAACACTGAAATTTTGTGTTTAGGGTGTTATGGTTGTTTTCAGAATGTTTTCAGCCTGAAGACACAGCTTGAGACAGTGACGTTTATCTTGCTGTAACTTGCTGTAGCTGTGTTGTGCATTTTTTTATGGGTGTTAGATATGCAATATGCATTCACAGAATATGAGCTGTTGTAAAGGAAAGTGTTTTTAAGTGCTTGAAAAGAAATTTGCATTTAGGTCTCTGCAGTACTTATGTTTAGGTAGCGCTTAAAGCAAGCGCCTGTTTGTATTAAGCATAAGGCAATCAAATTGAAAATTGACCATATGCACCCTGAACAATTCTCCTGGTATGAAAGATGGAAAGTAACAGGTGGGCAGGACAAATAGGGATGGTGGTGGGAAAACAAAAAATAACTAGAGTGGGGTTTCTGACAGAAAATTCAGGTGCAATTTTTTGAAGCTTATTTATAACCATTAAAAGACTGTTTTGATGATAGTGATACTCATATTGTCATGCTTGGGGAAAAGAAAATGTCTGCACCCCTGAATGAATTTTGTAGCAGCCTCTGTCGTGAAACTCTAGCCAATTTTCTGTCTCTTGGCCTAAGATTGGGTTTTCTCTTCAGCGGAGTCTCTTTTATTGAAAGGAAAGAGTAAAACGTAGATGAGAATGTTCCTCCTTTCGTGTTAGAAACAAGTCGGAGAACAAACTGTAACAGCTGCGCCCACTAGTGCCACTGCGGGGAGAGGTCTGCCAGCCTTCCCCTGCCGGGGCCCCACCCTCTCTGCCGGTGTTCTCTAACTCCTGCCTTGCACTGTAATTAAACCAGGAGCTGGAAACTGGTATGTAAAGTATCATCTTGGGCAGCTGGAACGTGGGAAAATAGCAGGAGCCATGGTCTCCTTTGCAGAATCATAGAAGAAGCTGAGTTAGAGGGGCCCACAAGGATCATGGAGTCCAACTGCTGGCCTTGCACAAGACATTTCAATAATCACACCATATGCCTGACGGCGTTGTCCAAATGCTTCTTGAACTCTTGGCTTTGTTTATTTGTTTGTTTTATTGGGGGGGGTTGTTTGTTTGTTTTACTCCTCACTCTCAAATCTAAATTGATGAACATTTAACCTGTAATTCTGAAAAAACTTCAGCCATGAGGCAGCACTAGGCAGACATAAATTAAGGGCATGGCTGCTGCTCTGCTGCTGCTCGTTTGTTGGCTTCAATGAGATTCTGTAATGCTACCTTAAACAATAGCTTTCTGTGGCTGAATCTGTATAGCAGTTATACTGGAGATATATTATTAAATAACAACTCAGCTGTTCTGTACCTACATATTCAAGCAGCTGTTCTATAGTTCCTACAAATTAAGTATTCTTCATCTGTCTTTTTAGTTAGCAGGGAAAACTTTCTAAATCAGAAGTTACCTTTCTTTGTGTGGTGTTCTGCAACACTTCGTATTTTGTTAGTGTTCAGAAATAATTCCATTTCCAAGCAGAGCCACTTCCCAGAAGCTTTCCCTGGTTTATTTTTCAGCTTGTCTCACCAACCCCCAGGCCGCTGCTGTTGGACTATGTAATAAACATTTAAACTGCCATTTTATTAGTTGTCCTGAAATGAAATACTCAATATTTTAAAATATCTGACCACTTTTAACGACTCCATTTGGTTGGCAGGCTTTGGTATTACTTACAAAGTGTTGCACTAAAAGCTAGTAAGATGTGAGGTATTTTCAGTTTTCAAGAATACAACTAACTTTACTAATAAAAAAAATGGAAGGAAATCAAAATGCAAAGAAACCAAAGCATTATCATCCTAGAGATCTCTTTTTCTCTTTATTCTGATTTAGCTATTAATTACATCAGTTTAAAAGGCAAGAAAATGTCATGTTGCTAAGTTAGTTGTTAAGGTAGATATTTTACAGATCAAGATTTATCAGAAGATCCTTGATATCTTCATGGACTTCCTGTCAGAGATCAGGAATCCAGTCTTGTTCAGTCCACAGAAACAGCCCTGGCTGTGGGATGTGTTGTTGGAAGAGGCGTTTCTTATAGCTGACTTCATTTCATCCCTGCTTAGTGCAGTGAGGCGTCATGGGGGACATGGGCAGGCAGCGAGGTGGGAACAGAAAATCGCCAAATGTGGTGAAAGCTGGAAGTAGTGTCAAAATAACAGGATGTCTTTTTTCATTAGTCTGTCTCAAGAATGTTAGAAGTGAGCAGGGCTGGTTTCTTTTTGTGTGCAAAAGCTTTACTGACATTCTTCCTCCCCTTGTGCCCTGCAATGATGAATAGTGGGGAAAGTTTTGGGGCATGTAACAAACTTCTGACTGATCGCCCTGGAGCCTGAATTTCCAATAGATGTTTCCTGGCAGCTGGTGCAATTTCTTTCTGAGCTCTGTTTGAATTATTTATTTGTTCATCCAATAATCCTATTAAACAGAGCACTTAAGCACATGCTACAATAGACTTCGCTTTTTTTTTTTTTTAGGTCATATTAGGTTCCAGTTGAAAATGATAGGTACTGGAGTCAAGCAACTCACTACTGAATATATATCTTTGTAGAGATGTTATACTCTGTGTGCCACAAACACAACATTCATGCATATTTCCCATGAAAGGATGGATGGCTTGTGACTCATTGCACTAAAATGTGCCTCAAAATGTGTTTCTACAACAGTTGTTTGGTTGGTCACATATTTGGGTTGTGTTTCTTTGTTCACTGTAAACATATCATACAATTGCTTGTATATCAGATAAAAAATGGCACTCTAAGAAATTATACATTCATATGCCTAGCTGATTCCTCAAATTATGCACTGTAAATTAATCTCTTTTTATTTCTTCCAAGCCCAAACAAAATGGAATTACTTAGCCTATAAATTCCATTAAAAAGTTACTTATTAAGCGCTGATTATATTTCAATAAGATAAGCATGTTTTAGACCTGACCTAACCATAGCAATGAAAACCATGGAAAATGAGTCCTAATTGTGCCCCAGCACAGTCTTTCAGAATACAGACACATAAACCCTGAGGTTTTTCAGAAACCAGCTAGAGGTCCAAGTTGTATTTCAAGCACAGGCTGGAAGTACACAGGTTATCACAGTCTTGTCCTCTTCGGTTTGTTTCCATTTATCTTGCTCAGCCAGTAGAGATCTTCATTCACACATGGCATTTATTTTTCTCTTAGCTTCTCCCTGACCAGCTGGTCTTACTTCTGGAGTCCCTCTTGGAGGAGAAGACACTGTGTCCTAGAATACTGCAGTGCTTGGAGAGAACGTACCAGCTCCGGCAGCAAGATGCTGAGGTAAGTCACTTAAAAGAATCTCCCTAATGTACGCCACTGTGTTGTTGGCTAGGAATGACAGTGTTCCACTAGGAACCAGGCTCACTCCAGTTCTTTTTCTCCATGTCTGAATCTGAAATTGGATGATCTTAACACCAGTATTGTTGCATCTTCATGTGCCGTAATGACTCAGTATTTCTGTGTGTTTTGTGTAGGTCCAGGTGTGTTTCCATACTGTGGTAGTAAAGGACAGCACAACCCAGATGTCCAAACTATTTTACATGTTTACATGCTCAGGCAGCACATTTGTTCAAGTGTTAAATTTTTTACTATGTTTTGCTGTGTAGTAGAGCCTGGTTTGTTTTCGTTGTGATACTGTCTCCAAATGTAATCATAAAATTATTCCTCCCCATTGTCAGCTTGTATTGTTCCTCTTTGCATGCTCCAAAGTCTCACTCAGGATTTAGAAAAGTTAGCTTTCCAGAGGGACTATGGTGTTGTCTGGTTTGGGGCATTAATTTAATGGGAAGTCAGTTTTTTTACAGTTGCTTCTAATAAGTGCCAGTGACATTAATAGCCCCCAAGGAAAACACTGCTTTATATGATATTGTAAAGGGTAGCATCCCTGCTCCGAAGTGCTTTATATCTTTGTGAGGCAAACATGTAAATCTTTATTACCACATGCAGAGGTGACTGTTATAAGTCCCATGGTTTTCTCAAGCTGGGAGAGTTCTGACAATTAGGGCAGCAGAAGTAGTGGCTGAGAGCACCCTTGCAACAAGCCTTTCCTTCAAGTACATAGTATTCAGGAGGGGAGGTAAGAAAGTGGAATCAGTTATGAAAATAAAGGTTGTTTTATTGGGTGTATGTGTGTGTGTGTGTGTGTGTGTATATATATATATATATATATGTATATATAACAGGGGTTAATTTTGAAGCAGCATACAACCAAGCTACTTTGCAATGAGGGAATATGGTGAACTTAACGTTTGGCTGCTGTTTATTTAAAAACTACCTTGCAGGAAGTTGCAGAAAGCCAGTGCGCCTGATTTACCCTGTTATAGTTGGAACTTTGTGCAATTATTAGAATTGAAGGAGAGAGCAGAATCTGTCTTGTTACTCTGATGTTGAAGTTGCTGTGTGAATGCTTGGAAAAACTTGGAAATCCAAATCTTAACATAAAGATCAATAGAACAGATGTCTACCTTTTTCTCAGGAAAAAAAAAAGAAAAGATAATATTTCAATTGCTGCTGTTTATTGCACCTTTTTACTTCTTGTTGATACAGTTTTCCAAATGTCAGATTTGGTTTTAATTAGTACTTGAACCAACATTTCTATTTATAAGTATTAGAATATATTTTAATCACATCTGAATACCAGTGAAATGTCAGTGGTTCTATTATGGGAAGAGGAATTAATAGGGAGGTAGATCAAAGCAGTAGCTGTGTTGTTGGTGTTGCTGTTTCAAGCCGGTGGATTGTAAGCACCAGGCCACAAGCTTCAGTTTCTCAGGTTTTTCCTTTTCTTTACTTCCATGCTTTTTTTTTTCCTTGCAGTGTTATATAAAAGTACACAAATGATCTGTCAGAATATTTTCTTGAAAAAAATCCACAAACCCACAAAATTATGACCTCTGTGAAAAGAACATAATCTCCGTTTTATTTTACAAGGTGAAACCAAGGGCTTAGCAGACAGCTCACCAGGATGTACAAGTAAGCTAACATTACCATTAGCATCTTACCAGTTATCAGAGCCCAGACATCTAGTCTTTTAAAGGGAACTGCCTCCCATGGCCTCACATACCTGAGGAAAGGACTATTTGTGCCTCATTCTCATGTATGTGCACAGGGGATTTTTTGTTGTCATGACCCAGGGACAAAGAACTGCAGTCTGACCTTGTTCTTGTCTAGATTTAATTTGTGAAGACACAAATCACTTATAGTGAGCCTGTTGTGTTACTGGAGTTCAAATGTTCTCAGTAGCTAAACATCAGAAATGGATCATTAAAAATAAAAGCATAAAAAACTTGCAGGCAGGCCAATAAAAAGAACAAAACTTTCAGTGTCAGAGGGTTTATTCCAGGATTTTTGGAAGTGAGGTTTTCAGCTGTGTTCCAGCTAGCAGGAGAAAGTTAAGAAATAAATTTGTTTTCTTATTTTTGCAAAGCAGCATTAAATTCACATTAATCTTCCAGTAGGGATTAGCAATGATATGACCAATAGTGTGAGATGTTACACAAAGGAATGTGGTTTTTTGTATTTTAACAAAGTTTGGTCTTGAAATTTGTACATAAAATTTTGTTTGCACACTTGGTAGTCAGAAGATTATTACTGGGGGTCCATCTGTCCTGCACATGTACAGCACGGAAAGTCCTGGTCCATAATTCTTTAAGCTTTTCTGTCTGTATCACTGAAGCGTCTTTATTTTGACTTTAAAATTGACTGTGCTTGTTGTCGTAAAGCATTGTACACCTGGTGGCATCTGCACTTGCCCACAGCAAAGTGCAGGTCTGTCCCCAGCCAGTGAAGCTGCCAACAGCACTGTTTGGTACTCCTGACCACTTGTTACCACATGCGTGTCCAGACTTAACCTAAGGGCACACCTTGCTCCAGAAAGGAGAGGAGGGTTAGCAGCAGGTTGTCTGCCTTGTTTCGATCCCTCTGTATCAGTCAGGAGAGGAGAGAGGTGAGAGTCAACCTTGGCCTGGCATGGGAAGGTTGATCTCTCTTCAAGAGATCTCCTCAGCAGCTCAGTGTAGTTCCTGTCATCTCTCAAATTAGGTTTCAATGCAGATATGTAGGTTCAGTGTCTATCTCGCTTCTAAGACAGACACTGATTTGAATGCTTCTTTTAACAAACAAAAAATAAATTGTAAGTTAAGTAACATATTTTTGATTCATAATGCATAACTCGAGCCACAAGAGCCAGAACTGCTGATGGCTTAATCACATTTCAGACTAGTCTGCCCTAGTCTTGGATGCCAAGAGAGGCTTGTAGGGCATCTGCCAAACTGCAGAATTTGTGACTCCTTTCTGCTTTTTGCAGTACACTTCTGTAACAAATAATTATTTCATTTTTCATTTACTCTTGGAACATCTGAGAAGACACAAAACTACAGGTTTGTTTTCAAAATATTAAATTCATTGATCTGAGCTATTTGAATTGAGCATATCCAAGAGATCTTTGTTTTGAAAGCAATGAACGTTTCAAAATTTAAAGCTATTTTTTCATTCTTCTGTCTGTGCCTTGAGCCCATCATGGCTCAGATAACTGATGTCAGATAAGTGGGAGGCAATTAAATGGAAGAATGATTGTGTCCCCACTTTTCTCTTCCTATTCCCCCTATCTTGTTGTGCTGCTTCCCACTACATAACAAAATAACTCATGCACAGGCTACATCTCCATGACATACCACATCCTGCATCCAAGAGAAGCCTTATAGAAGCTGGGTGTATTTTGAACATTACAAAGTCCAGCTGGAAGTTCAGCTGGCTGAGGAGAAATGGGATATGTTATAAAGCAGCAGCTACAGTTGCTGTCAGACAGCACAGTAGGATAATAAAATTTAAAGTGGGTCTGGGGTTGTTTTTGTTTTGTTTCTTTCCAAAGTGGCTGTTCTATGCAGCTGTTTCATTTATTCAATATCTAGCGTCTGGCAGAATGTGGAGAGTTGGTCTACATGGAAAGTTTTGGGTGGCTAGTATTTTTTTAAATCTGTCTAGCCTTGATGACATCTATTCTGATATGACAGTGCAGTCTTATCTCATTTGAATAAGCTATTGAGAACTTTCTTATAAATAAAATAGAGTCAGTCAGTTAGAACAGGCAACACTGTGAGATCTGAGTTAACACTCTTAGCTGGAAGAGCCCTCTCATTATTCCCATTATTTCTGTTCTTCATTTGGTCACAGAAAGGCCTGTAACGAGGTCACAGGATGGCCAAGTAGCCTACAGAATAGTGAAAAACGTGACAGGGAGAGATCAGATAGCCATAGAAGAAGTAGGGTAGGTGTGACACTTTCAGTCCTATTTAAGACTTAACGGTATTTCTGCAAGTGTATTTTACTTGTCGCTGAATTATCTAAGAAGTGGTGATAAAAAATACAGAATGTGGATGAGGCAGCAATATTTATGGTGTATTTCCCCAGATTTTTCACTGCAGAGTTAGCTTTCCTTTCTTTCCTACTGTAGGTACCACTTTTATCTTGCCCGCACAGCATATGGAAAGTTGCTTTGTTGGTTTTCCTTGTCTCAGCAAGTTGACTGAAATGCTCTTCACTTACATAATGCTTTCCCTGTATTCGGGATCATAATGTGGTATATTTTGAGGAGAGAAGAGAAACTAGAACTCTTTCTGCAGCAAATGTGAGTAAAATGAGTTAAGATCATAATATCATCAGTCATGTGGGTGGCATAAAGCCATTCTCACACAAGTACTTCATTGTGCAGGAGGCTTGCCTGTGAGACCAGGGCTATAAAGTGGTGGCATCTTATTTCACTGACAGAAATGCAGTCACGCTAATACAAACCATTTAAGGTGCTTGGCATCCTAGAAGTGGTGAGAATTGTGTTAGGACAAAATAACTTTGATTCATTGATCTTTCCTGGCCTGTGAAAAGCTGGCAGACGTGGAAGTACAAACGAATTCTTGTCATTTCCCATCTGATGTTGACTGCATTGAGCTGAGCATATTCTCAGGCTGCGTAATTCAGCTCTCCTGCTGATTGTGGATGGGCATTGTTTGAAGGCACACTTATGGAACAGAGCTCTGTAGACTACACTGTAAATCTGGGTGGGAAAAGTGAACTGTTTGGGAGAGGTCAGTTCACACTTGCAGAATGCACTTTGTGAGCTTTCCTTTCAGCACAGGCACCGGGCCAGTCCTCCCTTGGGGCAGGGACTCAGAAGCAGTCTTCAGGTTTTGAGTACAATTAGTAATGTGTTGCAAATACCTCTGAAGGCTTGCCAGTCCTTCTTGACTGTACTGTGTAGCAACAGGTAGGTGTGTTTCAGATAATGGCATTGCAACCACAGAGGGAGAACCATGGTTCTTTTCCTTAACTGATGTCATTGTTGGTATGAAACACCAATTCAGTAGATAAAAAAGGTGACAGCTTGAGCTGATGACCATATTACAGGGCATTGCTTTCTCGTGAATTTTGGGGTCTTTTTCTGCAAAAGTAAAAATAGTTTTGGTACTTATTTCATATTTAAATATACAGTTTATTATTCAGTTTCAGTTCAACTCTGGAGGAGATGCCTTATTTTGCATAAGACAGTACGTTTTGTAGGACTTACAAATATGCTGTGAAAATTTACCAGGAGTGCAAAATAAATTTCACCTGCCTTTTCCTTTCTGAATGTTTTATTTAGAGCATTATTGTGCCACTTGACATAGGTATGGTTTGTTGAATAATTTTTTATTTGCAATTGAATTGCAATTAGCACATCAGGAGGAACCTGATATAATGAATCTAGAAAAGAATACTAAGGAACCTAGAAAAGGTTCTGTACATGAGTCAGCCTGCATGGTAGGTTTGTTTCTGGAATAAATCATATTTGAAGTTCGTACACCCAAACATTATTGAGGCAGCACCTTCATTAAATGGAAAAGAAGGAAGAAATGTGTGTTTGCACAAAGTGAAATCTCTTTACTATTATCAGTCTTGCTTTTCTCACAGAAATACTATTTTTTTTCCCTGCTCTACTTCTCCTATGTCCTTATGCAAATCCTAGCAGGGAATATCTCTCTGTCATAGAAAGCCTTTCCCATTTTCACTAGAAAAAGGGCTAATTTCAGAGTATATTGTAGACTAGCCTCATTGCTGATAAATGTGTTGATTGAAGCTGCAGCCACTCGGAAAATGTCCTTTGTAATCTTGAAAAATTTTGAGTCGTCACTCTGTTTCATGTTGCATCTAAATGCAATTTGCAGGCTCTTTGGCACAGATGGTATTGGTATTGATAATGGTTAAAATAGTCTTTCAAAAGCATGCATTTGCAGGAGTTGGATCTTTTTCCCAATGAAAGGAACTCAGAAAAGCGTATCTTCTAGGAATGTGGTACTTGCTTCCCAAAGATGAGGTCCAAAATTGAGTGCGAAGTTAAGAAAATTAGAACAAGATGAGGGGGAAATGCTTCCAGTGACAGCCATGGGAGTCGTCCCATGAGATTAACTCTTGCTCATGTGCCTGTTGTGACTGAGTGGATGTGTTGGGATGAATTTGTAAGACTGGCTGAAGGATAATCTCAAGTAGCTATAATTTGGGTTTGTTTTGTTTCTGCATGGGAAGTATGGGGGCTCTTCCAGCCACTTGAGAAGAGCAGAAAATCCCTCCATCAGCATTAGCTGGAGGGCGTGATTAGAGCATGAGATTTATGGAGCACTGGAAATAGCTTTGCACCAGTCAGCACTCCTGGTCCCACACCCCTCCAGGAGCCAACAGCAACACGTTTGTTCCAAGTGATCTCAGTGGCTGCTGGGTGGCATGAACAGGAGTTTTTGTGCCCTGACTGCTGCCATTACTGGTGCTGTTCACTTATCACCTCTTCTTTTTCTACTGGTTTTGGACTTCATTTCCTCTCTGTCTGGCAGCCCAGCAACTTAACAACGCTTGGAAAGCAGGGAAGCTGATGGTAAGAGGGAACCAACTATGCAATTGGGTTGGTTTGGCATTTTTTTACTGCTTATCCAAAGAATCCGTGGAGGAAGGGATTGGAGATAATTCTATGTCCTCTTGTCCAGCGCTGAGAATGAAATGGTGGAGTCCTCTGGGCTTCTGAACTCAATTGTAAAGGTTTTCTGAATTGAATGCAATTGCTTTATATAAAATTTTACATAGGATTTCTGTGAAGGGCAATACAAATAGTTGTAATACAAACCACCTGGCTTTGTCATGAAATTTAAAAGGTTACTCTCTTTGCATATATATGATAGCACTGGCATAGTGGCCATGGTGTCAAGGAGCGGGTGGTTTTTAAAATACAAACAAAATTCCCTAGCTATCGCAGCAGTAAGGATGTTTCTCTGAGGTTTGTTTTTTTGGGGAGGTTTTTAGTTGGTTTGTTTTGGATTTTAATTCTGAAAAACAATCTGAAAATATTTTTTATTTAAAATAAACTTATTTTGAGACTTCATCCAAATAGCTCATCTAATACTTCTCATTCCTGTTTAAAGGCTGGCTGCAGATGCCGGGTATGCCTGAATAGGACCACAGATTTGTAAAAAATCTACTATGCTCTGTGAGATCTAACTAGTTCAAGAAGGAGGACAATTCGAAGCTGCAGGTCCTGATGCCATTACCATAGCCACACAGATATGATTCCACCACCAAGTCACTGACTTAATAACAAGTGGGTAAAGTCTGCTGTCCTACTTTCAACTCTTGTGCCACTTGGAGTTAGTGTCCTGAAGAGGAATTTTGTTGTGTTCCACATGGTGTAAGCATTGTCCTGACCAACAACCGTCACTGTATTCTGGCAGTGGGGAGTAAAAAAAGGTGGAGAAGATGACTAAAAAATGTCAAATGTAGAGAAAAATCTAACTGCTCTCATTGCAGGACTGAGCATATTTCTTCTGAGTTTATAAAATCAATGAATTTTTGACTTAAGAATTTTTGCTGGGCATTAAGGAAGGGAGAGTAAGTATGAGAGTGATGCGAAAGGTCCTTGTCTTTGGAGTCAAAATCTTGTATTTAATTATTTTGAAATTTGGAAGCCAGATTTGAAACAATGTGAAATTAGAAGGATGTGAGCATGGGCTGAGTAGGCTGGCTGTGACCTAAGCTATGGAAAAAACAGGCAGCCACATTGTTCATTGCTTGGAATTTTGAATCTTATTTTCATATGGAGTTCCAGATTCTCTCTATGACAGTAATCTTGCCTGGAAATAACAAATGTTTTGACCACAGACACTGTGGGAGACCAAAGATAAAAGGGTTTTTGCCTCTAGTTACAAGAGATGAGATAGAAGTAGAGGCCTGGGGAGAGGGGCATAAGCAAAAGGGATAGTGTACTGTTGCCTTGATACTTACAGCAGCCTTTCCTTTTGCTGAACAGAAGATATAATTTAATAATAATTGGTAACAGAAGGTTGGTATGCTTGATCTCAGACTCTTCAGAGCTGAATTTCTGCATCAGATGTATAAGTTTATGTGCTTTTTCCCACTATAATGTTTGGGTTTATAAGCCCAGCAGGCTTTTATGTGCATGTATAAATAATTTGTGTTGAAACACATATGCAGACACTGTATGGGTAAAAATTGTAAGCAGACTCTATCTGGAGACAGCCAGAAGAGACAGTGGTAATGGGAAGTATTTGAATCACTTACTATGGTGGTATAAAAAAAATTTCTGATTCCAGAGATACTGTTGGGATTGGACAATGGGTAACAGCTTCAAACTGAAAGAGGGTGGGTTTAGATTAGCTGTTAGGAAGAAATTCTTTCCTGTGAGGGTGGTGAGACACTGGCACAGGTGACCCAGAGAAGCTGTGGGTGCCCCATCCCTGGCCGTGTTCAAGACCATGTTGGATGAAGATCTGAGCAAACTGGTCTATTGGAAGGTCTCCCTGCCAATGGTGGGAGGGTTGGAACTAGGTGATCTTTAAGGTCTCTTCCAACCCAGCCCATTCTATGTTCTATCATAATCTAGCTGTTCTTGTAGATAGGTGTTTCAGTAGGGTGCCAAAGGGAATGTGGATGGGGCTGTATATGAGATGGCAGACAGTTGTGTTTGTGCATTTTGGTGGAAGTGTCCATTTGGATGTATTGATATGCTGAAGCCAGGCTTACCTTCTGAAGGCGTGAGGCTTGTCCCTGCAGTGCCTCTCTGATGTTGGTTGTACATAAGGCTGGGACCTGTTCTTCCTTCCCCTCCTTCTAAGGTGCAGGATTTCCTGGCCCCCCAGGACCCTCTCCATACTCCCCCTCAGACTGTCTTCACACATGCAACCATCCTCACCAGAGCACCCTGCTGGGGAAGGAAGAGGTGAGAATGGAGAGCAGGCAAGATGGCACAAGCATTGCTTCTGTCACCAGCCAGAAGGCAGCCTTGCCCCTGAGAGCTGGCAGCATCACAGCAAAGCAAAGCTCAGCACACGTCTCCATTGATTGTTGAAAAGGCAGATGGTGACACCTTTTCTGCCATCTTCATCTTGCTGCAAGCTGTGAATGGCACTGGTGCTCCAGCATGCTGAGCAGGCAATACTAAAAATGCAGGGGAAAGGGGAAGTATTTGGTTCCAGTATAAGTAGTGTATCTATGTTTTTAATTAAGGCTTATTTTTTAAAACCTTTGTTTTTCAAATTGAGTGAGTTCCCATGCTGTGTTAAACATTTCCTTACCTTACATGCACTGTGATATAGGAGCCGCTCTCCCCAGCATGGAGACAGTGGCAGTGCAAATGTGCACATGGAGAGAAAAGCTTTCAGGCACCATGGCAATGTGGTCTCCCAGACAGCACTGTTGAAGCTGTCACACTGCTTTGGTGCTGGTGGCCTTTTTCTTATCTAACTGTTCTCTAGGTCATTTCCCTATCACCACTTTGCTGGTCTGCTGTAAAGCTAGAAACCATCCTATTATGTATCCATCTCTGTTAGACAGGGTAAGGAGGGGCAGGCTGAAGAGCATTGAGATTACAGAATTAGGCATCCCAGCCAAGCCTCCTATTCATAGTGACAGCTTTGACATCAGAAGAGAGACACAGCCAGTGCCACCTTTGAAAAAGGATTAGACATGGCTTCTTAGTCTCTTGCCTTTTCTGACTTCTTTTGGAAAAATTTTTTTCTACCAACACAGCTGTCATTGATCACAGATGGGGCCCACTTAGGGAAAAAAGCGTCTCGTCTGTAATTGGGAGCTCTCTGCTGTGAGCCTGAGGTGGGGGAAAAAAGGGCATTTGTCTTCTCCAAACAAGTCCTCAGCCTTTGCTTCCTTGCCAAGAGTGAATCCTGTCCTGAAGTGCTATCCTTTCATTGCTATGCCTTTCTGATCAAGGAGAGCAGCAAACTCCTCTGCATGGGCTTTCTAAAGTAGCATGTTTTGTGATTCCCGGCTTCTGTTTGCTTATGTAGAAAAGAACCTCTGTGCTGGCTGTGGGAAAGGTACATGTTTTATTTGCAGGTGGAAGTGGAGTTACGTTTACAGCCTGTGGAAGCTGATGAGGTTGCTCTCAAGCAAGGCTGTGGTACTATATAAACTTTTAAACATTGTGTTATGTAGAACTGGGTAAATACTAAAACAGGAGCATGTGGTTGGAGGAGAGGAGAAAGGACATGAAGGAAATACATGCCATAAATCACATTTACAAGTGTGAGAAGGGTCAAGCAGGCACCGTTGCTGCTTGAGGCTTGCCCAGCTGTGGGAGCATGCTGCCTGACCCACAGGCACACTAGCACAGGTACAGGTTCAAATGCTATCCCACACTCTGCCATTGACCAAGCAACAGAATTTGCCTTTCCAAAGCTTGATTGTACCACACCTTTCTCTTCTGTTACTATATACAGGCAGTTGCTGCATGAGCTCTACTCATCATCAGTGCTGTTGAATGAAGGAGAGATGGGGCTTGCATGTCCTTCTCCCCTGTTGCCAGCACCCCGCATAGTGTGCAATTGCTTGATCTCTGCAGAAATACAAACCAGGAGTAAAATTAATTAAGGAAATAGAATATTGATACCAATATTACCAAAATCCTGATATTCTGTTAAAATTAGCTTTTAAGTGACCTTTTAATGACCAGTTCATACTCCAGGTTTTGAATTATTTTAGACCTCTACATAGTCCTCCTCAAAATGACAATTTGCTCCCTACAATGTTTTGATTAGCCAGCCCATTACTGCCTTAGGGTTTCCTGAATGACCATGCCTTTTTTTTTTTTTGTAGGATCAGTGGGCTGAGATACTCATGCTGTGCTGCACAGCAGGAAAGGACATTGTCCAAGGTGGCAGGAATGGCATGTAGGATCTGCCTGTACAACCTAGGGCTGCTTATACAATCAGTGATGCCAAATGCAGAGCATGGTGGAGCTCCATGAGCTCAGTCTGCCTCAGGTCCAGCTCCTGAATAACGGTTCATTCCCATACTCAAAAAAAAATACAGCTTGAGTAAGACTTCCAAAAGCCATTTTTTAAAATTAGAAGTGCTATCATCATTTTGGCCATAGCTCTGGAAAATTAAGGGTTTTATACTGAGACAGAGCATTGCACTGTGAGAAACCACATTAACTGAACCTTGGTGCCACGAGGGTCTCAGGAAGAAAGGTTGCCTTAAAGATTGTTGCTGCTGTGGTGCTGTATCTGGCCCTTGGTTTCTTTGGACTCTGCAGTACTGTCAGAGCAAGTGCTACAAGACCTGAGAGAAAACTTAGGCTATGAAAAGTACAGTTTTTGGTCTAAAATAAAACTAATTTAAGCTGATAGACAACTCCTTTACTTAGTCTCCTGACAAACCCTTGGCAGACACAATAAGCACAATTACCAAATCCTTGTAAAAATGATTAATCCATTCTGTTTCCATCCGTTAGGATTTTGGCTACTGAGTACACTATTTCAGATTGCCAAACCGATTCTCTGTCAACACAGTTGTAACACAAAAAGTTGTTTCATTGTTCCTGGTGAGCTGCTTCAGCATCTCACTTGGGCAAGTTTCAATGTAATCAAATTCATGTTCTAAAGTATGTGTTTACTGTGGCATAAAAGATAGGACTGCCCACTCAATATTCAGACTATATAGAATGAAAAGTCACTGGTGCATTAAAGAATAACTATCTCAGCTCAGCTCTTTTCATAAGGGGAAAAATGTCATTAAATGCACTGTAAAATTGGCAATTTTTAAACCCTAATTCGTCCATGCTAAACAACTGTAAAACCTGGTTTTTATTTCAAATATTGTCCTGCAACATTTGTTCCTTAATTATGTAGGCAAATTATCTAATATTTGAATTCAATTTATCTGTAGATAGGAAGAGACTGGTGATAAATGCTTTCAGATGGAAAAGAGCAGCATTCTGGTGCTCTGGAATGCTTCCTTATTGTTAATTAAAATTAATCTGTAATACATAGCTTGGTTATTTAAAAAAAAATTTCTGTATTTTTTTCTCTATGAATTAGACTGGAGTCTGACCTCTGAGACTCTTTAATTAACATTTAAGAGTCACGTTGTTAAAATAATTTTTTCAATAGAGTCTGAAGCTGTGTTTTGTAAAGATCACAGATGCCTCATACCTTTAATAAAGGTTCCATTTTGTTGGACAATAGCTCTTACTCAGTTTCCAATGATCCTTTTTTTCTAAGATCTTTAAGTATGTTGCTTTTGTTCAGTGATTTAAATTTGTTGTCTCACGGCCCCTTTTAAATTGGATCCAGCTATTAACAAAATTTACTCATTTTCCCTGAAGCTAGTCTCCCATTCTGCAGACCAAAGGCTTAGTAAAGTCTAGCTTTTTTTCCCCTTTAATAAAGGCATGGTTTAAATTACTTGTTGTCTAAATCTTATTGGTAGACCTCAGAAGTAAATTTTTTTTTGGTTGTATGCATATGACTGAGAACATGAGCAAGCTATTTGTACCAAATAAAGTTTTCTGTAAGGAGGTTTGTTTTAGGCTTGTCTGATTATCCAGGGAGAGGATTCTGCTCCTCTCTGGTGAGACCCCACCTGGAACACTGCATACAGCTCTGGGGTCCCCAGCACAGGAAGGACATCAACTTGTTGGAGAGAGTCCAGAGGAGGCCACAAAGTTGTTAGAGGGATGGAGCAACTCCCAGAGTTGGACTTGATTATCCTTAAGGGTTCTTTCCAACTCAGCTGTGATTCTTTGATTCCTGTGAGGAAAGGCCAAAGAATTGGATTTGTTCAGCCTGGAGAAGAGAAGGCTTTGGAGTGACCTAATTGCAGCCATCCTGTACCTGAAGGGAGCCTACCAGAAAGATGGAGAGGGACTAGTTGCAAGAGCATGTAGTGACAGAACAAGGGAGAATGGCTTCAAACTGGAAGAGAGTAGCCTTAGATTAGATATTAGGAAAAAATTCTTTACTCTGAAAGTGGTGAGGCACTGGAACAGGTTGCCCAGAGAAATTGTAGATGCCCCATCCTTAGAAGTTGCCCCATCCAAGAGCAAGGTTGGATGGGGCTTTGGGCAGCCTGATCTACTGGAAGGTGTCCCTGCCATGGCAGGAGCGTTGCAACTGCGTGATCTTTAGAGACCCTTTCAACACATTCCATTTTGGGATTCTATGATTCTGTGATTGTGTGGGGCAAGGGAGAACAAATAACATGGATTAGACAAAAAAATGTATCAGCTGGGTCAGAAAAAATTAGTATCTCTTTAATTTAAGACTTGTTCAAAATAGCTTAAAAATGTGTTTTGTCAGGTATGTATGTCACTGGGAGCTTTTCCACTGAAAGTCAAGCCATGTATTTGGTACCTTAAATGGCTTTAGTCTGTCAGCTTCAAGCACCATTTCCCAAAAGGTCTTAGCCCAGTTTGCTAAAATAAAGGGACTGACTTAGAGCTGGATTATTAGAATGTTTATTAAGGTTTTTTTCCCCTCAATAAATAAATACATAATCTAATGCAGCAGCTTGCATTGTCTGAAAATAGACCAAGCAAAATTTTGGTGTCTTGGCATCTTCCACTGAGCTGTCAAAATGCAGGTAATTTTTGAGTTACAAATAATACTATGCAATACTGTGTATTTTTCTTAAAAATTAAATTAAAACATATTATGAGACCTCTAGAATTAGTTGTGCAACATGTTGCTCGTCAATTTGGGATTCTGCCATCTGACAATAGCATCCCTTCATGATGTTCCTTATAAGTACTAGCCAATACTTAGATCTCAATGTTGTTGATACTTATGAAATTTAAATTTTGTACCTGAGACATGGAGTGTCTTTGTCTTCATGCCACTGGACTGTGCCTTAGAAATGCACTACTTGTGTGAGTAGTGTCTTGCAAAACACACAGTAACAAACTTTGTTTAGCTTAAAAACCTGGTAGTGCAGAGGCCTGCACCATCGCCAAAAGCAGGGTGGGAGGAAAAAACAATTTCCAAGCAATTAGGATCCATCCACAAGGAACCTGAGGAGTCAGCACGCCTCCATCACTCCTCTGCCCCACTTCTTTCCATCCTTGGGAGAGTGAGCCATCAGTCCTTGGCTTGGGGGGACAGCTCTCAGCCTGGTATTGCAGGCTGAGAAAATAAATTGCATTTCCAATTTTGGCATGTGTCCTTGCAGCTGCCAAACCAGTAAGAGTGTGTGTGGGTGGGTAAGCAGTTGTAGGTGTTGCTTCAGATCCAGCAAAGTCCTATGTGCTTTCTGCCAGCAATAACAGGATGGATTGCTGTAAATTACTTTTCAGGTTTAGTTTATATTGTTTATGGTGTAACCAGCCAAAACGACATATGGTGTGCATCTCTGAACTGTAGAAGAGCATAGAGAAACGTGCAGAGAGAAAACTGCGAGAGGACTAATGAATTCTTATTTTTGCCACTGAGTATTTGCTCCTGGGAGGAAAAGAAAAGCCAAGAAGAGCATACACAGGATGTGGTATGGTTAGTTCAGTCCTACCACAAGCTACTTGGTTTTCAAAATTTCCTTTTGAGAGTGTTTTGTTAAAAGTGCCTGTTCACATGACTCATTCATTAGGCTGTGAAGCTGTGGGGCCCACTTTGCTCTTGCCGCTCTAAGCATTGGATGAGACGCTGGGAACTGATTTTTGTTTTTCCACTTATGTGACTAAAATTTTTATGTTTGTGGAATCAGCCTAGGGCTATGGAGTATCGTAGAAAAATTACTTCTTTATAGTGCATGTGTCTGAGAAACTGTTTTAGCTGCAGTTCAGGCAACACGGCTGTGTACACACCATATGGCACAGGGGGCAGGAATGTAACCAATATATTTCAGTCCACGTTGTGCAGGGCCCCCCCTGCCCCTCTTGAGCTTGGAGCCAGCCTTGGTCTCTGTGCTCTGCTTTCTGGGGTCTCGTACGAGTCACAGGGAGCCAGCAGGGCTGACTGAGCTGGTGATTTCACAGGCCCTTCTGCAGCCATTGGTTCTCCTGCAGTTTGTTCTGCCACGGGAACATTTGGGGCTTTTGGAAGACAGGAGGCAAATGTGTAATCTGAGGATAAGAGGCATGCTGCTACTACCCCAGCTGGCAAAGCGCCAGCATTTCAGAGCTGGGAATGTGCTGGGATTTGTGCTTACCCTGGGAAAGAAAGGGGAAAAGGCAAAAGAGAGAAAGAAAAGTGTGTGCCGTCTCAGATCTCACTCAACAAATAAATATTTTTCTTTTTAACTATTTGAATAGATGTTAGTTGCCAAGGTCAGAAACCCTGTGGAGGAAGGAACAGTTAAGGCAACAGGCACAGCTTAGTTCCATGTTTTCCAAAGCCATTGGGATTCAGATGATCAGGCCATGATGCAGTGTCAGTCATACATGATGTTAGTATGTGAGGAAGACCACATGAACGGCTTCACAGAGAGAACTTCAGTTCTGCTCTCCATGCAGCTACGATGGTTGCACCAAGAAAGGTGTTTCGGGGGCAAACTGGTTTCTGCACTCTGTAAGCCATGTCCCTACTTCTTATCAAGAGTACTCAGAGATGTAGGCCCTAAAGTCTTGTGACTCCCCCTTTAGATCAATAAATACTTTAGTAACTGGGGGGGAAATAAGTGCTCCACCAGGATGTATGCAGAGAGCCGCATCCCAGAATACTCTATAATCTGCTGTTGAAATATTGTCACTGAAGGCAGTTTGAGATCTTGAGCAGCCACTGCACTTGAGCAGAAGCTGCACTTGATTGCTAACCTCCTGGGTAAGTGCTGTAACTGCTGGATCACGAGATGTAGAAGAGCAGTGATCACAGGAGGGGACCACAGTCCCTTTCTCCTCCTTATGTTTCTCCTCATTGCTATGAGAATACATAAGGAATTCTGTTTGGATTTTTTGTTTGTTTGTTATTTATGGAAGAATGTGCAGGGTAAAGTGTACCTACAGTCTTTTAAATGTGTTTATATTCTGTTTGGTTAACTCACCTTACAGATAGGAGAGGTGTATGTTTAAGTTTTGAGCCTGGGTAATTTCATCCAGGCAAGGAGCTGCTCAGTGCTATGAGAAAGACCCTGTAACAAAGCTGGATTGCCTGGGAAGATCTACTGGAGAAACATTTAGTGTCTCCAGGGAGAAGCAGCAGCTGGGTAGGGTTTTGAAGGTCTACATTATGAATATGGGCATCTACAGCAAAGTGAGTTGAATCTTGGAAAGCTATTTCTTTCTTAAATTTAGCTCTGGTTCCACTAGCAGAAATCTAACAGCCGCTATTTGGTCAGCAAAAAGCTGTAAGAGACAGCAATTATCCCTATCATGCACAGCACTGTAGCCATTCAGTATCTTACATGCAGTGAGTGCAAAAACCACCCAGCCCCAAAACCTCACAGCTTTTTATTTTTTTAAGGTGTGTTCAAACAATTTTGTATAAGCGGTCAGCTGGAAAGAGGTATCAAGTACACAGGACCTCTGGGCACTTATCACTTGTTAATTATGCTAGTAGGATTAACATCTAATGTAACATAAGTCTGTGAGTTTTTTTCCAGAGCTATAAAGTTGATTAGGATGCAAAGGAAATTATTTTCAAAACCTTATTTCCAAAAGCAACAGTACACTGAATTGTGCCTTTTTCCCCTTCCTCCCTTTCTGTCTTCAATTCTCAATGTTATCACTACATCTGTCATTCAGAAAAAGGCTTATATTCAGTTACCTGATATAAGCACAATTTGGACTCAGTTACGAAACTATTAAAACTGCTAACATTTCACTCTTACTATAAAATGTGATTTTCATTACATGCCCTTTCTTTTGAAAGATGGTAAGAAAAAAGGCTGAAACAGAAGGATTGGGAGTTATTCCACTTAACTGTTTTCCTTTACTATCAGTGCTGAATTGCTAATGGACTATAAAATATTAGGCTGATCACTGCCTGCAGTCAGAGAAGTCTTGCTGGAGAGTAAGACAACATTTATGCCACAAGAGTGGCTAAGAACAAAGTCAAAAATGTAAAGACAACAACACAAAGACCACATGTAATTCATGTTCACACTACTTAAATAAAAACGTTTTTTCAGTTGTAATTTGCTTGAAAACTTTGTTACAGTGTGTCAATAACTGTTTTTGTCAACCTGTATTGGTAAAACAGCATGACAGCTTTTTAAATGTAGATGAATTTTAAATGCTCAACAACGTGCTTAAAATCTGTTAGTAGCAAAACTGATTAATTGAGCTGAAAGCTCCCTGTTTCAGGGGTTGATACCTAACTTTTATCCTTTTGGCATGGGTTTAATATTGGTACAGGATTACATTTAAGTGTTTGTATCACTTGTATACACTTACATAGGGGATATTATCAGTTATATTTTGTGGATTTTCCAGACATTTGCAGTGGTAATCTCTGTTCTCCACCACCCCCCACACCGCCCTTTTAACAACATGAAAGGAATAACCTCTAGCCTAACTTAAAAGAAAGTCAAGACTGGAAACAGTGGCAGTGAAGATGCTGCAGAGATGTGCCTGGATCTGGGTTAGTTTACTAGCACAGAATCAGGAGTTTGGGCATCCCGGGTTTCCAGAGCCCAGGCTGAGGTGCACAGAGCTCTGGTTCCTCTGTCTAGCTGACTGACTTGTCAGGCTGCTGCAGGCAAAAACACCAACTTGCCAAAATACACAAACCCAGCAAAGACGAAAAAGCCAAACTGCTACCAATATATTATCGACACTCACACAGATAAAATACAGTTTATTTTTCTTTTTTTTTTTTTTTTACCTAATTTTAATTTTCATCCCAAAGGTTCGTCATCGGTGGTGTGAACTTGTCATTAAACACAAATATGAGCCTGGGTATGGAGATGTTGAGAGATTCCTCAGAGAAGATCAGGTAAGTTACATTTAACTAGCATTTTGAAAACAATCAACTTTTTAACACCCTTAGGCTGAAATTAAAAAAATACTCTAATATTTTTTCTTGCTGCAGTTTGTCAAAAACTTGGCTGTGTATTCATTTTTTTCTTCTGTGGTCCCCTAAACATTGTAGTTTAAGGAAGCCACCTAGGGTAGGGGTATTCAACCCCATCTAAACATGCTAATATTCTGTCAAGTGGTGAAATAGGATAGAATTCCTCCTCTCCTGGCATTTTATGCAAGCCAGAGGTAGCAGTGATGCTAGGAAGGTACTTCTCAGCAGGTTCCTTTTGCAGGATGAGGAAGGCAAGTGTGGCTGTGAATGTCAATGCAGGTATGAGGTAGGTGCAAAGCAGTCAGTGCTGTGGTAACTTCAGTTTTGAAGGTGACAGCCAGAAGTATTACAGCACAACAGTGTACATCCAGGGAATGCTAGCCTCTCCATGGGTGGGACATTCTAAGAGAAGATTGTGAAGGCCTTAAAAGGCTGGACATACATGATCTCCTTACTATGGCCTGTTATTTAGGCCATTGTGAACTTACAGTTCTAATTGAAATTCTGCCCTGTTCTTTTCTATTTCACTTTTATTTATTTTTATTCACTATAGGATGAATTTTAAATATTTAAAACATATGTTAAAAAATAGAAAATGGTGAAGATATGTCAAAATCTAGGCAAGATCTTAATGTCTTTACCTTTTATGCTGACAATGAACAAACCTATTTACAGCCAATGAGGATTTTGTGCTTTCAGGCAACACAGCACAATTGAATTATTGCAGTCTGTCATGCTTTCTTCTAGCTCGGAAGTATACCTCCTATTTATATCTCAGCCAATAAACAGGCCCCAGAGCTCTTGGCAAGCTCTGTATTAAAACAAACAAACAAAAAAGACATGAAAGAACATTATTGCATAAGGAGTTATATATATTGTGCATATTTGTATTCTGTGAAAGGGTGGAGATAACCACCAGCAGAACCTGGGGGTTTGGGTTTCGGGAAGTCCTTGAGTTGATAAAACCATACAGAATTGCATTATGTTTGGAATAGATAATATGGCAAATAAAGACATTTTCTCCAGTGTAGGCAAATAGTTTTTGCAACTTTTTAATGTAATCCTCATTTCATTTACTTCAGCAGTACATACAGTTAATGGCACAACCAGCTTCTGGTGTGATTACCACTTAAATTAGAGCAGTTGCATGTCCTTAGTCACCATGTAACGTGGCTTTTTTAAAAGTCTGGGAAAAAATCCAAATGGACTATTTAAATCCTTTGAAGTTTTACAAAACACCAGTGTGTTCACCGCATGTTAATGTTTAGGCCTGGAGGAGAATTATTAATGCTGGGTAGTGAAGGTAATTTCTATAGTAACAAAATTTTGACATTTAAAAAATTCTCAATGAGAGCAACTGGAGCCCAGCTCCAAGGCCATTTGTGTGGCTGCCAGACCTGGTGCAGCTGCAAACCTTGGAAATCTGAGGTTTTGGTTCTCTTGGTGACAGAGAACATGCTCAGGGAAATGGCAAGGAGTCTGGCAGGTTTCTGCCACACTGAGACTTTTTCCTTTTACTTCAGTTTTTGTTAAATTTTAAATTTCCCTTCTTGCTGAAGGGTTTTTTTAAGGCTTACCAGCCAATGCTAGAAATTGTGAGGAATAGCACTCAAAGTTGGTTTTTCTCAATGCAATCCAAATTTTTCTGCTCCTTCAAGTGTCCAAACAATAACTGTAAAAGTCAGCATACTAAGCTGCTAATATTTTGTCACATGGGTAATCCTATTTTGGTAAGTGCTGTTTAACATTTACTGAGTTCCTGTAATTAGGTGAAAAAATGTATCATCAGGAAAAAAAAGACAATCTCCAGTAAGTTTCCTGTTAAGTTAGCCAGTGCTGTGTTGGCAGTGGTCAAAGGGGCCCAGATCTCCCCACTGGAGCTCATTACCTTTTATTGTAGCTGCTTTGTCCAGAAAAAGTAGTTAGGAAAAGCCTGCCTTCGTACCCAAACAGAGTTTGTGCATGTTAAGCTGTATCTCACATGTAAAGCGGAGTCAAACACAGACATGACCATATTCAGTTGATGTCCAGTTACAGAATTGCCAGATTGGAATTTTAGAGTGGACAGCTTCAGTCTTTGTTCATGGATTTCTGAGTAAACATTACAATCGGAAAGAAAATGTGTATCCTGTTGAAGGAAGGAGAAGCTTTTTTCTTAAAGAACATTTGGAAAAAAATCAGGTAGTGGGTAAAAGAAAACTTGAAAATTGGCAAGGAAAGTGGAGTGAGGAATGATTTTCTTGTCATGACATCACATAGATCTCTTATATTAATCATCTGTTTTTACATAGTCAGTACAGTATACAAGACAACCATCCTTAGCTGAAGAGACACAGAGAAAATTAGTTCTTCTGCAGGGGGGAGAATAGGCATTAGAGAGTACATGGTATTTTCTGTGTTTTGGATTGTCTGTTTTGTTTCATTTTTAGTTTAAAGGAGTACTAGGAGGTCAATGGCAAAAAAACAGCTAACTAGTCATTACTGGTGGTAGGATGTTTGTGTGTTATGTTCCTCTTTCAGGCTATGGGTGTGTATCTCTATGGTGAATTAATGGTGAATGAAGATGCAAAACAACAAGAACTTGCACGGAAATGCTTTGCTGCAGCACAAGAACATATGGATGCATCCTCAGCCAAAGTGGTGGCAGAAATGTTATTCTGAAAAGGTGATCTTTCATTTTAATCCTAACACACTGATTTTGCTTCATATAGAAAGAATATGCAGAGCTCACTAAACGTGGTAGACTTTGGCATACCATACAGCTTGTGGCTACTTAGGCTGAGAAATAACTCTTGTTACATATCTTGTTGGCTTGTTTTTTTTTCTTTTTTTTAAGCCCAGCTGCAGGAGCAGTGATTACATACATGTAGGCATAGCTGGAGAATGTGGAGAATGGCTTTGTTGTAATGGAGTGTACAAGAGACAGCTGTAAGTCCAAATGGCCGAAGAAGGCCAGGCTCTGCCTACAGTTGTTTCCCATTCTGTATTCTTAACTCTGCTTACAAAAATTTCAATTGTGCAAGGAGCATTTCTGTTTAATAGAGCTGCATGTTTACTTGACAGGCAGCACAGTCTTTGAAAAGAGCCTGATCCCACAGGGGAAATACAAAACTGTGGACTTGGAAGCAAATATGAGTCATGTGAGAACAAGCTGATAATTCAAATGTTTTTGTGTTAAGGGTATTAAGGTTTTGAAGTTTGATTGTGAGTTAAGAAAAGTAGCCTCAACATGAAGAAGCTAGCTTGCTTATGAAATGAAAGGAGAGGAATCACCAGACAAGGAGCAGAATTGCAAAAATATTTATGGACTAAAGATTGCCATAGGCTATAAATTTGCAAAGATACTTCCCGCTTCTCAGTCTGAACAGTTGGAGGTAGCCTTACAGTGTCTGCACATGCATGTTTAACATATAACCCATTAAGGTTGGTATGAAAGTTTCTTCCAGTACAGCACACCTCAGATTTTTGATTAATCATATAACTCATCCGACAGACTGACTGCCTTGGTTGTTCACATAACTTTACAGTTGATCTGTGGTATCAAAATTCAGGCTTCTAATTTAGCAAAAACGTTGTTGTCTAATTGGTACCAAGCAAAAATCTTAATTTTCTTCTGTTCTAGCAGTATTTGACAGTGAGTTCCATTTGATTTTGTAGTAGTGTTTGCTATGTTTATAGGAAATACAGCCAATGACAGATACTGTGAAAGCAAGTTTGTTTATGAACAGCTATGTTGTTCTTCTGTACAGACAAGAATTGTGCCTGCCAAGAAAACTTTTTTGGGAAAGGTGGATCAGACTGTAGAATGGTGGGATATCGGTTGTGGGGTAGGAGGCACCTTTTAAAACAGGGCTAAAGAGACTCTCTTGTGTACTCCCAGTTATCAAGGACTCACAGGAATTTGAGTTACGTTCAACAATTCTTAATCTGGTAGGTGTCTTCAAGTGTCTGAAGACAAGAAACAATAAAATCAAAATTTCTGCAAGTTTCTGATGGTAAGTACCTAGCACAGGAAAATTACATCGTATGCAGGTGTTAGCAATAGTCTAGAATTACCCCTTTGACTTTACAGACAGAGTGGAAGTGCATGGTGAGCTATAACATAAAATCTAAAGATACTGAATACAATGCTCTGTGTGACTGCACAGCTTTCTTTTAATGTTATGGCTGTTTGGGTTCCTGGCATGATGATTTGTGACTTAAGATTAAAATCACATTGCCAGGGATTACCACGCAGCCATGACCGCAGCTGCTAGCACGAAACTCACCATTAACGGTCTGATGGGTGCACAGCGTGGAATCCTTTCCAAAAACCAAACAAACAAACAAACAAAAAATACGGAAAAAAAAGGAAGGAAAATAAAAAGAAAAAAACCCCCAAACCCTCCAAAGAAAGAGGAAAGCAGCAGAGCACCGCGGAAGAACTTCCTCCGAAAGCTATTTCTGCCGAGACGGAGACCTCTCTGGCGAGGTGCAGAGCTTAGCTGATTGGTGAACAGTGATTGTTTTCCTCTTTGTTCACAGTGGCTAAGTTCTGCACCTGAAGAGAAGGGAGAGGAGACTCTGTGCAGGGCAGAGAGCGTTTGCTGCTGAAGGGGCAGATTTGTGCATGTGTCCAAGGTTCAGTGTACTTAGGATAAGAGGCAGAGGCAACCCGGGGAGGGCCAAAAGCTTTTAGTTTTAGTTGAGAATAAACAGTGCTCCTTAAGTTCTCAGTCTGACTGCAAATGTGAGGCATTGCCTACAGTAATTTGGTTACCATGCTTTCCTAAAGGTCAGAGGAAATAATGTTTGTGACTTTAACCTGAAATTGTCAATAAAGCTTTTGTTTTATAGTCTTCTCTTTAATGGATGCTGTCATGATCTCTCTGCAGTTTTAGCTTAGCACCATGTGTTGTTTGCAGGAAATGGTGGCAGCTCCAGTCAGAAACAACTTACAGCTGCTTCTTGTTGTTCCAGGCTGTTGATGGACCCGTCCTCCGGTGCCTACTGAGCTGATATCAGTTCTGATTTTACACACTGGCTCAGTTCAGCAGGAACAGGAGTCGAGCCCTAGAGCAAAAAAAAAAAGATGTACCTTTCCTAAGAGCCTTTGAGAAATGTTGTTGCTGTTTTCTCTCAAAAAATGTATCAGTACACATTATGATGTCCTGATGTTAGACACTAAATGGCCTAAGGTGGAAAACCTACCTCAGTACTGTTTAAGAGGACTGTTGGCTAAAGATGAGAAGGTATGTGGATATGTAGTACATCACACAGTATTGCTCTGGTAACGTGCCTCCAACATTATTTTCAGAGTAACCTGCTAATAACCAAGAGAATGTGCTTCCACCATGGATCCTCCTTGTCTTCTCCAGACCTCGTTGTGGTAGCCCTAGGAAGCTAAAGAGATCATTGTTAACTCTATAACTACAGTTACACTCTACGGGTAACCTAAAAAATAACTCAATTTGGAAACGTGGGGCAATCAAGAATGCACAGATATTCCTGCATTGTGACAGAGTAATAACTTTAAATGCTGTTTCCGTTGCAGGAAAGATCACAGACAACTCTTTTAATAGATCTTCTACTAAACCCCGATGGTACTAGGATTTCATTGACCCAGGACATCAAAGGAAGGATTATGTGACTGCTAAAACAATCAGCTGACAGAAATATTTACCTTTCTGTATTTCTAGAGGCTCACTGTAACTGAGAACACATGCACACAAAACAAACTCTACACACACGTGTTACTCTGGCTTTAGGTAATTCTTTGATACAAGAAGTTTGGGGTTTATCCTTGCTCTTTGGTAATACAGTCATTCTGGTTTGCAGATCACAAAGATTCTTGATTTGAACAATTTTATTAATTTGGGCGTTCTGAAAATTGATGAAACTGTATTGTGTACTTAAAATTTTGCTTGTAACTTCTATGTCATATTAAAAAAACCTCAATATAAAATCAGCAGGGGCTGGGGTGGGGCTCATGAGATTAGATAGAAGCAGAAATAAACTATGGAAAGTTACCGGCCATCATCCTGGTGATGGGATGGAAGTGAAGAAAAAACAAAGATCAGCATGTTCTCTCTGTCATGTTTAGGTTAGATTTTACCAGAAATGTCAGACCTCCTATTTTATGAATATGTCTTTCATGCCCTTGTGATGCTTCTTTTGAACAGTGATATGTCAACTGTATCTCTCCTTTCCTGATCAGTGAATCTCTACATTTCTAGAAGACATCTTAATTGTTCCTTTTAGAGAGTATAAATTCAAAACACAAAAATCTGTGAATTTACTGCCGTTGTACTCTATTGTTTTATATCAAATCCTCTTGTAAAAATAAATTTTTTTTTCTAAGTACGTATAGTCTTTCCATTGCACAGTGGTTCAACAAACTTGGCAAAAAGAATGACTCTATTTCTGCTTTTGCAGGAGAAAAGCACCTGAAAGTTGTTACTTAATAGATGTTAACAAGAAAAGATAAAGGTGGTAATTTTTTTTTTAAGTTCTTATGCTCAGAATCTAAAGTAAAGCCTGCCTATAAAGTGTCTTCAGGACGAAGGGTACAGTTCCTTTTCACCTCACCACATTTTCTGACCTCTCCCTTTCCAGGCACGCAGTGTCAAAACCTGAATTAAGGGACACTCAGCAACTTCTTTCAAATGCAGCAAGAGTTAGGAAATTGTCCAAGAACGCACTGAGACACCACAATGACTTCTAATGTAGTGACACTCACAGACGTAGTTATTGCAGGATCCCATTCATAACAGTTACGCTTCATTTCACAGGTTTTTCTGCAAAGGCCAGCAGAGGAAACCAGCTTGCTCTGTGCCTTTTCCATTGTGTAAGGAAAAAAATGCAGAGCTGAATAAGACTCTTGCACAAAACATGCAGAAATTAAATACATTTTGAGCCTCTTCTTAGCCAGTACTGTTAAAAATACAGGGCAAGTAAGATATTCCATGCTTTTTAAAATATCGCCAAATGTTTCTTCTTTCAAAACAATCTACTTGCCTTTTTTTTTTTTTAATATTGAGCACCGCAGTAGTTTATTTTGTTTGCTACAGCTCTTACAGTCTGCTTCAGCGGTATTAACTTGAATGTTTCCGCTCACTACAACTTTGTGATCCATCATGCATGGTAGCAACTGAGAAAATGAACAGAAAATGAGATACAAACACCAAAGACCCTAAAAAATGGCAAAAAGGTGGCAGTCCTGGCCCTTCATCAGGGCTTATAGGGCCTTTTGTTGCTAATCCAAGCACTGTGATATGGAGTGAGGCTCCAAATTGAGAAGAAGGCTAAATGTGGCATTGACAGTTACTGTCACTATAACTCATCAGAGAGCATAGGAGACTCGTGTATGTAATTGTATAGTGGGGTTATTAACATGATATAAACATTACCCTTAGTTTAAAATCCTTCTGAATCATGTAAAAAGCACTGGAAGTGAACCACATAGTTACTTGCAGAATCACAAATTAAGCTGAGTAAGAAGGGATCCACAAAAATCATTGAATTCAACCCCTGGCCCTGCACAGCACCATCCCCAAGAGTCACACCATGTGCCTGAGAGCATTGTTCAAGCACTTCTTGAACTCTGTCAGGCTGGTGCTGTGACCACTTCAGTGGAAAGCCTGTTCCAGTGCCCAATCACCCTCTGGGTGAAAAATCCTTTCCCAATACCCAACCTAAATCTCCCTGACACAACTGCAGGCCATTCCCTCAGGTCTTGTCACTGAGCACCACAGAGATCAGTCTGCCCCTCCTCTTCCCCTCATGACAAAGTTATAGACTGCAGTGAGGTCTGTCCTCAGTCTCCTCCAGGCTGAACAGACCAAGTGACCTCAGCTGCTCCTCATGAAGCAAAACTCCCCCCATCACTCGAGGTGAGGCCACCCCAGCTCAGAGCAGAGCAGGACAATCCCCTCCCTTGTCCAGCTGGTGATGCTGTGCCTGATGCCCCC
>VZRO01004740.1:16932-105154 GCA_013397915.1 Daphoenositta chrysoptera | reverse complement strand
CAAAATAATCTTCTCCATAACTTTACCAGGCACTGAAGTGAGACTGACAGGCTTGTAGCTTCTGGGCTCCTCCTTCTTGCCCTTCCTGAAAATCAGGACAATGTTCGCCAGCTTCCAGTCATCTGGGACCTCTGGATTCCCAAGACCACTCCAAAGAGGCATTTTGTGATGACATCATCCAGCTCTTTGAGGATTCTTGGATGAATCCTATAGGGCCCCATAGGGACCTTAGGGATCCAGCAGTAGATCCTGCTCATGTAAGTTTTTAATAGACCCTATCAAAAGCCTAACAGAAAAAAACCCAACAAACCACTAATGTTACTGTTCATTTTATTCACAATTCTCTCTCAAGGTGGGTGTTCCTATACTGAGTTCCTGAGAGAAGGAAGTTGTAGAATCTAATTGTAGTAAATTAAAGTAAACAACAAAAAAAAATCTATTTCCAAACTTAGTGTAACTAAGTAATCACACGAATCCATGTCTTTTCAAATAATACTTCCATCCAGGAGATGGACTCAATGATCCTTGTGGGTCGCTTCCAATTCAGTGTATTCTATGATTGTATGTGGCTATGACAAGGGCTATTGCCCTTAGGTTTCATTCTACTTCTTTTTCATAGGCAGTCCCCTCTGAATAAAATACAGCATTCTGTAGTTTTTTTTTTTTTTCCCCTCCCATCTGTAATTCAGTCCTTTCCAAACACAGTGGAAGTTTTACTCTGGATAGCATTAGAAAGCCCAGTGCTGGGCTATCTCCCACTTACTTCATGAGGCCAGCATCTGGTTAGGGTCTCAGTGATTCTTTCCTGGATGTAGCTTTTAACTCTGAAAATTAACAGATTAGCTTTCAACAGATAAACTTTTAAGAGGTGAAAAATTAAAACTGTATCCATATAGTCAGGTAAGGATCACCGTCTACTTTCTCGTGCCACTTACTTCAGAGTCTTCAGAGTAAAGGCAGACCATAACGAGGGAGTGGTCTGGCAAGTCCCTTGGCCCCTCAGTAGGGATTCATTCATTCCTTGTCATACACCTTCTTTTGTGAGTACAGAGTAAAATACACCATTTTGCTGACAGCTGTTTTCTGTCTGCAGCTTTGCTGGGAGGTGTTTGCACCTGCTCAGTCTGCAGTTTGTCTCTGTGCTTTCTCCTTTAGGGGGGAATCAGCTGTACCCTATTGCCCATAGAGAATCACAATAGGAAAGGAAAAAGGTCTGGAAATAAAGGTCTAAGCAGAAATGCAGCCTGAGCAAGCTTGAGGAAACAAGTAGGCATAAGGAGCCTAAGGATTTCTGACATATAAAAACCACTACGAAAAAGGATATTACCAAAACAAATCAAAAAAGTTATATGGAGCACTGCAGCCAGCCAGTTCATCTCCACAGCTGATGAAAAGTCTTGAGAACTGGTATTTGTACTGCAGAAAATTTTAGGTGTTAGTTTGCAGGCTCCTCTGCATACAGAGGTATGTGGGAGAAAACCACGGTACCTTTGTAAAAATGAACACACTGCTGAGTTACCACATGCCAAAGGCTCTGTTAGTTTGGGCTTGATTCTTTCCATGCAGAAACTGGACTGTAAATACCTGGAAAACCCACACCTTCCAGGCCCCGCTACTGCAGGCAAGTGCCAGCTGGCACCTGTGTGTGCTGCAGCAGGTCTCACTTTCACTACACGATTTAAGAGTAAGGAGTAGTATATGAATGATCTAAGGCCATTCAAATTTTTACCTGTAACTTAATGGTACTTTACTTTGAAAAAAAGCACTCACATAATAATGTACTTCTAAGGTAAGAGTACCATTTGAAATAAGCCCACATACTGAGCACAAAAACATACTCTAATTCACTGAAAACCCTATTCCACAACACTAATTCTTAATATCTAAATATATATATTTATCTTGTGGTCTTTTTAATGTATCTTGTGGTCTTTTAAAGCTATAAAATATCTACCTTCATGCTACAGTTCCCGGTATAAATGAGTCATGTTTGATGTCTTCTCTAACAGTCAAAGATTTCAACAGACACTCAAGTGTATTTCTCTTCTTGGCCTCAATCTCTGATGCCCAGACTAGTCAGAAAAAAAAAAAGGACAAGGAAGCAACCAAATAGAGGAGCCTGACTCATCTAGAATTTCACCATAGGTATACTGAGTTTAGGCACATATACAAAATATGAAGTAAACATAAACACTGATATGGCTATGTTTCTGTGGGCACAATATACTGGAAAAATTATTTTAAAATCTTATCCTGCTGCCAGGCTGACATTTCATGTCAGTGAAATATGTCAGTGCTTAAACAAATTAAGACAATTGCACAGTCCTTAGACTAGCTGTATTTTTGTGTTTGCTGTGATTTAAACTAAGTACGTATTTTCTGCACAAAATTAAGGTCCTGATTCCTGCTGCTTATAGCTTCTTTCCAGAAGAACAACAGGCATTTGTTCTTACTGAAAGCATGCAGAAATTGCAGTTTTGTAAATATTTGCTATTCCATGATAATTTACACATCAGAAAGGAGAACTTAATTTTCAACTGACACCACTTTGTATTAGCACAGTAGCCCAACAGTCATGCCCACAGCGTGACCTGTGAAACCCTGGTTTTGCTCATTGCCCCACCGCAGATGATGGCTCTGCTCTCTTCTCACATGCCCCTGAGCAGCAGCTGGACGTTGCTGTACCCTTTAGTTAATGTAGCTCACTTCAGTCATCTCTGGAAATTGCCTGTTCCTGACTATATCCAGGCTTCTCCTCGGGGCTTGTTGGGACCGGTGTCTCGGCACTGGAGCTCCCTGATGAAACTCACTCTCAGACATTTTATTCATGGGCCAGTGGTGGCTGCTTTGCCACTGGCATCATCCCCAGACATCTTGACTGGATCTAAACAGGCTAGTTTGAGAAGCTGGTGCTTGGCACCATAACGTATTTCACTTAATCTTTAATCCTGAAAGGACAGTGCTCATCATCTACCACACAGAAAAATCATCTTTTTTTTTTTTAACCTCAAGTTGTTACTTCACAGTAACTTTGTCCCACTGTTGTTTTTATATTTAGTGGTAAGAGTTACTTGCTCTACAGCTGTACCCCCTTACAGTCAACTCCTGCAAGTATAACAGAACTGAAAATTAAAATGTCTCAGCAACCATCTTACTCCAGTCTGCATCTGTCCTCTGGTGTGCCTGAAACTCAACTATTTAATTGCCAAGCACAGCCAATTAAAATTTCATTCTGATTTATTCAGTTTTACATCTGGAAAATTCTTCACTTTTTTTTTGTTCCCTAACGTAGGGAACGCCACTGACCCTTCTCCCTCATTCTGCCTTTCATGTGCCCCTTCGGCCAGCATTTCCCTCCTTGCAGGCTACACGTCCCTACAGGCATCTTTGTTCCCACTGGTAACATGGTAATATTACCCTGCAAAACTGACCTTAAGATTTTGTACTTGCCACCACTTCTGCTGAAACTGCCCATCATGCCCTGTTTCCATTATAATCTGCTGCTTTTGACTATATATGAAGGCTTTTTAATAAGCTCCCAGTTACAGCAGAGGGAAAACATTGTTCCTGTTTGCTTGAATATATTAAAAAAATGCAATTATATGACATAAATGCTGAACTTTTTTTTCTTCTTGTTAGGGATTAACTGCAGCCAGAAGCCCATCCCCACACTCGCTCACTTCCCCACCAGCAGGGTCGGGGAGAGAACTGGAAGGGTAAAAGCCAGAGAACTCATGGGCTGAGATAAAGGCAGTGTAATAGGGAAAGCAAAAGCCACACACACAAGCAAAGCAAAACAAGGAATTAATTCACTGCTTCCCATGGGCAGGCAGGTGTTCAGCCATCTCCAGGAGACCCAGGCCCCATCATGTGTAACAGTGACTTGGGAAGACGAACACCATCACTCCAAATGTTCCCTGTTCCTCCTTCTTCCCCCACTTTACAAGCTGAGCATGATGCCATACGGTCAGGAATATCCCTTTGGTCAGTCGGGGTCACCTGTCCTGGCTGTGTCTCCTCCCAACCTCCCTTGCACCCCAACTTCCTCCCCTGTGTGTCAGTACAAAAAGCAGAAAAGGCCTTGGCTCTGTGTGAGCCCTGATCAGCAACAACAAAAACATCTCTGTATTGTCAACACTGCGTTCAGCACAAATCCAAAACACAGCCCCACACCAGCCACTGAGAAGGAAATTAACTCTACCCCAGCCTAAACCAGCACACCTCTTTACATAGATGAAGAGTCAGATAAATAATCACAAGACTGTCAATTTTACACAAGAACAGGAAAGCCCACCTACTGACATTTTGCAGTTTCTGCACACACCTTCTCCCCAGCACTTGCCTCTCCTTTCTTCAATCAAATCACAGGAATGTAAATTTCTTACTTGATAGCTAGAAGGAAGGAATGGGAATTAGAAAGCATCCAGACTAAGAAAATAGAAAGACCAGTCTTATTTATTTGTTAAGCTAGCTGATTGGCTTTTACCAGTACAAAGTAATGCCAGCATCAGCAGAGGGTAAATGTGAGCTCTGCATCACAGAAAGAAAAGTCAACGCTAAAAGTTGGTGTAGCAGTGTCCTTTTGCATCAAGCGCATTCAGCATCAAAACCACAGGTTTATAACATGCAAAAACCAAGAATTATGGCCCTCTTTGTCTTGAAATACAGCTATTAAAGACTGTGCTTTCTGGTTGTGTTTTAGAGGTGGTGAGGACCCAATGAAATGAGGAAGTCCTCCTTCTGAATGGTTCTTTCGCCTGCTTACTCTCTGAATGCCTGAAAAATCAAGAGCTAAACTGTCTTTCAGATTCTCAAAAGAAAACTGAATTGATAGGAACATTATGAAAATGGCACCACACCAGGATGTCACATGGCAGTTCTTTTTATACTTTCTTTAAATGCATGTGGATAACCAGACTCTACGATTCATTTTGAAGAACTGTCCCAAAGCAGAGTTACTGGTGGTGTACCAACCAGGCTGTTCAAATCCATGATTTTTGAAGCAGAGGGGAGACAGCATTGATACCACACTCTGTTACTCTTTCATTCTTCTATGAGAAGGTTGCCAAATCTGAAGAAACCAGGGCAGGGAACAGTTTACTTACAGATTGCTGTGTGGTTAGACACAAGTACGTGAGTGAAGGATCTCAGCAGAAAAATTCAGCCCATATGTGATTTTATATGTAAGTTCTTAAACTTCTTTCTATGACGTTTACATAGGTTTAGGGTATTCCATTTTAAAAATAAAAACAACAGAAATAAAGAGAGACTGGATCCACCATTTGTACATTCATCTTGGATCCTAGCCAGAAAAGGAGAGAAGAAAAAAAAAACCTACAATGCTTCTGCATGAAGAGTAGGTACATCTGAGAGCTTGCTCTGCCAATACAATGAGAAGGAGGAGAACTCATGAAATCAAGATCAGAAAAGCCATGATAAAAAATAGTCAACAGCTGTCATCTGATGACTTTAAATCCCAATGAAATTATCTTTCCAAAACAGATGTTACTGCTTAATTCAAGGTTTGGGCTTGACATTTGCTCAGTATGCAGTTGTGGCCTAGGTAAAGCCAGTCAGAGAAAGCAACTACAGCAATTTGGTCTGGCCTGGAAAGTGTGCTGTGCAGCAGATTGCTCAGCACTGGCCATTTGTACTTCAGCAAAGAAGCAAACACACAAGAAAAGAAAGCTGAAACATAATAGTGGGTTTTGCAATGCATTTGAAGAAATTTACAGGTCCATGGAAAAAACGCTAGTACTTTTGTAATGTTTCCAGAAAAGATGGTACTGCCTACTAGAAATTCACAAAATGCCTGGATTTACAGACACGTATCACCAATTTCGATCTTATAAATTAATCCTGTGTCATATTTCAAGGCCTCTCTCCTCTTCCGTGGAACCTGATACCGGCTCTTCCCTCTCTATTCGCAGACATCTGAAGCTGATATGGAAGTGCAGCACAGTCATGAGATTAAGAGCACTTAAACACTTACTGATAGTCTCTACAGGGAACAACAGTACAGATGGGAAATTTGTATCTCCAGCTATCATTACAAGTTAGTTGGAAATAAAAAAGCCAAAGTCCTTTTTTCAGAAAACGTGTATATAGTAGAAGTTATGGCATCATTAGTCAATACAAACAAAAGCTGCTTTCTCATATGTGAAATATTACCGAAACTTTAAACAGTAGCTGGCAAATGACATATTGCATGCACCTGTTTTGGAAGCCTCAAAATAAACTCAGAAGCTAAGAAATGAAATGTTAAGGAGTGAATGAACTGTACATACAGGCTAACTGGCACATAGACGTGAGAAATCTCAACAGTGTAATTCACAATGTTTAGTCAAGAGAATGTAAAAATGTCATCTCTTCGAGATGGCATTATGCATCTGCAGAAATTCATGGGCCTAACAGGTATTTCTATTGAAAAGGATAGAAGAGAGGGTCATTGTTTCTAAGGGTCTACTTTTTTATTAAATTAGTCTATCATCTGACATAATACAGAAGCGTTACGAAAAATGCTTTTAAGGGAGTAAGAGATGTGAAGCTAGTTAAATACACAAACCTATTAAAGGCAGTATTGCTGGACTTTTTTTCTGCTATTTGTTGACATGCAGGTTAATGGAATGTCATGTATGGAATTGTTACTTCTTCATTCTATCAATAATAATCACAGAAAAATTTCTACAGCTGAATTTCAGACATGTTGGGTTTTATCTTCTTTGTCACTCCCTCCCTTCACACATATGCAAGAATATAGAATGCAAACTAAAGCACCATCCTTGCTTTAGTTTAGATATGAACTACATCACTACAACTCAGCTAGAGCCAGCTGACATTTCAAATTTTTGTTTCAGTGGCTGATAGCAGTCCAACACTTATCCCTATCTGGCTCCTGGCAGCTCAAACAACAGTAAACACACTCGAGCCATCAGAAAGATCTTGTGAGGTTTATTCCTTTCCAGCAGCCAGACAGCTGGTTAAAGGAAGATGGCCAGTGCAAGCAAGGGAAACTCCTCTGTGGCATTCACTAGTGAACAGACCACCTAAGAGCAAGTTCCCAGAATAAGCTACTCTCTCCTAGGGCAGCAAATGGAATGTCTACCATGCCCCTATCTTTTAAATCCAGGCGAGCTTTCAGGAAAATATTGTATCACAAGTAAGGAAAAGTTGCCAGAGAAGTGGATTTAAGCAGGCCCACATCCGAGCACTGCTATGAGTTAAGTGCTAGTGGGATGCCTCCAGCATCAGAGCAGTCAGCTACAGTGGTTTAAGTACTGGTGTTGCCCAGCAAAACATGCTGGTTGCTTAAGAAAGCCATTGCAGACTAAAGTATAAAAAATTCAAACACATGCTCTGTGCCCTCATGGAGGACTCCTCCCATAATATTCCAGGTTTTGACTTTTCAAACTTGGCTCTAGTAGAAAACTGCCCTTCCATGTCAGAAATTACCACCTTTCTACACCCTTCTTATATCACAGGGAAGATTGCATTTTAATGGAGCATTGACACAGAACCTTAGTACTTTATTCTGTCATTAGATAATACAGCAATGAAACAGTGTAAACCTGATTTAATAGTGTTTTGTTTAGTAACTGCACGTAATTTGTGCTAGATATTTTATCCTACGCTTCTATAGTGCTAATGCTTCAGATTTTTTTTAATTGTAATCCTGCCAAGCCAAACATATACCACAGATTTCGGCTCACTGAAACTAATACCAACCCACTTTCTCTGTGAACACCTCTTAGCACTTAAAATGCTGAGAGTACAGAAACTTAATCACAAATGCCAGAAGTAATAGATTAAATGTTAGTGCTGGTCAGCTAAATTGCAGTATCTGACAATACATGACAAAATAAAATACATTCTCCTTTGCATAGGCAAAGATACTGAGATCTTGATCAAACAAAAGCCACAGAAATGACCTTTTTTCTGCCTGAAGAAAATCCGCAGAATCCACCCAGCACCAAGCTGTTGCAAAGCTTGCAGAATTCAAAGAAGTGCTAACTTAGCAGTCTTAAACTGGAAAGAAGCATAATCAACTAAGAAGTAAAATCTACTGTCTGTATTCTTATTAAAAAAATGCCTGAAGCAGAACAATTTTGAAAAGTTCTCTACGTTCAGTGTACTGTCCAGAACCAGGGTGTGTGCTGGAGATAGAAGGCAAGGGAACAACCTACTTGAAGTCTGATTTCAGGACTTGTTGGCTGGCTAAGCATAGAAGTACAGCCTTGAAGGCTCCAAATAACATTTCCAGAAAGCAGCAATTACAGAGGAAAAGATGCACACTGGATGGATAATGCAGAAGCCACCATATGAGAAATCTTCCATTACTCAGACCTACCAAATTGCTCTGTAGCCTTCTACTGGCAAACTAACAAAAGTAGCTTCAACATCCCACAAAATCACAGCTTATATCAAAGTTAGATCATAATTCAAGCATTGTGAAAGAGTAAGGAAAAAGAAATACCAAAGATTTATAACAACTATACTAAATAGAGCAAAAAGAATGCCCATACAGATGTATCTTTTTTAAGTTACAGACAGCATCAATTAGGTTTCTTCCTTAGAGCCTCCTGAAACAATCAAACCATCCTTAGTATTTAAATCATTCAGTTTTTCTTATAAAGCCAAACACAGGAAAACGAGAATGTACCAATTCACTACTAATTTTGGTTTTTTACTGCCTTCATTGTACATTTCCTTCCTGCTTGAACTGATTTATCATTATTTATCAGGATATTGATTTTGTTAAAGAAAGTTAGAAGAATTTTCATGCATTTTGTCAGTGGTAAAACAAAAACACAGTGAAAAGATACTAAAAAATTACTGTCCAAAAACTGTAATACACATCTAAATATAATACCCATATCATTCACCTAAGTAATCTGCAAGAATGAGATACTGAAATTCTCTGCCAGTCTTTCTTCTGTGTAGTTAAAATTACATATAGGCACAATATGGAGAAAACACAACCAAAGAACCTCACATCCAACAACCAGATTAGACATTAAACAAAACAAAAACAAAAACAAAAAAAAAACAACCAAAAAAAAACTGAACCAAAAAAATCATTCTTCCTTTGGGTTAAAATTTTAGATTATTTATTATTCTAGATAGATCACTCCACATCTGTTTACACTAGACAAATACCTCTGAGTTAGTTTAATCCCATGCTTTTCAGTTATGATATTCAGGGAACAGAAAACTGGGTTGCTTGATTTTACTTTTTTAAGATACGTGTAGCTCCTAAAAACTGAAAAATTGCAACATATCTCTTTCTGAATTTTCATTTTAAAATATTTTTGATCAAGAAAGCGAAAAAAACCCTTTCTTTGCAGACATACGTTATGTGTTTGCTACTTTTTCACTAGCAAACTGACTGAGAGGGCATGTAACTTCCGTAATATGACTCACTGGGAACAAAATTGTATGAAATCAGTCAACAGCATAACAGAAAACATCTTTCCACTTGTTACAGCCAAGGGACACTAAGTACATTGTTTTTCTTTTCCCTTGCTCAAAAACAAATGCTGCATTCAAAAAGCTTTATTAATTCAAGATACATGTCTCTGATTTTATATGCAAGAATGGTATTCCAAGTAGCATCTTTGAGTGGCATAGCACAAGTGTTGGCATTACAGCTAAGTAACACAGGAGAACAAATTACTGAGGAAAGTTAGGATGCTCTGTCACTATTTTCCATGCTTATTTTTCTAGTTAAGCTAGAAACAGGTTCACAAAATCTCTTGGGAAAATACTTTCCTTAGGGTAAAAACATAAGCCATTGTGTCTATGCTCTTTGCATGAGACAAAAAACCTAAACAAAGAAGTAAGCAAACTACTGCTGGACACAAAAATGTAGGCAATGAGTTGCAACCTTTATAGGAAATTTGTCCCTCAAACTGGAAAATGTCCGTATGTCTCTGTTTTGCTTGCCCTCTTTTGTCTGAATAAAAACCCCATAGTTCTTAAATGCATAAACTAGAGCATCAGTCATGGCACACTGTTAAGTGGGAGTTCTGCAAGCAATCTCCTGCCTGCAGTGTCTGTTGACAAAGACCAGCTATTGGTATGGTACTTTGAGGGGAACACTGTCCCGGGAAAGCTGCAGCCCCACATTTAGCAAATCTGGGAAGAGTTTCATTTTGGAAACGTTTTCAAAAAGAAGGAAAGAGTTCAGGAAACATCACTGATTTCCTGAGAACACCATGAATCACTTGAGATCATGGTTAGTTTCATAAAAGCAGAAGCACAGAACAAAACGTTTTAGCAACAACTTACCAGTCAAACAATTGGATATTACTTGCTAAAAAAAACCCCACATGTGTAATTTGGGAGAAAAACTGATCCTCTGCCAGATAAACATCAAGGAGGTGAGTGAACTACGTTAAATGATGTAGGTCTCTTATTACAGAAGGTACTCAGAACAAAATTTTCAAGCATCTTTAATATTTGCTATTATATTTCAAAAAGTTAACATTTGCAAACAACAGATTATTTTTAAATATAGATGAGGGAGTATAAATTAGCAGATATAGTTTATATAGGTATCTTTCTGCCCTTGGTAACCTGCAGTGCCAGATGCTAATCGAAGTCTGACACCTGGATAAAGACCTGATTTGTTGGCTTGATAAATAGATGACATTAAAATTCTAAACTTTCAATGTAAGTTTTTGAAGAAGTTCGTTCAGCAGCTTCACAGTCCTTTGGTTTTCTTCTCCAGTATGCTTAAATCTGTATGCAGTTCGGATAAGAAGGTTATAAACGTCTTTGCTTGTATCAGTTGTCTTCGTAATCTGAGAGGAAACACAAAAGATTAATTAATGCAATTATGTTGCTAAATACTAAGAGTTCTTCAGCAGTATTTGCAACAAAACAGGATTTGTCCCTCACCACTGAATATGTGAGAAGCAACTTCTGCCCAAGGTATCTCTTTTCATACATCCTAGTGGAACCGAGCAACTTTGAGAATTCTGCTGTTGTCTCAAATTTAAGTGAAACAAATGAAGATGTCAAAGTTTTTAAAGGAAACACAAATGGATAGACATTATAACCATTTGTAAGTCATTGCTATAAAAAGCAACTAAAAGCACTTGAAAGTTCTGCCTGTATTTGAGGAGACAATCAATTCTGTAAAGTTTTCAAAAGTAAAAATAAATCACTCCCCCAAAAGATGACAAAAAACATGAAAAGACCCTAAGATGCAATTTTTGCAGATCAGGAGGGACATGATTCCTTGTTATCTGTTGTGTTAAACCCAAGGTTTATTATGCTAAACAAAACCACAGCCATGCATCCCAAATCAGTTCCACACCATTCTGCCCTTCCTATGTCATCTTTAGTCCTTTGGAAATCACGTGGAGAGCCTAGCTACACATTAGTGATCATACAGATACAGTCAAAATTAATCTGCCTGATAAACCAACAAACCGGCCTGCAACAGCTCATGACCACCCTGCACTGGGAAATACTCAAGAGTTCTGGAAGTTAGTTATATTGCTATCTATAAAGAAGCAAAAGATTGCCTTTGGTCCTCCTGGAGGGGTTTAAAGTAGCAGGCTGGTATACTACAGCATCAAAGCTCAGCAGCTGCACTCTCTTCATGAAGAACAACTAGAAACAGCAATCTGTAAAAATATATACAACCCCCCTAACTTTATCATTACATTCTTATGCTGTGAAGAAAATTCATCATTTGTGAACTTGCATCCTAGAATGTGAGAAATATCTTAGCCCTTCTTAAGAAGAAAAATTTTATGTCTTTTTAGTCAGCCAGCTGTGTCATAAAATCAGATGCCTTACACATGCCATATACCTTGTACAGTTCTATACATACGACCACACTGCTGCTGAAGGGAAAAACTTTTGGAAGTGTTAAAACTACACACTGACCCTAGACTGCTTGCATAGGGGGCATGCACTTCTTAAAAGAATATGGTTTTATAGTTAGGAATGGATTTGTAATCCTACAGTGAGATAGCACTGTTTATCTTAGGAGACACAAACATTTAATAGTTTGCACCAATACACCTGAAGGCTGTCATCACCAAGAGGAAGACACTGTGACAAGCTTCCAACCTTTTACTCCTCTTGATCTTCTTTCACACCCTAAGAGACACTGTCTTAGCTCTTCATTCCCTCCTTCCCTCTCAATTACCACACTGTTTTCCTCACTGGTTTGCCAAGGCATCAAGCTTCTGCCACATCAATGCTAAGACCTAGCAACCAGCTGTTCCACCCAATGGAAAACAGCAAGAAGAGAGTTCCATCACTTCTGCAGTAGCTGGATAATTTAGGGACTGATTTTTATGGGAAAATCAAAATGTTGCACATGCCATCTATACCATGGTATCCCTTAACTGCAAGCTATTACTTCAACTGTTTCTGCATCTGTATAGTCATGACAGCAACCCTGCCAGTGAGATCAAGAAGTGAAAGGAAAATATTTTGACTCTAGCTGAAATAAATATGTAGCAGGTTAGATATGGCTGTTATAGTCACAACAGTCTTCTTTCACTCTCTGTGTTCTCTTTATTAAGAGGAAGAAACTTAAATCCAAAATAGTAAAATAAATATATATTTAACTTAACCTGAAAAAAAAAAGGAAAAAACACTTACATGGCAAATACATTCCTGGGCAACCTTATGTCCACCAGGCGAAAAGAGCAAAAAGTTGGTCAGAAGATGTGTTGTAAGAGACTGGTTCCAACACTGCTCTATACCCGTTATCCTGTGTACAGCAGCCTCCAGGTCTTTGAGAGAAAGGTCTGTACAGCTGAAGAGCATCATTAGATGATTGTAGACTGCTTGAGCCTCTACCTGCAGGAAGTAATTTCAAAGGATGCGGGATCAGAGAAGAGTAAAGGTCAAATCTACGGTATTTTTGCTTTGGATTTATTCACTAAAAGAAAACTGAATCCTTGGAGAAACAACTCAAACATGAAAATAATCTGAATTTAAGCAGCAGGAAAACCAGGGAAGGAAGGGCTGTACACATTTCTTTTACACTGATTCATACACACAAATGTGGACAGAATGGATTTTTTTATACTCTTTGGTCTTACAAATGAAGCAGACAGGGCATCAAGCCAGGATCTTACCTTTTTTAATAATATAAGGAAATGGAGAAAGTCCCTCAGCAGAACATGGTCAGATTTTTTGCATTGTGGGGAAAAGAACAAAGGCTCCTCAAGGGCTCGTTTCAGTATTGCTGCTATAATTCAATTAAATCCCCATGCAGCCTGATCTCAGCTGATAAAATGTTCTGGTAAGAATGTGCATTTTAACTTCTTCCTGTGGTGTTCGCAACTTATGTTTTCATGTTGTGAGTTAGACAATAAAACCTAATTTTTACTGTGGGTAGGAAACAGAAGATTTTGGCACCTCTAGAAAAAGAACTATAAGCAACTACTGCAAAAAAATCGTTACAATAATTCTGTTTGCTGTATTAAAAATTAACTGAAAAAACTTGAATGCAAATGAGTATCAGCTGGAACAACAGAAAAATACACCACTGAAAAGGAAAAGGACACCTGTTTCTCAAAGATATTCACTGGGACAATTTTTTTCAGACATTTATTTGACGCTGACCTACCCTTTTAACAATTTCACATAAAATAGTCTGAAAAAGCTGCTATTCATGCATTAAGTCCACAGCTACATGTGAGGCACAAATAATACCAGGATCTACGGAAAGGTTACTGGAATTCCTCTTCTTTATCCCTCTGTGCATCACATGTGCCAGAGACTGCAGATGGATACTAGCCAGCCCTGCTCCAAGAGCTCACATACCCTAGGAATCTCAGCCTTAGTGCCAGCCTCCAAGTTTTGTTCCTTCAATGTTTCAGAGCCTAAAGGTATGAAAGGAGTGCAACAAAGGAATAAATATTGAGGAGCAGAATATTTAGTTCTGCACATATGAGTGAAATCTAGTGAACAGCAAAAATTGCCTTTTTCTTCTTTAAATAATTCAAACCCTTTGCATTACACTCTGGCTGATATTAAGGTGTTATTTAAATTACAGAGCAGGAAGACAAAATCTTTGATCATGAGTGCACACCTTTCCACACAAAAATAATGCTGAATGAGAAGTACTCCAGATTAACATCTGCCAGGAATTCCCATGATATGTTAACTAGTGAAAGGTGCTGAGGCTGAGGTAGAAACCACTTCAGTGGAAAGAGCTGAGAGCTAATCTGCCAAAGGACAAATTAAAAAAAACCTAACTAAAGGCAGAAGCTTTGCATGAAGTGTGGGAATGCTTCTGAAGTATCCTGACCTGTGCAAAAAAAAAAATCTTAGCTCAAATAACTAAGGAAAGAATGATAATGAACTGAAATAGCAGACCTCTGGGAGAAGATGAGTCACTGCATGGGTTGTCAGTGGAAAAGCTTTTTTCTCACTTAAGTTTGTCTAATGTTATAATTGGATAACAAACTGATGTAATAGGGGACACACAGGGAGATGATTTCATATTATGGGACAAAGTGATTTCACTCTGTGGAGTTTGAACAATATTCCATACCTTGATCTGCACCTGTAGTGCAACAGTTTCATTCACACATGTTTATTGCTCACGTATTGCCTTCTTTCCCAAAACTACATTCTAAAATTCTTTACTTCACCATAGCTCTAACCTAAGTCTGCTCAGCCAAGATCCCATCCCCTGCTCCTAGACTATAAGAAATCAAAGAGAAAAAAAAAATTAAGTGATTGGGATGTAATCTTTCATTTGTAGTGTCATCTGGGAGGCATGAAGGGAAGGAAAGGAAATAAAATATTGTGTAATACACTGTTGTACATGAACCATTAGATTTTAATTTAAATTTACTGCTGTGGTGTACTGAGCTACATTTTTAAATCCAGCAGAATTCATTTTCAAATTAAGGAAAACTAGACAAGTTGCAGCCTTGTGAATCTGGGCTGAGTAGATCCAACTGCTTGGGCTACTTCAGACTTGCATAATAGGTTTAAATTAAATGCTTTCAGGTATTTGCTTGCCTACACAGACACACAGCACTCTTCGTGCAGTACAGTGTGTAAGGTTAGAACACTGCTCCTTCTATTACCAACCCAGCATATGGGAATATCACATATTTATTACAGTATCACATGCCAAAAACTGGAGAGAAATCAGAACAGTTGGGCAAGGTTAGGATTCAAGGCTGTGTTTGATAAGCATCTTCATGGTTTCAGCTGCTGTGATTTCTCGTTTCCTTCTCAGAAGATGCCATAACACAAGCATGCTGTATTCTGCCACACTGATTTAAAAAATATCATCAATAGGCTAGTTTTATTTATGATTAAAAACACCCTGGTTATCCAAAAGAAAGCCAAGAAGGTGCTAATCTGTATCACATGCTTAAAAAAGAGGAAAAAGGTTTTCTAAATGTCACAAGAAAAAAAAAATCTTTCAAATTCTCCACTGCAACACAATTCCCAGAGACCTTGTAAAGTCAATACCTTTCATTTCTCTGGTATGTACTATTTGTTTTACAGCAATAAGATATAATCAGACTATTGACTGCTTATTGCAACTTTACTATCATTCCATTACCCACCATTGTTTGAGTCCTTTGTTGATTTTCATTCTTAGGGCAGTAGTAAAATGCCAGCAGCCACAGCACAGTATCTGGTTCTACGGCAGCCTTCAGTAATTCTTCTGCTGCAATATCCAGCCATTCTCCAAAACAAGCAACCAAAAACCAGATTTCAAAAAGGTCAGTGAGAGAACTGGAAAACAACACAGACAAAATAATCATTATTTATCATTTATTATCATTATTTAATGATAATCATTATCATTATTTAACATTTTTAAGTGCCTTAAATTAACTACAAAGGGTGCTGGCAGTTAACTTAAAAAGAAAAAAAATCTTTAAACTACTCTTCCACAGAGAATACCTTACATGCTAAGCATACAGCCATGTACAACTTAATCTGTTATCTGAAATCACGATCAAATGAGACACATCCAGTGCTACTATAGATCAACTTTGACAGCAGAACAGACTAACCTTAACAGCAGCTTTTAAGAAACTGACAAAATACTATGTATGAAAAGATACATAATAAAATTAATCCCTACTGTTTATACTCTGGAGCTGTAGGATTTCCAAAACTTTAAATCATATCTCAAGTATTACACTCTAACATACTGTTGCCTTTCACTTTCTCTCCATTGCTTTCCAGGCTTATTTCTGCTTTTTGGCAATTCATGAAGGGCATCTTTTTTGGCAATTCATGACAAGTTACATTTAGATGGACTAAATATAAAGTTTTAAAGCATATTTTAAAGTGTATCTCCTGACGTTTAAAATTCATGTCTTCTTAAATGAAAATTTCGAAGGTGTTTACAAAAGTATTGTTGCTGTAACAAAGGATCACCACTTGTCTCCACACTTTCTCATGTGCATTCCTTTAAAGATAGAGAAGACTAAAGAAAAGAGAACTAATGGGGAGATGAAAACTAATGGTAGGTGTCTCAGAAGCAAAAAGTTAAACTAAGCGTGGAAGAACAAACAGAAGAACAGCTAGATTAAGATTAAGAAGTACAAACAACGATTCCGAATAAATTTGGCAAAACTTAAAAGAATTAGAAGGTTTTCTTGTGTTTTATTTCTGGGGACTCAAAGAGCTGCTGTGCCACCTTTACAGGGAAACTACAAGAGATCTTAGAAATTTCAGGAGCTGATGAAGTTACCATTATCTTTAATATTTTCTACCGTTACAGTGTCTATTTTGGAGTCATGTACTCTCCACTTCTGTCCCCACTGCTGTTCCTGCCTGCTCTGTAGTGGCACCTATGCTCCATTGTCATTGCCAAAAGTGGCCTTTCACTTGTTCTGGGATTTTCCCCCACAAAATGTACCTAAGTTCATCAATTGATCAACTGATTTCTGGTTTAAAATGTCATGTAACATTTACTGTTCACTGAGACTACTACATATAATAAACCACAGCACAGAAGTAATCTGTTAATTAGATGGACACAGAAAGCACTTTGCTATAAGCCTCACATTTGGTATAAAATAAAAGCCCTGAGAACCAACCTATATAAAACGAGAACACTGGCTATAAGAAGCAACAGGATATGCTGTGTAACAGTGGTTTTTTTCTCCTCTGTAAATCTTATTAAGTAGAAAGAATACAGAATCAGGAATAAAGCAATAAAAGAAAATTGAATATGGTTTCTTCAGGGATATTAGTATTGAAAACATGTTAGATCCATTTTCTTTGTAAGTGGCAGGGTTTTGGTAGAAAACATAATTGTTGCAGGATTTCTAAAGGAAGTAAGAGTGTATTCTAGCAAGTACGATACTGTTCAAACTAGTGTACTATTCAAAACAAAGGGGGAAGAAGACTTTACATAAGCCAAGAAAGGGCTGGGCAACAAAAGGAGAACAGACATGGTTATATTATTATAATGCATCATGGTGGGATGATATTTATTTATTTGTTCTAAGCTTCAGTTATGTGTTTCTTTAAGCAGTCAGGGTCAGCTACGGGTCAAACTCCAAGGACAGAAAGGTTTGACACACTTCAGAGATGAACAGGCGAGACACAGCACTGAACTGCAGCTCATACAGAAAGTGAGAAGCTACCACCAGACAGCCTGGCCTCAGAGGGAAGAACAAAAAGCTTTTTTATGCCACTCAGCAGAAAAAAAAAAGCCCCCATGAGTTAACTGAAACCAAGCATGGTTGCAAGTATCTTTGTTCCAGGACACAGGGGGAAAACTGGGACAGAGTGGCTGGATAGCAGCCAGGCAGAAAGGGACTTGGGGGTACTGATTGACAGCAGCTGAACATGAGCCAGCTGTGCCCAGGTGGCCAAGAAGGCCAGTGGCATCCTGGCCTGTGTCAGCAACAGTGTGGCCAGCAGGACCAGGGCAGTGATTGTCTGCCTGTACTGGGCACTGGTGAGGCCACACCTCGAGTGCTGTGTCCAGTTCTTTCCTCAGTTTAGGAAGGGTGTTGAGATGCTGGAGCAGGTCCAGAGAGGGGCAGTAGAGCTGGGGAAGGGTCTGGAGCACAAGTCCTGTGAGGAGCAGCTGAGGGAGCTGGGGGTGTTTAGCCTGGAGGAAAGGAGGCTCAGGGGAGGCCTTACTGCTCTCCACAATGACCAGAAAGGAGGGTGCAGCCAGGTGGGGGTCGGTCTCTTCTCCCAGACAACCAGTGACAGGACAAGACAACACAGTCTTAAGCTGCACCAGGGATAGTTTAGGTGGGACATTAGGAAGAAGTTCTTCACAGAAAGGGTGATCAGACATTGGAATGGGCTGGTGGAGTCACCATTGGAGGTGGTGGAGTCACTGTCCCTGGAGATGTTTAAAAAAGACTGGATATGGCACTTGGTGCTGACAAGGTGGTGTTTGGTCATAGGTTGGACTCAACGATCTCAAAGGCTTTTTCCAACCTAGCTGATTCTGTGATTCTTATGATCTTGTTTTGCAAGTCTGGCTGGCCTTGGTGGTCTATGTCTCCTTTGATATACTTCAAGTTTAAAATCAAAATTAATTTGGTTTCTTTGAATTCAAAAGCTGCTTAACGTTCTTTGGATAGTTCACTCTCAGAGCAGACCTAAGCAAACTTGTATCCAAGCTCTATCCTTTTCAGGTCTCATCACACTCCTGATAAGAAAAAATTACAAGGCAGCAACAGATAGAGATGTATGTTTTTCATTCTTTTCGTATAGTCCCAGAACATGCCCTACCAAAGCATAATTCATGTAGACAAACAAACCCCAAGGGCAGCAGGTCAGAAACATGGAGTGACAGCTGAAAGAGTAATGCAACAAAAATGATACTGCAGTCTGGCAGTCACAAATTTATGAAAACAAAGAAGTTTGCAGTTTGGACATTTGCACAAGCCTGCAGAAAGCCCAGGTCCTTCATGAAACAGGCTTAAAAATGTTGAGGGAGAAATGGAAGTATAGACAAGTAAGCATTTCAGTTATGGAGCTGGGTCTTTGTTGGAAGGAATGACAAGATTTTGTTTCCTCAGAGGCTTATTGGTCAGGTATAGAGATGCTATAAAGCTCAGGTTCAGTAAGTAATCTAAGTCCTATTCTTAAAAATAAAGCCCTATTTAGAGAATAATAAGAAAATGGTGAAATGTAGCCACTAAAGACTTCAAATGACATGTCACAAACTAACATGCAAAGGACAAAAAGTTCGAAGATCTTATACTGCTTACCAAACATTTGTATCTTCTACTAATGCTTTGAGCATATCTGAAATGTGCTTCAAGTGTTGAGACCAATATGTAGTCGGGAGCTCTGAGGATGGAGGATAAAAACAAAACTCTTAAAATCATAGCCTGTCCACTAGAACACAACAGTGAAACATTAAGGGAGCTATAAGATTTCTCCAACTTGATTCAGTTATCACAAAGTATTTTATATTTCATTTTAAAATTTCCCAGTTTTCAACAATACCTATTACTGTGTGTTTCATATAACAATTCATTGATAAAGCCATGTGAGGAAGTACAGCTAGGAATATTGAAATGAGGCTGATGTTCCTTTGCTCAAGGAATATTATTATATAATCAGTGCAGTAGCATTCTCACAGGCTCTTGCACTGAGCTTTAATTATTGTTCATAAAAAACTATACCATATTGAAGAGTGGTTTCTTGATCTATATGAATAGGGAACCTGAAAAAAAATTAGGTTTGCAATCTAAAATATCAGAATTCAAGCCTCAGAGAGAAACAGAAAGCCTGTTTCTTGTGAAATACATATGAATTTTTTCATAATGACAATTACTGATTTTATAAAATCAGAAGATTGTAGTATTTTTAGAATCTCTGTAATGTGGCTTAATTCCTACATAATTATGCATTCTTTCTTGGTTATTCACTTCTGATTTAGTTTTCTTTAAAGTTACATCTATCGTACTGTTAGATAAGAATTAGATGTTCCTGCAGAAAAATACATTAAAAGAATATTATTAAAATTGCTAAATCAAACACACCCTATTAAGAAAACAGCAAAAAGTTATCTCTATCCCTTTAAAAGTTATTTTAAGACATATACAGACCATGCAGACTCATAATGCTGCAAATACTTAATGAAAAGCTTACCTAAAGGACGTCTGACTAAACCTCTTACAAGGGGCTGGTGATGGTACGGGAAGTAGGCCTTCAGTGGAAATTTATGCTAAGATACAAAATCATTATTTTAAGAGGTTTACGGTCAGTTTTCAAAACAAACCCACAGTGAATAATCTCATCTAAGGTAGTAATTAACCATACAGACTGAAGCAAGAGAACAGAAAATTAACTCTATAGTTAATTTGAGGATTTTGCATAAAGAAAGTGGATATTTAGGAAATTATTGCTTATAAAAGTCTTAGTCTTATTGCTTATAAAACTTAAAAGTCTAAGTCTTATTGCTTATAAAAAGTAATTATTTATAGATTTAAAAAGTATATGCATGAAAAAAGAGTCAAGAGCATGAAGAAAATGACATCTTAATAGTCTTAGTCTTTTTCCCTGTAATCACGTAAGTTTTCACTCTTAATATGCAGGGCATAAACGAGACACTAGTTTAATTTCATTTTCCAGTGTAAAGAGATTCATGGATCATAGTAAACTAAGAACTAATAACATCTGCAGAATCTGAGGGCACTGTGTAGATTATTGCCAACTGTTCAAAAATGGAAACCTAAAATTCTCAAGATCTGATTCAGCACCTGATTCAGGTATGGTGGTGACAGATAACAGACTTGCCCTCTGTTTATCTGAGTACGTGTGGCTTGTACACTGTGAACGCTGCTTGTGTACCTGAGACTAGCAGCAGCACGCCTGTAGTCTCTCTGTGCTGCAAACAGGTACTGCAGGCAGGTCTGACACGGAGCTTGTGTGTGCAAGTGCAACACCAACTCCCTTTGAGACAGACAGAAAGCCAGCCAGGCCCACATGGTGGTGATCACTGGCACAAAATCTTGTCCGAGTCCAGTAGCTACCAGAGCACAGCAGCGTCAGTACTGGGTCCAGTCCTGTTTAACATCTTCATTAATGAACTGGATGAAGAGGCAGCGAGTTCCCTCTGCAAGTTTGGTGGTGACAGAAAACTGGGAGGAGTGGCTGATACGTGAAAAGGTTGTGCTGCTATCCAGAGGGACCTTGACAGGCTTTAGAAGTGAGCTGAAAGAAGCCAAATAAATGTCAACGAGGAGAAAGTATAAAGTCCTGCACTTGGGGAGGAATAAACCCAGGCACCATTACATGCTGGCAGCCACCCAGCCAGAGTAGTTAACAGAGAAGGATCTGGGGACCCAGTGCACACCAAGGTGGGTGTGAGTCAGCAGTGTGCTGACTTTTTCCTAAGTAGGTTTTAAACCCCATCTTCCATTTATACTGTTTTCAGTCTCCAAAAACATGGAAGAAAAAAGGCTATCCTAAATCCAGTAGCACTGTCTTTTCCCACTCTTCAGCTTTTTTTCTGCCAAGCCTTGTTCTTTCTAAATGGTCAACAAAGTATAGTAAGGCAGCTATTTCTGACAGCCGCCACACTGCAACAGAGAATCACTCTTCTCCTACCATGCAAACCTGTGAACTGCCAGACATGACCCTGTTGTTTTGCAAATTTTATGGATGCATGTTTGCCTAGCATTATTTCAATTAACTGTCTATAAATTCCTAAGGTCTCAGTGACCAGGCAGAACCCACTCCATATTCTGTCATTAATGTTTTTACCATTCTTCTACTAAATGCTTGGAGCACATTATGTCCTGTCAAGGGAGATCAGATACCACAAAGACAGATACCGTATGAATATATGTAATGATGGTATGACCAAAAAAAAAAAGAGTTCTGACTGACTTAAAAGTTCAGGAAGCAGTATACCTGCCTTTTTGCAAGCAAACTGTTAGCTGACATTACAGCTGATTCATGAACTGTGAGACAAGGGACTTCAAATTCTATCACTGAAGGTAATAATACCTTATTAGAACTCCATGACTTAAGCTTCATACAAGTGAAATAAAGGAAACTACATATTTAAAACCACTTCAGAAAAATGGGCAGTAGTCCATGTTGCAATGCCAGCAGGGGAAGGACTTTAACCTTGAAGAAAACACATCACCTGCACAACAGGATTAGCTCTTGGGTGTCTGATGGGTGTGGAATCTTTTACTTTCATTCTCACCCACTGATCTCACCTGGGGCTACACAATGTGCTGTTCCATGCAGGCAGGGTGGCATAAGATTACCATGCACAGCACTCATGTATTAAGCAAGACAGCTGCCTGAAGCTAGAAGACAGTTTCAATCACACAGCTAATTAAAGGCCAGTATGCCACAATTTTCAAGAAATCCCAGCATTCTCTTAACTACCATCTCTCTCAAAAGATGCAAAAAATCAAAGGAACTGGAAATTTTCTGTAGTCTGAAGTGAAGGGTTTTAAATGACAGGGTACTTTCCAAACTTGCACTGTATGAATTTGATTTCAAAACACAAACAAGATGGTTAGGATGTGAAATGCCATGTGATTTGGGAATCTGAAATCAAGTTGGCAAGCTGTAAGTATGATCAGACTTGTTCATATCTGTATGTTGAAATTTTGAAGTAAGGAACTGATCTTGCTCTTGTTTAAATTAACACAAAAGTAATTCCACTTAATCCAGTTCAGTAAGACCTGCATAAAAACCTGTGCAGAAGAGGAGAGACTGAGCTGTGGAATTTGAAAATTTAGACCAAGGAAAATTTCTGAGAGGCCACTGTTGAAGACCAGAAACTGAAACCAGTATGTATTCTGTATCCCAGTACATGTTCTGTGTCTTTTACCTTCTGAACAGACAAATATGACTATTCAATATCCTAGTTATAATTACTAAGGGGACTGGGAAGGGGGTTGTTATCTCTGCTTCATTTATTATCAGAGACCCCACCACTGCAAAAGAAAAATGCATCTAGCATTTTTCTCCTTTTTATCAAAGATGAATGTTCATGCTCATGTTCACTCTACAGGCAGAAACTTCAGCATCCGGGGAACTGAGCCTCTGAAGATCACTTTAGGTAGATGTACTCGATGGTTAAGTTAGGTAAATTGCTCATACATACTGGTTTCATGCTGTAATTTTATGCCCAGGTGAAAATGTTTGAACTGAACTTTGGCATATCAATGCAGCTATAGAGGGATGCTATTATTTACCTCATTATATTCAGTCACTTCTCTTAAGCATAGAATTATTTCTTTCCTTGCAAAATTTTGCATGTTCTCACTGGAAAAAAATGCTAAGAAAGAGATGTTGACTAACCTGTTTGTTTTCATTCTGATGAGCCTGAAGGAAGAGCTGTGTAAACACCTGTATTATTGTCATAACCCCTGAAGTTCCATCAGTTTCCATCAGTGCATTCCTAAGCATTGAAAAGTAAGATATGACAGGTCAGGTAATTAGTCTGCCCATCACACCACTGTTAACTGAAATGAATGAAAAAGGTATGTTCTTTGTATGCTGTAGATTCAAACTGTGTCTGAGCTCATTACACCACTAACAGAAATACTAACTTCGCAGGCTTTTTGGATTTTTAATTTAAAAAAAAAAAAAAACAAACCAAAAAACAAACAAAGCACATACACAACTCCTACAAAGAAACTAGACTTAGTAAATATATACAGTATACATTCAGACACATAATTTATCCTACCAATTGGGGGACGTAAGCATACAATCAAAAAGACTAGCACAACTTTATTAGCCAAATTTGGCATCTGATCAGTTTATTGTGTTCAGACCAACTATTCCCACAATTAGGTTAAACATACTTTGTAGTGTTTTGTGGGACTGCATCCCATGGGCCACTCTAGATGTTTACGAAGGTGAATGCTTCAACTGGCCTTCCATAGTGCAAAATAACCTTGAGCAAATGGAGCGAGTGGAGAGAAACATAGCAGCAATTTTCATTCTCTCATTTGAAAGCCATATAGTAGAAAGGAGAAAAAATGTTCGAAGCAAGTTGCCAGTGAGATACTAGAGAATTGTTTCGTTCCTTCCAAAAGATATGAAGAGCTAACACATTACTGTAACATAGAAATGTGACAAAACTACAGGCAAATATAATCCCTGATATAGAAAGAAGACACAGTACATGGAAACTCAAGACAATCTAGGTGTATGGACTTCTGTATAGCCACACACAGCAAGAAAACACTGGGAAATAAAAGCAGGAAGTAATACCACTGTGATAAAATAATTTAGCACAATTAATCACAACATGCATGCAAATAGCAGGAAAAGTTATTACAGAAAGAGTCACAATGCTTAGATCCATACTTCTAACAGAACACTAACTCCAAAAATAAAAGAAGTTTTGCACCAGCTATAGAAACCTAACACAGTTTCCAAACAAGGAAGTACAATTTCTTTATCAGCAGTTCTCTAAAATCTCACACGTGATTACAACTGGAATAGTATCTTAAAATCTGCACACCACTTGATAATAGTTGGAAGGATGTTAGAGAAATACAACAAAAATAAACACAAGGCTGCATAAACCAACTGGTCTGCAAAAGCCAACTAACATATACAGCTTCATGTAAATATCAAGAGGACATGACACATAGTATTCTTGAAATACATCAAGGTTTTAATACCAAAAATGTAGAGGAACAAGCACACTAAGCAGAAACTATTCAAAGTAAAAAAAAAAAAAAAGGGAGCAGAAATGTAGGTTTAGAAACAGCAGCATAATCTTTTAAAACAATTTGAAACATTAATAGAAGTGCAAAGTTTTACTAGGAAATACTGTTTTGGACAAAGTGCTGCATTAGCTAAGAAACATCATTTTATGCATTTCTACTGTCTACCAAAGGGAAAGGTTGCAAAAGAGTAGTGAAATCACATGTTTTTCTTAGAAAACATTTTACATAACATGACCTTAAATAAGCCAAGAAGCTTGAACAAATTTTGTCTCCCTGTACCATCACAGGATGCAGCCTCCAGCCTAAGACATCAGTACATGTCTGCTGAAGTCACATCAGTTTCTAAGTGCATCTTGTTTTGGGAAAGTGATTAGTCTCAAATCTTCAGAAAATGCCATCTGTGTGCAGACACAGGACCACAGCAGCAAAGGACTGCCACAGCAGTAGCTGCCAAGTGGCCTCATTCTCATAATACAGTGGTCTACAGTTTCTACAGCAAAGACCCTTCTGTTAGTGCTTGCATGAACCTAAACATGCACATGGACACACAAATGCCCCCAAACACATGTACATGGGAGCCCTGTTTTATTTAGAAGGGGAACACTTGATGAGCAAAGGATGTCAGTCACTAAATACATTATTGTTGTATTGGAATTGTTAATACTGATAGCCCTTGCAGTAGATCTTAAAATTAATAAGTGTTATGTCAAGTGAAAAGAAGAGAAAAGCCACTGAAAACTGAGTATAAAGGATTAGAAGCCCCCATGTGGTAACCAATATATTGGTTGCTTCAAAACAATTTTAATGCATTCAAAACCAAACTCACTATTAACAGGTGGATCAATAGTTTAAGGCCTTTAAGAGCATATCTAACATAAATCCTGAAAAACATTAACAAAATGTAGAAGAGGCTACACTGGTTAAGTGCAAAAGTTTTTGCTAAATGCTACCTTCATGCTGGCATGGGCAAAGCCATTTCAGCATTTATAATTTTCACCTCAAAATCGTATTTCAACCACAAATCTCTACTGAAGTACAAAATAAATTCCAAATTTTAAGGGCTAAAATACAATGTGGTCCACTGTACCAGTGACTATTATAATGTAACTAGTATTTAAAGTTCATAAGATTTTTAGCATTTTTTCATTATTTGCAGCGTACTGCAAATAATTCTGTGCAGTGTACTACACAGAAGGGGACTTTAAAGCACACAGGTAAAGAAAAAGATATCCTGAAATTATAATATGTTGCAGATTGTAATATTGCTTCTTCTCATGAAGAAAACCTCAGTGTTTAAATGGGTCATTTAAAACTCTTCCCACAGTAATTTCAAGACTTACTTGAAAATTTCATTTACAATTCTGAAAATAGCAGGATGGCTCGCTGCTTGTGGCTGTCAATAAACAAATGAAAGAAAATTAGTATTAATAAGAAACAACTCACACAACTGTCACTACATAATTTACAGCTTAACTCATGGATGCTATTACATAGCCATTATTAAACTGTAACTCTCAGATCAACCCTTACTAAACCCTTGGATTTTCTCAGGATTAGAATTCTTAGGATTCTCCACAGCAAGACCAAGCAGGCCTAACAGCTGATAAATGCAAACACCTGGGATCCCAAACTGTTTATGACAACAATCACTACAAATACTATAGGTGGCAGACAGAAAGAACAGGCTGTTGCATGCAATTGCTAGAGGCATGACACAAGGAGTAGATTTTCAAAAAGCTTTTCTTTTCTCTGTGCAGACAATCCTTTCTGGATGTGCTTTGAGACTCTTGCTGCATCTTCAAAACTAAATTCCAGAAATTAAATTGATTTTATTGCCTTTTTCTTTTATAGTTTTGCATGCATTTTGATCCAAGACATATTTTCACTGTTTTAACTTCTTTTGTGAACTTCAGAGTTGCTAGTACAAGCTAAATACCTCAGTGTATCATTTTTTTTTTTAAAGTAGTGAAGCCCTTTACCATGCTCCCACACAAAATACTGTTTTGAGCAAGTTGTTATATTAAACATGCACCAGTAAACACACTGCTTTTTAATTCCATATTCTTAGGCTTTTATAAAACACCTAGAATAAAAACCACTTACACATTCCCCGAAGTACTAAGTTAAAGTCTAAGTTAGAAAGCAAATCCTTGCTTACTGTCTCTGATGTTAGAACCTGAAGATTTGGTAAGAATATAGTTGTTGAACGGCCTAGAGTAAAGCATGTTTAATAAAATGCATTCTCTAACGTTTAGGAAGCATAGTGTTTATAAAATTGCATTTAGTAATAAAGCTTAAAGTGAGTAATGCACTACTGAAAAGAAAACTTGTATGCATTTGTTTTAAGCTAAAAAGTACCAAGTAGAAAATCAATATACTACTGTAATAATATATATAAATCATGTTTATTAAAAAATAATAGTTTCAATAATTATGATACCATTAATAACAACAACCAGAATAAAAGAATATCCTTTTAGTTATACACAAGGAGAATGAGGACTTTGCTTAATACGATCCCTACACGGCAATATTAGAAAACAAACAACTCTTACTAAAAGCCGTCTAGGAAAGCTCCCCGTCTCCCCGTTGTCTCTGCCGCACTGAGAAGAGGAGGCGGCACCCATTTCCCTGTTCTGCCCCCTACGGGGGGCACTGGCCTCCCCTGGAGCGGGGGGTTTTTTGGTTTGGGGTTTTTTTGGTGTGTTTCTGGTTTGGGATTGTTTGTTTGTTTGGGGTTTTGTTAAAAGAAAATATTGGACTAGATGGATCTCCAAAGCTGGCTTCCAAACGGAACCATTCTGAGGTTCTGGAGAGCAGTGTAAAGTGAGAGTATGGTTTCAGCCCTGTGGGCTAAATGGTTGATTCAGTAATTCCTCCATTGTCTTTCAGACACTCTTACCTACCTTTGCACACACACTTTTATGATGACGAACCAACAACGCTGTAGCTTAAGACAGGTTGGATACAAACCAAAAAGGGGTCCACCAGCACTTTGGCTCACATACCAAGATCAAATCCTAGTTCTTTTTAACAAGTTCAAAATAAATATATACAATTCTTTTTAACAAGTTCAAAATAAATATATACAAAGTGCCATATTTGTTTTTATTTTGAAGACTACATTTATTTTGAAAGCACAAAGATATTTTTACAGAAGTTTTAAAAGCACCTGAATCCATCAATATTAAAAATAATTTTCTCTATCTTTCCTCTTTTCTTCCTCATTGATGCCTGTTTCACTGGCTCTGTACATTGGGGAGTATCTTGACTGTAAGGTGCAGGGACAGTGGGGATAAGGGCGAGTGCCTGCGGTGACAATCAGAGGGGTGGCCAACAAGGCAGAGATCCTGCTGGGAGTCTGTTACAGACCACCCAGCCAGGATGAAGTGAAATACTCTATCAGTGGATGTTTCATGACCTCTAGCCCTTGTTCTTGTGGGAGACTTTAACTTGCCAAATGGCTGCTGGAAACACAGCACAGTGGAGAGGAGGCAGCCAGGGAGGTTCCTGGGGAGTGTGGAAGGAAACTTCCTGACCCAGCTGGTAAGGGAGCCTACCAGGGCGTGCCCTGCCAGACCTGCTGTTTGCAAACAGAGAACGGGAGATGTGGTGGTCAGAGGCCATCCTGGGCACAGTGACCATGGAATGATAGAGTTTCTCTATTCCTCCTGAAATAAGGAAGGGGATCAACAGAACCTCTGCCTTGGACTTCCTGAGGGCAGACTTTGGCCTGTTCAGGACATTGCTTCAGAGAGTCCCTCAGAAAACTGCCCTTAAAAACAAAGGGGTCCAGGAAGGCTGGACATGCTTTAAGAAGGAAATTTTAAAGGCACAGGAGCATGCCATCTCCATGTGCCAATAGATGAGCTGGCAGACAACTCCCCTGGCTGAGCAGGGAGCTTTTATAGGAACTCAGGGAAAATAAGAGAGCTTATGACCTTTGGAAGAAGGGGCAGGCAACTCAGGATGTCATTAGGTCATAAAGAGAATAAACTAGAAAGGCAAAACCTCAACCAGAACTCAATCTGGCCATTGCTGTGAAACATAATAAAATGTGTTTTTATAAATGTATTAACTACAAAAGGAGGGCCAAGGAAAATCTCCATCCTTTACTGGACATGGAAGGAACATTGTCACCAAGGATGAGGAAAAGGCTGGGGTACTTAATGCCTTCCTTACCACCGTCTTTAATAGAAAGCCCAGTTATCCTCAGGGCAGCCAGCCCCCTAAGCTGGTAGACAGGGATGGGGAGCAGGATAGACCCCTCCAATCCAGGAGGAAGTTGTCAGTGACCTACTGTGCCACTCAGACAATCATAAGTCTGTGGAGTCAAATGGGATCCACCCAAGGGTACTGACAGAGGTGGCAGAAGTGCCCACTAAGCTGCTCTCCATCATTTATCATCAGCCCTGGCTAACTGAGGTCCCAGATGTCTGAAGGTTGGCCAGTGGGGCACCCACCTACAAGAATGGTGGAAGGGAGGATCCAGGGAACTACAGGCCTGTCAGCCCGACCCAGGTACCAGGGAAGGTTACAGAACAGATCATCCTGAGTGCCATCACACAGCACATACAGGACAACCAGGGCATCAGCAGCCAGCAGGGCTTTGGGAAAGGCTGCGTGACCAACCTGATTGCCTTTTATGACCAGGTGATCTGCCTATTGGATGAGGGAAAGGCTGTGGATGTTGTCTACCTGGACTTCAGCGAAGCACCTCACTGCAAGGACATTGAGGGGCTGGAGCGAGTCCAGAGAAGCGCAACAGAGCTGGTGAAGAGTCTGGAGCACAAGTCCTGTCAGGAGCAGTTGAGGGAGCTGGGGATGTTTAGACTGGAGAAAAGGAGGCTCAGGGAAGACCTTACTGCTCTCTATGACTGCCTGAAAAGAGGGTGCAGCCAGGTGGGGGTCGTTCCATCTCCCAGACAATCAGTGACAGGACAAGAGAACAGAGTCTCAACATGTGTGTACATCAGGAAGAATTTTGTCAGTGAAAGGGTGGTTAAGCACTGGAACAGGCTGCTCAGGGAGGTGTTGGAGTCACCATCCCTCGAAGTGTTCAAAAAACAACGGGATGTAGCACTTAGAGCTATGATTTAGTTGACATGGTGGTGTTCAGTCAAAGGTTGGACTTGATGATCTTGGAGGCCTTTTCCAACCTTAATGATTCTATGATTCTAAGCTGACAAGGTGAAAAACAAAATGCAGTTAAGAACAGATGGTTTACAAAGAAGAAGCTGACAAATTTTAAGCCCTCTCAACCTACTGCACTTTTCTTGCAACACACCTTTGAAAGAAATAAAACTACTTTGGAAAGCTGTCTCAGAACCAAACACAAACTATAAATTACACTGATTCAATCACATCTATTTTTACACACATGGGCTTTAAAAAATCTATGTATATACATACCTATACATTCCTGGTAAAGCATAAAATACTAGTACATGTATTTACTTCAAGTTTAGTTGTTAATGCACACGTACAAACCTTAAAGTTACTTCAGAAAGGAAAACATCTACTCACCCACCCAATTTTAAAGAAGCTAAGAGACCATCTGCGATGGTCACTTCCCTTGTTTTTATTACTTCTGAGTAACTACAGGATTTCCAATACTAATTTCAGTTTAGCCCAAAACCAAACATAATAGCATTATAGTAACATAAGTTAGTGGACCATCACACAACAATTAATCTTGGAATTAAAATATACAAGTAGTACATATCAAGTTTCTTTCATAACAGAAGTATAGTGGTTTACAACTATCTGGGAACCTTAGATCTCTATGAGGTTTATGTACAGTATGATTACTGTATCAAGATACTTGATTTAGATAAATTACTCTCATAATGCAATTATGAAAGAGCTTATTGAAATTTCCTTCTTATAATGTACTATAATCAAATCACTAACATACTTCTGCCTATTTGTCCTCTAAAGGTTTTCTTCCAAATAAAAGTAGAAATCTAGTTTTGTCTCATGATTCTGCTGTTACCGTATCCATAAGACAAACAGAGCATACATCCTAAAATACCATAATCCAACTGCCAAAAAATGCCCATCCACATTCCTAAATAAATATTTAAATAACCTTTAAGCAGGCAAAATTAACATACTCTTGTATAATCCGTGCCGACTGATTTAGTGTCACACAAGTATATCTTTACAGTACCATGTACATGTTGTACAAAATATCATTATGCATTTAGAACACGATTTCTGGATCACATTATTTTCCTTCTATACTGCCTCTCTGAAGCTTCTCATCCTGTCGTTTTTAATTATTATTTAATCTCCCGTTTATGCACCTTCCCTCTTACCAATCATCAATATCCATCTGCCAACTGCTCTCTTCTTTATGGCTCCATTCATTCCAGTCTTTGTCCACAGGATGTCCTCTCTAAACCAGCTTTCAAAGCTGCTGCACTGGTCTTGCCAGTCTGTCAATATCTTATTTTGAAAGCACAAAGTCTTTGGAGCAGAGGCAAGTAAAGACATCCTAAGTGTGCTAGCACAGTAATGTTCCATTCTTTTCAGAGATCAGGATGTGAAGACAACTTAAGTGTGAACATTTTTAATAAATAACAAAAAACAACACTTGAAAGAAATATTTGACTTCTTTTTATATATTTTTAACTTAGATTTAGATACCTTTTTTTTCCCCTCAGCTGGTACATGATGCAGTACCAAATACTATATACAATTCACAGTTTAGGAAAATTAGGCAAAGACCCTGTATATAGCCTTGTTTGCTGCAATATATCTAAATCCCCAGATGACATATGAAGAACTGCTGACACCAAGCATTTATGAGATTTGCAAGTATCATAATGGATCCCTAAATAAGAGACTTGCAGATTCACTTAAAAAGGAAGAATATTTAAAGGTAGCATTCTTTTCCTGACTAGAATACGTACTCTGTAAGCAGTTTCATAGGCTGAAAATAAGGTATCATATGCCATTCTTTAGTTCTGTCATTTTATGAAACATATAATTTGAGTGCATTGCACACATGCTATTTCATACTGTAATTAACAATTAAATTTACATTTTTAGTGCTGCAAACTAGCTCATTATTTTGGAAAAGGTACTGTGCCAGGTTTTCTCTTCGGGAAGATTTTTGGAGCTCTGCCTAACACAGCATTTGAAAACAAATTTTAATTACAGTTTAGCAAATGTTTTGCATGAAGAATTTGGTTCAGGTTTGCAAACAAAACCAAGTAACAAAGCAGTCCATAATAAAATAATCTACAAGGCTCCAATTGTTTATATTCCTGAACTCCAGGGCCATAGGGATTAAAGTAAAAACAGATTCAAATCCTTCCTGGCCAGAGTTTTTTAAATTTTTTAAGACAGAGGAAGGTGCTCAATACCCTCACAAGCAGGATCCTCATTTCTTTACCCATTCTTCATCGCTGGATGAAGTATTTTTTTCTCTTCAACCAATTCAGTGTAAAAATTTTAAAAATCAGTGATCTTTTTAAGACTCAAGATTTGGCTTGCATTAACAAGCCATATGTCCCATAATGGCAATTTATACTGACATATGTCTACATGCTGACTTATTTGAAAACTCTCGCTCCTGAAGCATTAAAAACAGTAACAAATGTACTACAATGCTGCACATACCAGCAGCGAGTCTTTCATGACACAGGCCACTTCTTCCAGTGAATTCAACTGAATGGAAAACAATTGGTCTAAAAGATGTAAGGTAGCTTTTTCAAGGCTTGGTAAATGACGAAGCCAAAGGCTGAAGACAGCTGATTCAGGAAGGGAAATCTTCTTCCTGGTTTAGAGAGAAAAATAGTTTTACCTGAGTAACTGGAAGGAAGACAAAAAAATGTACTTTTCTTTTCTATTTTTAAACATATTGGGGAAAAAGAGGGTATGAAGGTTAACCTGAAGGAAGAAAGAGAAAATCTTGTTTACAGTAGCCTGTTCAATAGCAAATTGTAATAGTAAAGAATGACAGGAAATCACCATCTTCTACAAATGCAACTTTACCTCATGTGTTTAAAACCTAAAAATTTGGTCACGATAGATCCCATCAAATGGAAACAGAAGGTTTAAGTCTGGAGTTCCCTTCATCTCTCAAGAAAGGTTCTGTCCCTGGACCTTTGCACTCTCTCCAACCTATGCTAGTTCCTGCAGACAGCCACTGACAGATGAGCAGGAAGGTCTTGCATAATATTTCTGCTGTATAACCAAAGCATTACTTATCTTTGAAGAGAAATAAGGAAAAAAACCCCAAACCGACAACAACAAAAAGGAAAAAAAAAGGAAAAAAATTACTTAGAGGTAGCTAAGTCTTCAGCCCACCAGCTGACCAGAGCCATTTAAAAGAAAAATAGTTAAGAAGACAAGTTATCTCTTCACCTAAAGACTTCAGCAATTGCCCAGCTCAATTATAGTGTTGTATCACTACAAAACAAAGGGCACAGTGTGGACCAGCACAAATCAAAATATACTAAACTACCCACCCAAGAAGAGATATCACAGCACAAACATCCTAGAATATTTTTGTAGTTACTGTGATAGTTGCAAATGAAAAGATTAAAACCAAAACAATACATAAATAACAAGAAATATTTGCCTTGGTCTTAAATCAAGTTAAGAATAAAAACCCTAAAATTAGCCTAGAGAATACATGCAAAGTAAAGCAACAATAAAAAAGAAAAATACCAACAGAAAGAATACTAATGCCATTTTAGGATCTATTTTCAATGTATTTATTTTGCCATATGTTCATTAAAATATCAGCTCTCAGAATTCTGAATTTCATGAAAAAGCTTGTATTTTTTCTACTCAATACTGTGCAATGACCTTAAAGTGTACATGTGAAGACGTGAAATACATCAAAGTATCCAGAATTTCAAAACTGTAAAGCAATGCTCAATTTCAGGATGCTGTTTTATTAAGTATTACTATTGAAGCACATATGCACACCTGAGTAAATTAAGAATGACAAGAGATTAGCTGATTTTGCCACTACCCACTTTCTTCTTGTTTTTGTGGTAGCATGGTACATAATATAGATATTACGGCAGGAAAAAAAGCTAAGACGCTTACATAGAGGTGTTGCAACTCTAAGATTTAAAAACCATACAGGAAGTTAACTGTAGTGATGATACTCCCACAGCTGAACTTGCAGATGGTCCCACCGGGACAATTCTGAGTTCTTCAGAGCCCTGCAAGTGCCCTGTTTTCTGGGGCAGGTGTCACCCATGCTCAGAAAAAAGATGTGTTCACAACACAACAGAGTTAAGGAGAATAGAATTCAGTTGTCAGAGTGGGGAAAAAATTAAAATACAAGCACATTCACATTAAGACCACATGAGTTCAGTCCAGGAATGTATCATGCTAAGCACACACGAACCTGTATCTGCTCTCAGGGAAACCATGCACTTTTGTTGAGCACCCTGCAAGAGTCACTTAATCAAAAGCCATGTGAAACCAGGTATTTTTGCTCACTGTGATAAGCAAGCAGCTCAAAAGTTAAGAAAAGAGACATTTATTTCAGTCAGAAGAACCTCTTATGACCATCTGAAGAATGGCCATACTCACAATATGAAGTGTCAGAAGTCTGTCATGATGGACTGCCCACCAGCTTACTGACATGAGAACAAACCATCTGTACAGAACCTGTGAACTTGCTCTCAAAGTCCTTAAACTTGTGGAACACGTACAGTCAGAAGCCACAAAAGATGGACAAGTGGAGAGTTAAAGATAGCTTTGTCTTGGGCACATCTTTTACTACAAACCTCCACGTTCCTTTTCCATTCCTTTTCCTCAGCTTCTACTAACATGTATGGATTAGTTATTGTACTCTTCCATTAATTATTTATTTTTGTCTGGAGCCCTCAATGTATCACCAAAAAAATCTTCATTGGAACATCTCAGAAATTATGATGAGCACAGAGGAAGTAATTCAAACTGATTAAAAAAGGAGAAAAATGGATAATTGACATAAAGTATTCACAAGGGACATCTTCTAGTAAAAAAAAATTGTTTATAATATGGTGCCTCAGCTACAAGTTGAATAAAGCAATTCTCAAGCAAAGTAGGCTGTGCTTTCCCTGACATCTTCCCTTTCCTGGCACAGCCAACCTTACTGCTGTTCAGTTTCACTCAGCTGGCTTTCACCCATAGACTGATTTTATCAGAACAGTGGGTTCAGCAGTAGCAAAACAAGCAAAGCTGTATTTCACAAATTGCTCCTCTCCAGACTCATGAAAACTAACCTGCTGAAACCCAGGAGAATTTAAAATGAGAACAAATTTCACAAAAAACCCCAGAAAACACAAGCCAAACCAAACTAAACTAAAACCCACAAAAAAAAACCCCAAAACCAAAACCCAAAACAACCAAACCAAACCAAAACCAACAAAAACGGAAAGAATTACGAAAACATCAAACATAAGGATCTATCTTACACACAGAAAAATTAAAATGGTTCCCAAAATGTAAAGTTAAGAATATTAGTACACTTATATGACAGGTAAATGACATTTCTGTGAAAAATTATCACAATTTCTACAAAATTACTAAAATCTATTGAAGGTTTTAACCTCCTTTTTAGGGAATAGGTGGGACAAAGTCCCAGTCAATATTTAAAACTGTTTTTCCACAATTTGTGCATCAGCAATGTAAAATTCTGCTTTGGCCCACAAGCTCTGCTATTCAAATGCAAAGGTTGTATTTTACTAGAAAGCAGGTGTGCAGTGCATTCAGCATACAAACCTAGACAAGAGATGCTGAATTGAATTGAAAATCTTTATGAAAAAGCACAACAATAATACAAACCCTGCTACTTACTTTAAAAAGGCCTCATTCACAGCCTCTAGAAACTCTGAACTGAGAATTTCTTTTGATGAACCTCCATGGTAAAGAAGGAGAGTTTCCAACAGTGGAGTTAGATCGGGCAAAGTAATGAGAGGCACACAGAAAATGGACACAGCATTCACACGACTTGCTGAAATGCTGAAGGAAAAAATAAACACAGTTCATATTTCAGAAAAGTCATAATTTCTAAACTGTTAAGCTAAAAAAAGAACATTAATTAATTACAGAAGATTAAATCTAAGAGATGCATACCTAACTGCTGAAAAGTTATTTACTAGAATGACTGTTGTGTGCAGAATGTTAAGAAGTCAGATAAAATTTTGATATTTAAGTGCTCAAAGCAAACCATGTAAGGGATATCAACACAATTCTGAATTGAAACCATTTTGTTGGCTCCTTCCATCCTTCCTGCTAGACAATGCTTTGTCTTTCCCAGTGATGGAAGACTACAGATCCACAGCTTCCATATAAGTTTCCTGGAGCTCCAGAAGAGACAACGTAGCTGCTTTTCAGGCCTCCTGTTGCTTTTTTAACCTGTCTTTCCTCTCAACAGAAACAATTTATGAATCCTGCTGTCTTCAAGTGCTCAGCTGAAAAATTTTTGTCTTACAGATCTACAGACTTATAGCTGAAGGAATATGTAGTATCTTTGGATCTCAATATACAAACCACTTGCTGGTTCTTCTCACTAAAACTACACAGTTGGAAATTATTAAAGACAGTGGAATCTGGAACATAAAGAAAATATGGAACCTTTGGAACACAAAAAAAATTAAAATGGCAGAGACTAGATTTGCCAAAAAAAATCACAACTAACAAAAAGAACAAAATCACAAAGAATCACAGAGAACAAAATCACAGAGAACAAAATCACAAAGAAAAAAAATTCCCAGAGAACATATACTGTTTCTAGCACATGAAACTATAGCTTTGACATGAAGACACTTACAAAGAACTATGAAATACTGAATTCCAGCAAATTAAAAGGTGCTAGATTGTTTGTAAAAGGCTTCCCTGAGTTCCTGCAAGTTTCTCCTGATTCACTAAATAAAGTGCATTCTCTGCAAGAACCTGCAAGTATTTTCTTTGGGGAGTTACCAGTACTACCCCTGAAGACCTGAGATGGGAATTCAGATGCTGCTCGGCAGTGTGGACATTTATATGTTTATCATATAAACAGAGAGAGAAATAAAACATTTTCATGACACATGAAACATTTTCAAAGTTGCACATTTCTGAGTAGTTACCTGATTAAATATGTGTTTAAGGTTTCTTATACTTAAATACTTCAAAATGCACTTTTGCTACAAGTGTTTTTGTAGGAATGGTAATTACTGGGATGATGTTATCATGCAGCAGTATTTTCCAGGATACACAGACCTGGAACTCTAAATCAGTTCTCTTTGCAAAATTATTTCTAATTCCTCGTTCAGGATTAGCAAAGTTTAGCAGATGAATTTACTCTTACTTAACTTTAGAAGAAGAACCCTGTAAATGCAATTCTCTTCTACATAATCTTCAAAATATGTTCTTGGTGAATAGTGCACAATGCACTCCACTGTGTACAATGAGTTTGCACAGACATTGTCGTCTGAGTTTTTTAAAGTATCACTAGATAGAGAAAGGAGAAAATGTACACCTCTAAAAGCAGACTACTTTTGTCTCTGGAATTTGAATAAACAGCCGTATTATAATTTCTACATCCAAAAATCCACCTAAACTCAAACTTTTCCCTTTCTCCCAGCAGAAATCCAGTATTTCTCTTCCCAACAATCTCAACCAAGTTAAGTCTGTTTCACCCTACTTTTTAAAATGTGTGTGCATATTTCCTACACGGAATGAAACTTTGTGATACCCCTCATTAACTGGGTCCATGATTTGAATACTAATGTCTGTTCTAAACAAATTCAGCTCATTTAACCTTCCTTACCAAACATCTAGGTGCAAAGAGGAAGGGGAGAAGAATACCCAAGTTTTTGGCTCATGATACAAGGAAGGTATTTCAATCAACCTCTTCTTTCCTGTAATTCTACAACCTATGTGGTGTAAAAGAGTTCATAAAACTCTTTAGTTCATAACATCCCTTTTGACTCTGAAGGGCAACAAAATGTGCACAGACATTTTCTTTAATTCAATTAAATAGCTGTTAATTATTTCAATTTTATTAATATTCAAATGCTTTTATTTACTTATTAGTTATTTTACTATTTAATAACAACAATAATTTCATTTTGTTTGTTACATGACACTGTTAGTGCAATTATTTCATCACTAATAATTTACTTATTAATAAGTACTGCTTATTTATATTTATTCCTCTATTATTAATAATTTAATACATTGAATAAACTTAAAACAGAAGACACAATTTGAATTCATAGTTCATATTAAAAATATCTCTCCTCATTTTTTCTTTTCTCTTTTTAGCTGCAATTCATGTAATTTACATGAAATCAAAAGGTTCTACTGACATTCAAATGACCTAATTTTTACAGTACCGACAAAAGACTATGATCTGCATTTCAGGTCAGAAAGGTACAAATCAGACAGTAAAAAAGCATGATCATGTGAAAAATAGTGACAACAGTGGCACTAGGCAAATGATCTTTCAAGGTCCCTTCCAACCATTCTATGACTACTAGGTTAAGTATAAACTCTTATGTGAAGCCCAATTTGACAAGCTTGTCCACACCCTGAATTATCTATGTATGTATCCAAAACTTTTCAACTGAAGCCTAAGTTGCCCAAGACTGTAAAATGATCCTCACTGAACTGTAATGACTCAAACCAAAACACATCAAAATTATGTTTAGATAACACCTACCTCCCCTGAATGTTAAGTCCATTGAAATGGTTTTCTCTGAGTTCTGTTACTAATGAAATGACCATCTGTTAAATAAAATAAAAATAAATAAAATAAAATACATTACATTTACTGCCAAAAAGCAGACACATGGTTCTCTATGTGACTGATGTACTGTAAAGGTTAATAACTTTCTCTGTTAATCTGTTTTTATTTTTTAATTTTTTAACTGCTGATGTCAAATTGAAGCTCTCCTTATCACTGAACAAAGTGTACTGCAAAACGTTATTTTAACACATTATATACTTATACATTTTAAAGCTAAAAAGATACTAATTTTAGCTCTGCTTCCCCAAGAGTTAAGGCAAAACTTTCAGAGGACTACTACTAATAATTTTTTCATGCTTTATCTAATTCAAGTCAATATATTATGAAATATTATTCCCACTATTTTTATATATTGTAAATATAACACCTAACACTTAGGGCTCATCTCCCATTTTAAATGCAGTGGATACAGTAAAGAAAACACTCAGAAGTTACATTCTAATACATAAAACAATAATATAATTTTAACTTCAAGGGGAAAAAATAATGATAGAATAGGGTTTTTTTTTGTTACAGCACAACAGCAATGGGAATTTTGTTTTTATGAACATCTATTACAGTGTACTCTAATAAAAAAATTCTCATTTGTCCAGAGATCTCCCAATTCATTTTTTCCCTTAAAAGGTTGTAAAAGTAACTGAGGTAAGAAAGACGAACAAAGTTCAGTTCATGTTCCTTATCACTATGACAGCTCCGTGTATGTGCTTATAAACTGGTGATTTATCATTAACAAAATCTCAATTACACAAAATACTTACATTTTTAACCAAGTGACAATAATAATCTGCTGACGTGTAGCCCAGAGCTGATATGAATGTACTGGTTTCAGCTTCATTACTTTCCCACTCAGAAGAAGAAAGGAGATGGCACAGCAAACTCTGAGAAATCAAGAGAATGGCAGTAAAGCACCAGGCTAGAACCAGCTGTGTAAGGAAATGTGACAGATACTGAACTCACTCTGGGGTAAGGTCTGTGGATGGGCTGTGGCCATTCTGCACCACTGACACAGAAGAGCAGACAGCTCCCACCACGCTTAAGGAAAATGCTGCAGCTGCTACCATCAAATGTGGGTTCACACACACCACACAATTTCAGCAGCTGTCCAATAGCAATGGAGATCATTCACACCAAAAACAGAGAGACCTTTGCTAGGTTTCAGTTCTCTGGGAGCCATTTCAATCCTCTGTAGTCTCGATCAGTACCGTGATCAAGACAAGAAAGTGTGAAATTAACATCTACTTTTCCATACCACTCTTTCAAGATGTCCTGGGATTCAGGGTCTGGCCTCACAATGTAATTGGCCCAATTTCCTCATTATCTTGAGAAGATAATGATAAAATCTTATCTTGATAATTACTTCCTCTGCCAGTTTCACTACTAAATGCTTTACATCTCATTAAAACCTTTTAAATACATCATACAGTAACCTAAGCAATCCTTTGATGATAGATTCTAAGTCAGATTAACAGATTTGGTACACTGGTCCTGCAGGTACAGAGGACTCTGAGCACAGTACTCATGCTTTGCCAGTTCTTCAGCACCATACTACAGTTCTGCTGTCATTTGGACAGACCTTACACCCCAGCAAACTCATTTAAGAAAACCAAAAGTGCGAAATTTTGAGCAGGTTTTTGCATCCTGGTGTCACAGCTGAGCAGAGGTAGTTCTATGTTGATTATCAAACAATGTGCTCTGTACTTTTTACAGCTTTCATTTCTTCCTGATCTCGACTGCTACATGCTGATATAACAACAGTTACGTTCCCTTTCTAGGGTTCATTTCAGGGCTTTATGTATCATTGACACTTAAAAGGATAAACTAGATTACACTTTATATGGTGCTAGGTATATAAAGTTCTTTGTAACAGACGGTCAGGATTAGTATACACTGAAAAAGGCCTTCATTTAAAAAATACATGATTAAAAGAAAGTTCAGGTGAATGCTCTGTGAAAATACATGATTAAAACAAAGTTCAGATGAACGCTCTGTGAATTCCGTGGGTTTAGGCTTCTTCATTCTATGTATTCTTATTAATAAAAAGAGGAACCTGATGAAAGATTTTGAGACAAAAATAATATAAATCTCATTAACTCATTTTCTTCTTTTAGAAACTCAATTATTTATACATGCTTTTGTTCAACATCCCTAAGCAACTGCTTCAGAAGTCCTGGATTTAGATATATTCAACCCATGTGTTCCATGTTTGATTGACGTGAGAGAGAAGAATCAGCAGAAGAACACCAGAGGTCTAAGAAAATTCACTTTTATCAAAATAAGTAACAAGCGTTTGGGATACCTTATCTATCATACTCTAGGATTCTTTTACTACCTTGAAGAGTTATGTTAAATGCCTAAATATCCTTTTTCTTCATTGTAAACCGTTTTTTCCTAGATTGCCCTCAACAGGAGAAACTGCTGTTTTACTGCCATTCAGTGAATTCCCTAAAACCAAAGACGAGGGAAAATGCTGTGGCAAAACAGTTTCAAAGTAGTAACTTCCATTCGATTTTTGTATTCTTAAGAAAAAGCAGAAAAGAGCAGATTTTCAACATGTACAAGCCTCTTAATATGTCAAAAGTCAAAGCTAAAATCAATTAAACTGTACAATTCCAAACAGGCCTTAATCAACTTTTAATAAAAAATAATAATCCTTATATATTTTTATTGTCTTTTTCAACTATTACTGAAGTTAAATTTTCTTTTCGGAACAGTATCAAGGGTTCAGACAATTAGTTCCTACAAAGAGGACAGTTTGCCAAGTAGAGTGAGATAAGGGACCAAACTGCAAGCTGAAAACAAAATAAAAAAGGTGTTACAACAACACACCTGGGATGCCACTTTTGCTAGAGGTAAGGAATGGGCTTAGAAAGTACAAAGTCTGTTGGATTGCTTAGTGAAAGACTTACAAAAACCTTGACCAGTGACAATAAACACAAAAATGTCTGAAAAGGATTTGACAAGTTGACACGGTGGCTAATGACAGCTAAATGAGGAAGTAGCTTAAAACCCCATATATTCACCTGTAACACTACAAAATTGATTATCTAGTGACCCTTTCTGTAACCAGAATTTTCCTAAGGATAAAAATAAACAAACACTTTTTGTGAAGAGTACTTTCAAAATTACTCTTCCCCCTACCCTGGCGTAACAGCCAGTGTTAACAAAGTGATAGAAGAAAAGAGAAGACAAAATCACTATACATCATCAGTCTGCGTACTTCCTGCAACAGTTTCCTGGGTTGTTTTTTTGGTTTGCTATTGTTTTGGAGCTTTGTTTGTTTATTTCCTTGTTTGGGGTTTTTTCTTGTTTCACTTTCAATTTACTACATCCATGCAAGGAATTTGCAGATTTTTTTCTCTTGAAATGTACAAAACCTCTGAACAGCCAGAAGGGGGCAAGGGAAACACAGGCAAGGAGATATTGATGAAGATCCTTTCAAGATGAAATTTATATAAGTCAAGTAGGTATTAAAGATGAAAAACATTTAAAATTTATGTCTTATGAATTTCATTTTACTGACACTGTTGCAGTGGAAAGCCTGAGACATCCCTACATGCAACAAAGATAAGATATTTGTTAGCGGTAAGTTAAAGCATTTGTCTTTTTCAGTTTAAAAGCTTTCTTGCTCTTCTAGAATATGTACAGAAAGTTCTCCTCTCTAGAAAAATAGCTTATTTACTTCTTATATAATTCTGGTTGTAAGTGATAATTCTTTTACTACTCTATATTAGCAGAGAGCTGTCTGAAAGAAAAACTGATACTGATGCTTCACTCGTACTTGACAAATGAGCTGTTAGGATAAGGAATATTTAATATCTTCATCAGTGTGATGGGATTGAGTGGGACAGGAGGATTGAGTGCACCCCCAGCAGCAAGTCTGCAGCTGATGCCAAGATCTGTGGTGCAGCTAATTCCCTGTGGGAAAGGATGCCATCCAGAGGTGTCAGGGGCAGGCCTGTGTGAACCTCACAAAGTTCAATAAGGCCAAGTGAAAAGTCCAGCACCTTGGCTGGGGCTATCTCCAATATCAATTATCAGGGATGAATGGATTGAGAGCAGCCCTGCAGAGAAGGGGTTGGGAGTATCAGAGGATGAAAAACTGGACAGGAGCCAACAAAGTGCACTTGCAGCTCAGAAATCCAGAGATGCTGGAACAGATTGTCCAGAGCACTGGTGGATGCGTTATTCATGGCAAGGATCCAGGTTGGATGGGGCACTGAGCAATGGCAAGGGGGTTGTACTAGTTGGTGGCTGATACCCCTTCAACCCCAGCCATTCCATGAGTCTGTGATTTGTGTAAGTTGAACTGTTTCTTGAAACCAAGCAACTTCCAGCTGTTCTACCACAATCCTCACAAATGGTGTGGGAGGGGAAGTATAATGGCCAGAAATAAAACTTATACCTAATAACCTTCAGCTAAAGACAGTATTTTATTTTCTTATTATTTTTCCAGCCACTTAGCAGGTCAACTGGAAAAACAAACTCAATACTTGTGAGAAACATTATTTTCCAGTTAGAACATGGAAATACAAAAGCAACAAACGACTCCAAGAGACACTCTCTAATAGGAAAATCTGACTGAAAACAAAAACAAAAAAAAAATCAGGTAATTATTTTCTTATATTTGTCCATCCTCTTTCATCTTATATATCATTAACTTGATTATCAAAAAGACAGTAGAAACCAGGAATGGCTAATTTCTAACTAAATGGCAATGAAAACTGCTGGGTTTGAAGTTCACAAAGTTTAAAATCCAGTAATTCTCAGATCTAAAGGGTTATTTCACATCATACTGTAGAATTTGTTTAAAACTTGCTCCAAGAATGAGTGTAAAACAACATTCTCTTACATTTAAGTTTCTTCCTTCATTTTTGAAATTAACTCTTTCAGAAAGTACTATACAGAAATCTGAAAGATTTCAGATTTTCTCACATATATAGGAAGCAATACAAATATTCAAAGTGATAGGTTTGATGAATGAATTCCATTATTACATTATGAACCCCCCCAAAAGCATTTTGGAAAATCAAAAAACATGACATATTACACAGCGACAGTATAGGTTTCTGGGGTCAGAGAGATCAGTAATTTCACCCTGATTACTTTTAAGGAATTATTGCAAGATCAATACCTACAAGGTATTCAAATACATGATGAGAAAATTGTCAGTACTAAATGCACTCCTGTATTGATGATATCAGTCACGGATCCTACACTACTCCAGCAAAATTAACAACTGGAGATCTACATAATCATCAGTTATTCCTGGCAGTGAATCAATTTCCACTCACTGTCTAATCCACTAATACCACATTCTACAAGCCAGGAAAGTGGATCAATCTCCAGAAGAAATGCTTCATTCAAAAGGAAAAATAACAAGGTGTCTTTTATTTTTGCATTTCTAGAATCAAGGTGGCTGACTTGGGAGAATGAACAGAAGTCAGGCATACTGTAATATCAGAAGTGACTTTTTTTCTTGATTTCTCTCACCACTGAGTAAGCAAGAAGGAAACCACCTTGGTTCTGGTTGCAAGAGAAGAAATCCATCCCCATGGCCTAGGATTAAAGTTCTGTGACAAAGTCCCATTCAACCTGAAACTGAACTAATAAATTTTTATGAAGCACTCACAATGACCAACTTCTTTGAACAACCTTGCCAGTGGCTTTATTTTATTGATGGAATTTATACTGAGTAATACTGGAGATAATTCAAAATCCACTGCTGCAGAGATGTGTCTAATATCTTTTACACGCAGATAATCCTACGAACATTACCATAAAACCATAAGCTCATTTCTTTATCAGTGTAAGCACACTGCTTCATATCTACAAGATCCTATAGTGGAGGCCTGATTTAACATTTACTCCTCTGACTTACAGATTTATATATACAGAGGCTATCCCAAATTAATTCACTCAGGAAAGTAGAGGGAATGAGAACAGACTTGAAACTAAAGACTTCTGAGAATACAAATGGAGAAAACAAGTCACTGAAAACAATCACTGTTTATCAAGTCACTGGTTATCACCCCCTGTATCTGCCAGTAAAGCTATCCTACAGTAAAGCTATCCTGCTTAACTAACCTGGTCTCCTTCTCTGACAAGGAGACATGCTTACTGGATGAGGAAAAGGCTGTGGATGTTGTCTACCTGGACTTTTACAGATTCATGGAATCATGTTCTGAGAGAGGAATCATCTGCGGAAGGGATCCGCAAGGATCATTGAGTCCAGCTCCCGGCCCTGCACAGCACCGTCCCCAAGAGTCACACCATGTGCCTGAGAGCATTGTCCAAATGCTTCTTGAGCTCTGTCAGGCTGGTGCTGTGACCGCTTCCCTGGGGAGCCTGTTCCAGTGCCCAGCTACCCTCTGGGTGAAGAACCTCTTTCTAATATCCAATTTAAACCTCCCCTGACACAGCTTCAGCCCATTCCCTTGGGTCCTGTCACTGGTCATTAGAAAGAAGAGATCAGCGTCTGCCCCTCCTCTTTCCCTCGTGAAAATGTTGAAGACCCCAACGAGGTCTCCTGTCAGTCTCCTCTTTTCCAGGCTGAACAAACCAAGTGACATCTGCCACTCCTTGTATGGCTTCCTTTCTAGACCTTTCACCATCTTCATGACTTTACTTAAGTAAAGCCTTTGACACCATTTCCCACAGCATTCTCCTGGAGAAAATGGCTACGCGTGGCCTGAGTGTACCCCTTGCTGCGTGTAAAACTGGCTGGATGGCCAGCCCAGAGAGTGGTGGTGAACAGAGTAAATCCAGCTGGTCTCCAGTCACTGCTGGTGTTCCCCAGGGCTCAGTGTTGAGGCCATTCCTGTTTAACAAGTTTATTGATGATCTGGATAAAGGGAACAAATGCATGTCACAGCCCACTGGTATGGGGGCATGATGCTCATTATAGATGCTCATCAGGCTGAACAAGACACCAGACTGCGTGTCAGGAAACTCATATTTTATTGTACAGATGTCTTAATTACAGCAACCAGCCCACTACTTAGACCGAAAAGGTGTTGGCTAGCAAGTCCTTAAATACATACAAGAGATGCTGGCTAGCACACCAATAAATCAAAGGTCATGGCTCACAAACCACAACACCCCAACTCAAAGGCGCAGGTTAACAAGCCATAACATACCTCCACTATCTCCCCACTCCCACAAAAAAGTTCAGCATGGAGTATGGTATAGGATTCAATTTGCTGAGGCAAAGCAAGGGAAGAAAACAAATCGTATCTCCAGTCCTCAGATCTCACAGCAGTCCTCTCATGTGGATGGTCTAGAGCTAGGATATCAAGACAAGGAAAACAAAAGAGAAAGAGAGGAGAAAGAGAGAAAAGAGAAAGAAAGCCAGAGAAAAAAGAAAGAGGGGGCCTGATCCACTCCCTTTTATGGTTGACCTGGTGCACGCCTTTTAGGTAAATTAGACTTGTCACACAGTTTTGTTCGTTCATGCACAGCTATACCTTCTCCAGGAAGTGAGGTGGGGGACTAAGAATGAGTTTCAAGGCAGAGTAGGAACTTGGAACTTGGCTCAGAACAGCACTGCCCCAGCTCCATGGGACCCTCCCTTCCAATCACACCTTTCCTGTAGCAATACTCAGAACATTTCAGACAAAACATGCTCAGGTCTGATCCTCTACAGTGCCCCCTCAGACAGTCTGCAAAAGAAACCAAGTTGGGTGGGAGAGGTGGTCTGCTGGAGGGTNGAAAGAGAGAAAAGAGAAAGAAAGCCAGAGAAAAAAGAAAGAGGGGGCCTGATCCACTCCCTTTTATGGTTGACCTGGTGCACGCCTTTTAGGTAAATTAGACTTGTCACACAGTTTTGTTCGTTCATGCACAGCTATACCTTCTCCAGGAAGTGAGGTGGGGGACTAAGAATGAGTTTCAAGGCAGAGTAGGAACTTGGAACTTGGCTCAGAACAGCACTGCCCCAGCTCCATGGGACCCTCCCTTCCAATCACACCTTTCCTGTAGCAATACTCAGAACATTTCAGACAAAACATGCTCAGGTCTGATCCTCGACAGTGCCCCCTCAGACAGTCTGCAAAAGAAACCAAGTTGGGTGGGAGAGGTGATCTGCTGGAGGGTAGGAAGGTTCTGCAGAAGGATCTCGACAGGCTGATTCAATGGGCTGAGGCCAGTGGTACGAGGGTTGATATGGTGAAGTGCTGGGTGCAGCCCTTGGGTCACAACAACCCCAGGCAGCATTACAGGCTGAGGCAAGAGAGGCTGGAAAGCTGCCCAGCCAAAAACAACCTGGGGGTGCTGGTCAACAATGGCTGAACATGAGCCAGAGGTAGCCAAGGTAGCCAGGTAGCCAAGAAGGCCAATGGCATCCTGGCCTGTATCTGCAATAGTGTGGCCAGCAGGACCAGGACAGGGATTGTCCACCTGTACTCAGCACTGGGGAGGCCACACCTTGAATCCCAAGTCCAGTTCTGGGCCACTCACGCCAAGAAGGACATTGAAGTGCTGGAGCGCGTCCAGAGAAGGGCAATGGAGCTGGTGAAGGGTCTGGAGCACCAGTCCTGTGAGGAACAGCTGAGGGAGCTGTTTAGCCTGGAGAAAAGGAGGGGAGACCTTACTGCTCTGTACAATTGCCTGAAAGGAGGGTGCAGGAAGGTGGGGGTTGGCCTCTTCTGTTACAGTCTCAATAGCAAGTGACAGAACAAGAAGACATGGTCTCAAATTGCACCAGGGGAGGTTTAGATTGGATATTGGGAAAAATTTCTTCATTGACAGGGTAGTCAGGCATTGGAATAGGCTGCACTATTGGTGGTGGCATCACCACTCCTAGAAGTGTTCAAAAGGTGTGTAGATGTGGCACTTGGGGACATGGTTAGGTGGCAACATGGCAATGTAGTGTTAATACTGGACTTGATGATCTTATAGGTCTTTTTCAACCTCTATGATTCTACAGAGGACTAAGCAACTAAAACAGTTTTCACATAAGCTAAGCTAACTCTTTTGATACTCCTCTTTAAGTAATCAAGGTTGATTTCCATGTGCTACAACAGATTTGTTGAGTTACTCCGTAACTCTGTTTCTCAGAGACAATGATCTCATGAGGCATATGAATCTATGAAAGCCTGGAAATCACTTTTCTGAAGCAGAACTTGTCCCTCCACTGATTTAAGTAACACAGCCCCAGGCAGATACCAACTCAGCTCGTGTCCACCAATCCAGCAAGGCAGGAGGCGCTTTAGTCTCTGATACTCTGGTTACCAAGCAGGAGCCCAAAAGCTCTGAACCCTTTTACCCCTTTTCTTTCTGAAATAGCCAGTATTTTCCTGCACACGTCAATGGGGAAAATACAGAAGCTTGAATTAAAGGCACAATTACTTCTGAAATTAACCATCAACACATAAGCAGAACTTGATTTTTATTAGAGGATGGCAAGTTTTATGCTAGTAACTGTATTTGTGTAGCAACTGTCCTGGAATTTATGACACAGTTTCAAAGACATTCCAGGGGAGCCAGATAAACCAATTTATTTCTGGAAACTTCTCAACACACTCTTTCCAAAATATTTATGGTTCTGAATGTCCTCAGAAGCAGATGTGAAAATCAACAGCTTGAATGTATTTTGAACAGCGGAGATGAATGGTTTCACTGGGATAAGCCATTCAAACCTGACATTGATTAAGACTTCCCAATGATGCTACTGAGCTCTTTTTTGCCATCTTGGATGAGTCTATCAAAGCAACAGAAGAGCAGGATGGAACTGAATAATCTATCATTTATTCTAAAGAATACTTCTCTTAAGTATATTCTCCTTGAAAACGCAGACTGCAGTTAGTTTTTGAGAAGAGACCATTAATGACATTTTGCTGAAAATTATGAGCTGTGTGAATCTGTTGGAGTAAGTACAGCACAGATACCCAAGGGGAAATTTCTGAAATCTGGTCAAGTAAGAGGTTTATTCCTGACCTTTCTATCTGCTTCAACAGGAACCAGATTTCCTCAGCTCTGCTAAAAACCACCAGTTACAATATGAAAAACTACATCTTATTCAGAGGAAGCTTTAGAAGTAAGTGCTATTTCTTATTCACATTTAATCAGATTTTGGAGAGAATTTCTTGTTCGTCATTGATTTCAAGAGTCTGTACATCAGTGTTGTTCTTAGGTGTTTCCTCTACAGCCAGAGACAACAACACAAGTCTAGAAGACAAGAAGTCAAATCTATTCCAAATCTAGCTAAAAGAGTACTTTGAAACTGTATAATTGATGACAACATTAAAGATAAATCAGACAATATGATTTCCAGTCATTATTTTTAAAAAATTAAAATACTATATAATAGTTTTTTCATTAAAAGTAGGATTCAAACAGGCCACATTACTTCCTAAATAATTTAAACAGAGTCCTCAGTAAGCAAGATATACACATTGTTCTTATTTGTTGAAATATAAATTAACTTGTTTGTTTGCTAGCTTTCAGCAGCTCAGACCAAACCAAACTCCTGTAAATATTTTTTAGCATTATTTTCTTAAAAATCCTGCCCAAAGGCCTGCGAGTTTTATTGTGTCCCATATTCTCTAGATTAAATGACTGATGATAAAACACAAACAGGTTTGGTATTTTTAAAACCTTCTTACTATGAAATAAGCCGTCAGGTCTGAAGAATCATAGTGGCTAAGTCTGTAAATGACAAAGCAGCATGATCATTTAGAGACCATTTCAGCAACTGTTTATTAAATCAATTCTGTGAGTGGGATGCTGACATACACAATTCATATTATTTCCACACACTTATCCAGTCATAACAAAGTCTGTGACTTCTAATTTTCCTTCTACGACCTCTTGCTCACTTGCTCTGTGGCTCCAGGAAAAGACAGAAAAAGAGTTTTCCGCAAACCAAAATGTAAAAGAATATAAGGTATCAAATATCATATAGATTTAAATATAATCTAGCTTTCAAAGCACTGTTTTACTCAAAACAATTCTGTTTTCTCAACATTTTATAAAATTTTCAGTGTATAGATTAGGGGAATGGCATATACTTGTGAACAATTATCAGTATATGGGAGCATATTTTATACTCTAAAAAATAGCAAAAAATCCTTCAGAAAATCTTTAAATATACCATCAATAACATGACCAAAATGTCCACTTTCTCCTTTAAAACTGGTAAAAACACATTTTAGACAGACAAAATGCTAAATTATATACATACAACCATTTCAATGATTAGCTAGTCAACATAACCTCTCACTTTACCAAACTGAGTCTACTCCAGTAACCACTCAGAGGTTTTGCAAAAAAGAAATCACTTCATTAACATTAGGAAGGCTTGGCATATTCTCCAGTAATTTAGTTAATTAGGGCCAAAGGGCCTAAGTATAGGGCTAGGAAGGGTTTGCTTCCTACATTTCTTTCTGACATTTACTGTCAGGAAGTTTTCTTATTTCAGCACATTTATGGATACATGAATCTACGGGATGGTTTTCATTAGCTAAATTCTACACCAGCGCACTAAATAAAACTGATGGCCACAAGTACATGTTTCAGATTTACTGAAGCTTCTCATTTTAGTCCTTCTTCACTTGAAACAAAGTCTGACATCTGCCTACATCTAAATCTCCATTGATAACCACGACAGACTAGATGATCATAAACAAATCATTCTGCTTAACACTCCTATAGAGTCAAGGATCTTGCCATTTAAGCATGTGATCAAGTTACAGACAATCTACAGAAAAATGAGTAGACTGAATTAATGTTAGTTTTGGGTTAAAAATAAAAAAATCCCAAAACCAGGAATAATACTATTCTTTCAGAAAATTAATACACAGGCTTCACTGCTTTTCACATATTCCCAGACGCAAAAACACAGATTCTGTGAAGTTCTCCACACTGTACCTGATGTAATAGCCCTTAACCCTGTGCTGTCCCTAAAGAATGTAACCAGGCTCATTTTCAGTTAGTGTTCACAGTAAAACTGCTTTAAAGGCTCTTACATTAGCCAATTTCCTTAACTTTGTTTTAACAACCATAACTACAATTTGCTCTTCAAAGATAGTAAAAAAGTATGGCAAAAGTACACTAGAGGACCATGAAAACCTACCAGAAAAATTTAATTCAAAAAAATTCAAAAACCCATAGAGACAAATACGCTTTTTCTTTAGAAATTTAAGTATGCTGTGAACTGTATTACTCTTGCTCATTCATGTAGCTTAGTAAAAAGACTAGGTTCATATTCTACCTCTGTTTCCTAAAATGGACAAAAAATGTTACATGATCCTAATTTCCAAATGAAATGTGGAAAAGAAAATTATGTGGAGGGCAAGGGAAAGCTGCATTGTTGTTCCCTCACTAATTCAAGCTCAGTTACATTCTGTGACGTTCTGGTGCAGTAAAAACATGTTGCACTACTATTGTGCCTAAGACCATGCAACTTCTTAATGGAGGAGTTCCAAAGCCTAAGCTCCATCTGCAAGTCACTAACAAAACCCTCAGAAATCGTAAGAAAGAAGCTAAAGAACTGTCGGGCTGGCAAGCTTTGAGTCTGCTCTTGGCCTCAGACAGGAAAAGCAGTTTCAAATCTCCTTCCCTTTTCTCTCTCTTTAAGAAACACCCACCTAGAAAGCGCTATTACTCTTTGTCTTAAAAAAGGGGATGCTGAAATAAAACACACATTTACACTAACTTACAAAAGGAAATTCAATAGCTCAACCGTAAATCTTTTTTTCTTTTTTTTAAAGCTCTCTGGTTTAACTAGCCAGAGATTTAGAATTAATTTCCTTCTTCCCTCCACAATTTTCAAAAACCAAAATGCAAGCTTCCCACTGTAGAATTCCTTAAATCCACACAAAAATTATGCGGAAAAGAGGGATGAATAAGTTTAGAAAGAGTGGAAGGATTGTAAGATTGTTCCACTTTTAATCTGTGAGTTCCATAATTTCTCGAAAAATTATAATCTGAAATTTATGCTTCTTTAAATGAATGTATGTACCCAATGTCAGATTTTCATATTTCCTATAGGTACACATTGCAAATCCTGCACCTAATTTACAGTGATATTCAGGAAAAATTACTTTAATCACTTTGGGCTTGGACTTCCTAAATATCACACCATTAAAAGTTTAAGGGGAGAAAAATGTCCACTGAACTTCTTAGCAAAAAAAGTAAAAAATACACCTATAATGGTGATACAACAACTGCTGGTCACAGTTATATAAGATTTAGCAAAAATATCTAATGCCAGTAAAATTTCTTCAAATAGAGACCTCTTTTTATGTCTCAGTAACAAATCATTTTTCTTTACTAGAGCCACCTGGCACGACTAAAGTGCTCTGAGAAATGACAGCTGGCTAGCAAATTGTGACACTTGCTGTTAAAGCTCAAGCACCCTTGCAGGAAAGCAGAATTCTTGGTTTCTCATTTTGTTCTTTGACATACTTAGGTTTTGTTTATTTTGGCCCAGAAGCTGAGAAATCCTTTATAATCCTGTTAGCTTGGCATTGTTAAAGAATTATATTTGAAAAAGAGAGGTCTGTTTTCTCCCAGCCCATTCATAATATCGTTCTATTTTCAACCAGAAGACTATGGTAATGCTTGCAGATTTGAAAACATTGCAAATTCACTTACATCCTACCAATGTAACTATCTACAGGTGACCAGAGAAGGTCCAAATCAGCTTAAAACGCTGATTCTCAAAAGAGCTAGTGAGAAGACTGAACTATTTAGATGTATAATCTTCAAAATGTCAGAAATGACCAAGAACTTCCTCTGGCTGACTTTACAAAAACTGAAAGAACAATACAGACAAGAAAATACTGACAGTGACCTCAGTAAAACTTCAAGGCAACAAGGATTAGAAATTGTTTATGTGCTGTATGTGAAAAGCCATCTTCATTCTAAAATGTTTTCTCACTATTTTAAAAAGATCCAGCTCCAGTCCCTTCTTGTACAACTAGGTTTAACATCTTTTATCACCCTCCTGTCCTTTATGAATTAAATTGTTTTACAACATATTCTACTAGAAATCTCGAATATATACTAGCACTGTATCAATGACTCATCTTTGATTCATCAGTCAATTCCCATTTTCACTGCAATATTTCCCCCCCTCACCCAGAAGCCACCCACTCTAACCATACCTAAGAATTTTGGGGTCTTTAACCTTTAACAGAACTGTACATTAACAAGTTTAAGAGGCAGATATGTCAAATTTTTAGGAAACACTGCTATGAGATGTGGGTTTCCTAAGGTGTGTACACCTTAGGAAGTGCACTCGCTTCAACAGGATAAAGTCCTTGTTACCTGGGACACAAACTCATGGCACATAGGACAGAGAAAAGTGCCTGCTCCTTACTCCCTTGGGACGCACTGCAGAGCAAGCTGACTTGATTCTTAAAACTGAATTTTAACCAGTAATTTAAAAGTTGAAAAGTCTCTTATTGCATTAAGAGTTCAATAAGTCATTGGGCTTTAATTAATTACGTCAGATCTTAAACACATGTCTATGTTTCATTTAAGTCTTTTGTCCTCTCTTTTGATTCAAAAGAAAACTGACTATGAACTATCAGTTACCCAGTGGCACTTAAGACATTTCTTTCAAGCTCACTTACATACTTGATTCCACATATGCCTAATTACAATGTAAAAACTCGTCTATCAAAATATATCCTTTCATGTACATGCACTTATAAAATAGAATTAAATTATGTGTCCTCAACTGCAGCTGATTTACATACTCCAAAAAAGGCCTGTAAATGCTGTGTAACTATTTGCATGACACCAAGTTTAGCTGGTTTAATCTATTCTGTGAAACTCAATATTCCAGATGAGTATAAATCAAACATCAAGGAGGTGAAATCAGCTTCCAAAGGAGTAAACTGGCCACAAGGTGAAAAAACATCAGTAAGTTCCCCTTCATTTTGGTTGTAGAAAAGGTACTCTGCTAATGGCTAGAGAGACAATAAAGCATTTTACAGAAACTGCAAAACCACACTGGGCATTGAAGGAAAAAAAATAGGAGAATGAAAACAAGATGAAAAGCTTTTAAATTAAACATAATACAGCATTTAATGTAAGGGCAGAGGTTATTTCTTGCTACAAAAACCAACAAAACATTCAGGTTTTAAAGTAATACGTATTTTAATAACAAAAGCCCCAACAGAGCACAACAAACTTTTTAAAGAGCCCATAGATAGTAGAGTATATACTATTTACTTCAAGCAGAACTGATTTGGTAGGTAACAGCTGACAGAAGCAAGCAGCCAAATGGAGGGGTGAAGGGAAGCTATATTTTTTCAAAATTAAAACCCCTTAATGGTCTGTGGAATGCTGTTTACTTCAGCTCTGTTTTACAACCACTGCTGCATGGAGAAGGGATTGACTGAAATGTCTGCAGCCTGTGGCCACCCACATTATGGGAAGCACTATGATTAAAGAGAATGCTACGCTGGTGTATCTGCCAGCAGTCTGTTCCATGCTGTAATTATTATACTTGCCGTCTTCTTATAATCTATTGCATCTGTTGTGGCAAGGCCCCAGTGTAAGCACTGTCCAACAAGGAAACCATTGAACCTGAATAGCAAGTTATTTTTAATGTGCACAAATGGTCTGAAAACTGGATACTTTAAATACTTCTAAGTTTATGAAAACATTTTGCCTTATAGGATAGCCAGTCACATCTACCACTGAAATACTCACTTTAAACTACCAAAAGATACGGTCTGACACACCACCCCTTCATCCCACATCTTTATAATGAGCTGAGTTGTTGCTTTAGATCTTTAAAGCACAAAAAACTACATGAATTCTAGAATAGACATGTCTCTAGAGAGCACTAAAATATCAGAATTCCATCTGTCACTTTGTTATTACAAATATTGAACGTTTCTGATGACCCTATGATTACAACTTCTCCCTTTCTCTTTAAGAATATTTAATATTTAATAGCAACAACAACTTTGGAAACAATAAAATAAGCCCTAAACACCAAAATAAGTAGCAGTTCTCTTAGCAGAAATTTTATTTTTAATTCTGATCTCTGCATTAAGTTGTAAAGCAGTTCAAAACTTATACTACATGCATTCTCTTGACTTTGTTTGGTGTTTTATCACACGAAATTAAGCAGTATAACACTACTGTTGGAAGCACAACACATAGCTGTTATTGCACTCTTCTTTAACAAATTTACAAGGCAGTCTGTACCATTTCAACAATTTTGCCACAGGAGCTGGCTGCAGATGCTCCTGTGAAAAGCACAGACTGTCTACTGGCTGTAACTATGAGGTATTACACTAACCAGTGTGCCACCACCTAGCAAAGGAGGAAAGGAGGATATATCACAAGCGAGGCTGAATGAAAACAATCAAGGACTGAGTAATAGCCCATTCATCTCCAACCACTCCAGACCACTTTGAGGAAATATCTTTAGACCCTCTTACATATAAGCCGTTGATGGAAGGCAATGGTAAATTCCATATATAATGATTGAGGAAAACTGCCATAGAGACTCCTGAAGGAGCAGGGAAAAACACAGAAAAAAAATTAATAGGAAAATTATAAACAAGATACATACTTTAATCACCATCAGATGTCTTTCATCTAAAGGAACACACTATGATCTTTGCAGTGATCAAAGTTCCTGATGATTATTTGCACAGGTTAGAGGAGGAATGACAATGGTTTTCCAAACATACCAAAAAAGCCGTAAGATCTGTAAAACCACAAGAGTGAGTTTCAGAAAGTGATTAAGTAACTTTGAACTGCTTTGGCCTCCAGGAGACTTAACATTTTCCATTTGTCTGTTGGATGCATGCCTCCTGGAACACAGACGTCCCTCTTCTCACAACTGCTAGGGAAAACTAGATCCCCTGCTCCATGCCTCCCCATCCCTCTTACACTGACATTCCCTTATGATTATTTTGTGTTTTATCATGGTAAAATATTACAATGATATTATCACAAAGGTAAGAAATAGTCCAAACCAACTAGTTATTTATCTTTGTCCAAATACTACTAAAATTATTTTCCCTTTAGAGAGGGGAAATGACAAGAAAAAAGTTTCAAAATGCTGTATTTGTAATAAAACCATGGTAAAACTATGTTCTATGACACAGATTCTTTCTCCTTTAACTTTCTCAGTAATAAATAGCAGGTGAAGTATGTTAATAATTTTAACTCAGATACCTCTGTTCAGCTCTTAATCTCCTTCTTTCAAAGCTGTCTAGATAAGAAGGAAAAAATATGTTTCTCAGTATGTCCTCTAGCAACTCATAAGCCTTTTAATAGACACATTACCCATATATGTCATTAAAGTAGTATTCTTATCTCATAGAGACATCCTTTATTATAAATCCAACATTATTTTAATACTTCTTGCATCAGATGGTCTTGGGGCCCCTTTCCCCTATGGAATGACAATTCACAAGTGATTTAGGCTCTTCCTAACTTGAAAAAGCAAACTAAAGAACAGATATGGAGGTTCACTATAATTTGTGCACTACATATTTTGTTCGTGTAACCTAAATTCCCGACTCCTAGAAAAATGTGAACTTGAAGATTTTCTTCTATAAAGAAATAATTATTAAAACAACACTTTTTAAGAAAAGAAAAGCTCTTTACATTATGTTTGAGTTACTTTTAACGTATGTCCTTTCCTAACATTTTCTGAAGTTTTCCTAACTACCTGACAAAGCGTACATACAAATAAAACTAGTAGGTAACGAGTCTGAAAGATGGAAATTATATTGGCCCCAAAATCAAATCGACATTCTTCACCTACGAAGAGAATATTGTCATTCCAGTTGTGTGTACAACCTGCACGGAATCACAGAACGGTTTGCATCGGAAGGGGATCTTGAAGATCACCTAATTCCAGCCCACCCACCACGGGCGGGGACGCTTTCCAGGCACTTGGTGCTCGCCTGAGCCGGGCTGCAGCTGTGCCTGTGGCTGGCGCTGCCCCTCGCTGCCCTGCAGCCTGAGCCCGGCCGCCACACCGCAGCGGGACCTCGGGCCCTGGTCATGCGCTCTGGGCCTGCCCCGGCGCTCTGGGCCTGCTGCGGCCGCCACTGGACTCACGGCTGGCCCTGGTCACTGTCCCTGGGCTTGCTCTGCTCTCCTGACACACCTGTGCCATCTCTGTGTCACGGCGTAGCTGCACCTGCCTCATCCTCACCTGCAGATCCCGGCTCACCCTCCCCTGTGGAGCAGCCTATCCTTACACCAACTGTGGCAGCGTCACTGAGCCGCTCTCAACTGCCCCGAAATAGAATGGTCTCAATACTCAATTTCACTAGGTGTCACTAGTAAGTCTCCCCAATTAGCCTCTCTGTTGAATACTCTCAGATCTTACATTAATTAAGAGTCGATCTACATCTACATTTTGCCTCGCTGAATTTTTTCCAAATGCTTACTGAATTTTCCAGCCAACAGCAATTCTGTTCAGGGTCTGAACTTGCCTTTGTAAATATGATACTTAAGAGGTGAAAAATGTTTCATTTCTGAATTTATTCTCAGACCTTTTGGCCACAACTGGTTTTTTATCATTTAAGCTGAAGCTCGATTTTCACCAAAAAAAAACCAAAACCAACCCACAAACATTTTACTGCATGAATTGAGGTCAGAGGAAGACTAGGATTTCTTACTGTTGCTTTTGTTAGGTCCATGGCACAAACAGCACCATTTTCCTGTTTTAACTGACGTGACTGCAGTGATACCATCTCTGGGTTTTTTTTGCAGAGATGGTCACAAAAATTGAGGATTCTTTTTCATAAATTATTTATTCCATTCTGTTTTGAAAACCTTCCAAGATCTGGACAGATTGCTTCTTGAAGCATTTTGCACAAGAGTACACAACATAAGGATGGTTCAGGCCACTTGATGAAGCATATTCAGAAGACTTTTTATAGAGTCCCTCCACGTGCATTATATTCTTAGTACAATCTGTCATTTTCTACTCTTCTCCACAGGTGTGTTACACCTGTGCAAAGCCTTTTTTTCTTGTTCCACTTAGCTCAGGAATTCTGTTTCTTTCAAAAATGACTTGGAGCTTCTGATGATCTTTTGTTGGATTTGGGTATTATAATTTTCTTCCAGAATCACAGAACTTCTCGGTTTTTAGAAAATATGTTCTTGCCATCTGGTGACAAAAAGTGACTGCTGTACCCAAATGACAACCAAGTAAACAAACACAGCTTTCCCTATGGAGAGGGCTGAACTTGAACTGTTTTTCTAAAAACACGCCTGATGTTATGGAAAGATTAATATCTGGCACCAGCCAGAAATGTCCCTCTTTTTGTGTTATTGTCACATATTTTCTTTTTGTATATTTAAATGAGTAATCTTTCATTGGTGTTGGGTTGGCTTTGTGTATGGCCAAAAAATACACCAGTTTTTCTTCAGAACAGATGGCCTTCAGGAAAGAATCACAGAATATTCGGGTCTCTTCAGCTTTGTTCTGCACTTTGAGTACTACTCCACTGAACTAGAAGATTTCTTTTTTTTTTTTTTTTTGGTCCACTGTGCCAGCTTCCGGCAAAAGTTATTCAGTTCCACCAAGTATTTTCAGATCTGCATGCCCTTTCATCTCACCTTTTTTTCCTCCCCCTCTGTCATATCTATTTTGATAAGGGGCCCTGACAAAATGAGTATTACATTTCCCTACAGTTTAGCTTTGACTGGCACAACCCTTGCTGCTTTCTTTCAGGTCTAATTCTCCAATTGGTGCTTGATGAATACAACAAATCACAACTTTGGTCTATACCTGCTAACATGTATCTCACCACTTGTTCCAAATTCTGATTACACCATGATCTCTCAGCTGTGAGTCAGCCTTTAAGTTTGAAAGACTGGGGGTTTTTTTCAGTCTTTTTTCCAAACTGGTTCACAGATTTTACTATTTTCAGTTTCGTTATGCAGTCTCAGACACATCTAATTTTTATGTTTTACTTTACACAATACATGGGCATATAGCTTTTGCATACATGTCTGAAGTAACAGCTGACTCAGACATTAAAATCTGCATTTCCCACCCTCTCCATAAGATATAAGCCTATGTGGGATTAAAAATTGGATTAGAATTCTCATGAATGTTAAGAATATTAATAATTGCATAGCATAACAATAAAATTTCTAAAAATACATTGTTCCAGTGCTTCAAGGCTTTAACCAATCATAAATTATAGGAATAATCTAAAAAACCTCCATACATAAACAAAGCAATACAACAAAAGGGATAACTAGTCTGTAACGATCAGGAATCTCTTGTGTGCTCACAAAAGCCTCCGGCACAGGCAACCATTAGCAGCAGGAAATATGGTACTGTTCTTGTCTCCATTTTTATGAGACATATTTATTTAATGATTGCTCTTAGTTTTAACTAACAAAGGAAAACTTTTGTAACACATAATAGCTGAAGATAAAGTATAATGTAAAACAGCTAATTCCCAGTTTTTATTTTCACCAGCTCCAGAGGATGGTCGGTCCATGCTTACTCTGTAAGAGCATTCTTTCATACCAAGTGATTTCGTCCTTCCTTAGAGGGCGCACTCATCTTTATTTGTCATTCTCACGAGACCTCACCACACCTGAAGGACAGGATGCCATCCAGAGAAACCTGGACAAGCTCAGGAACCGGGCCCATGGGAAATCTCATGCAATTTAACCAAGTGCAAGGTGCTGCACCTGGCTCAGGGCAACCCCCGGTACCAACACAGGCTGGGGGATGAACAGATGGAGAGCAGCCCTGGGGAGAAGGACTTGTGGGTGCTGGTGGGTGAGAGGCTGGACATGCCCCAGCCATGAGCACTCCCAGCCCAGAGAGCCAAACGTGTCCTGGGCTGCATCCAAAGCAGCGTGGGCAGCAGGGGAGGGAGGGGATTCTGCCCCTCTGCTCTGCTCTGCTCTGGTGAGCCCCCACCTGGAACACTGCATCAGCCCTGGGGTCCCAGCACAGGAAGGACAGGGACCTGTTGGAGAGAGTCCAGAGGAGGGACACCAAGATGATTAGAGAGATGGAGCATCTCTCATGAGGCTGAGAGAATTGGGATGAGCCTGGAGAAGAGAAGGCTTTGGGGTGACATAATTGTAGCCTTTCAGCACCCGAAGGGAGCCAGCAAGAAAGATGAAGGGAGACTTTTTATGAGAGCGTGTAGTGACAGGACAAGGGGGAATGCATTCAAACTAAACCATTGGTATTAGGAAGAAATGCTTTACTGTGAGGGTAGTAAAGCACTGGCACAGGTTTACCAGAGAAGCTGTGGATGCCCCATCCCTGGAAGCTCTCAAGGCCAGGCTGGATGGAGCTCTGAGCAAGATGGTCTAGTGGGACCTTTCCAACCCAGGCCATTCTATGGTAACTTTAACAAATTAAAGGCAACCCACCATACCTGCCTTTTTATCAAAGGGATAACCAGGGAACACCTGGGAAAGGCCACAACAATATTACCGCCAACATCCAAGCTACATTCCCGTGGCACAGGTGTGAGCGCTGGCTTCCCTGCGCGGCGGGCAGGGGTGTGTGAGGGACGGAGCGGCGAGCCCCAGGGCGCAGACCGCCATCTCCTGGCTCCCAGCGGCGCCGGCTCCCGCCGCTGGCCGCGCCCGTGGCTGATGCACCGGGAGAGGCTGGCTCCCGGCAGGAGACCACCGGACACCAAAGAACGCGCAGTTTGTTCTACCCGGCATCGCGGGGGAAGTCTCGTGCCTACTGAAAATAAACTCCTGAAAGCAGCAGCAGTAAAAAAAGGTGACAGAATAAATTAAAACACAAGAGCAGCAAACCAAGTAATGCAATGGGAGACATACTACAAACATTCAGAATAGATAGATTACTTTGTCCTTAAAAAATACAAATCATGACTACAGATAAATGAGTTGCTATGAAACCGTGTAATAAGGAAAATCAAAGAAGGGGAAATAAGAAAAAACCTGTGCTGTTCAGAATACTACTTGTAATTTTATAACACTGAGAGAAGGAGTAGGCTAGAGAAAAGGAATAGCTGTTTCTTTATGCTTCTTTTTTCTCAAGCTATTTGCATGATGAGTTTTTCATTGTAAGCACTTCAGAACCAAGGTTTTCTAAACTGTTCACATTTACCCTTTAATATAACAGATGCTTGGATTCAAAGCCCTAAATGTTTAAAAACCCTGATAAATATCAAGAATCAGTCACTATCAAAACAAGTGGAAACACAGACAGAATTCTTCCACATCTGTGGAAAAATTATGGGCAGAAGACTACAAAACTCAGTTCAACTGAATGCACTGTGCATACAGCGAAGAAGATAATGAAATTACTTTTCTCATTAGTGAGGATCCTGTACTGTTGCTAAAAATGTCAGGAATCTTAACACAGAATTCTCACTAGTGCCACCAACATCAGACAACTAAGAATCCAAACAATGTCATACAATAAGAGCAGCAGGGAAGCTGGCTTCTAAACTTCAGACTACTATTAAAAAAAAAAGTTCATTTTTCCTTGGAAGAGTATTTATTAGAATGCTGTGAAACAGAAAACTGTGTACATATTTATATTTATTAATATATGTGCACCTGTACATAATATGAAGAATGCCATCTACTGGTATATAAGAATATACACCACCGTTTCTAAGTTAGTAAACAGCTATCATAATAAGCAACAAAGTTGTCATTACTGTGTTCTACAAACAACAGTGTCCAGTTTCAAACTTTGCCTCACATATTCAGCATTCTGTATTTTAACAAATACATATAAGCCATATATGCTGCAACATAAGCCTCGACCCATAAAATAGACAAAGAAGAAAATACAATTGTCTTACTCTAAGGTCTAAAGACCTTACTGCAGCCTACCAGTATTTAAAGGGGGCTTATAAAAAAGATGGGGATAGATATGGCCATGCAGAGGATACAGATTTGTAAAAGAACTACGTATTTTCAGAAAGAAAAAGTTGGCCAAGCCAAAAAAACCACCTCTAAAAACATAGGGCAAGCCTTAGAGGTCTTCCACTCCAATGTTTATGCTGTTATGTATATAGTCTTGCTCCTTTCTGTTCATTTGAGGGATAGTACAACACTGAAAAAATAAATTAAAAAAAAAAAAAGGAAAAAAAAAGAAAAAAATGAAAGATTTTAAAGGATATTAACTTTCTGTTTTACTCAATTTGAAAAGAGATGGGCTGCAACACTCTGATAAGTACATATGGCCTTCCAACACAACACAATAAAAGTAGTATTTGAAATAAATTCCAAAGCCATAAACAATTCATAAACACAGTTTATAAACTGAGAGCAGAAAAAAAGGTGTGGCCAAGTTAATAAAAAGGAAACCTGCTTCAATTGGTGCAATGTGATTGCAAGATTAATGTGCAGTGAAAGGAAGCTGTTCTAGCCCCATCAGACAGAAGTCCATCTTAAAACCATCCCTACTTCACAGCTCCAAAAATCTCTGCTTAGAGGAGGCTAGCTGGAGAAACTAAATAACTTTCTTAGACTGGTTTCACCAGGTTATTATTGTTTTTATTAGTGTGAAATCTGTGGCAGCATGTATCTTGGCTTCCTATGCTGTGCCTGGCTTTACAAAAGACCTACATAACCTGGATTCCAACAGTAAGAATCATAAATCAAAACTAAAAGTATCTACCATTTTAAGGAGCATCTAATCCTAAAAACACTGCAGTCTACACTGCACACTTTCATTCAATTTCACTAAATTTCTTTTCACAATTTATTCTTTTAAAGGACTTACAGACCTGCACAATCTTGGTTTCAGAAATGTAGTAATAATGCATTTCAAGTGGGTAGCTACCCTTCCTGCCCTTAAAAACAACACAGCTTTTCTATGACAATGGCAGGGAAGTTAAAAAGTAAGCTAGCCTTAAATGCATTTTTTGCAACTTTGAAAATGCAATTTAGTGGCTAAAAACAAAAGACTTGAGATCAGTCTTCCTATCAATGACCTTAGCCAAAGATGCACTGAAAGACCTCAGCACTCCTCAAGAAATCAGGCTTGCCATGACGAAAAAAGCAAGGTGTAATTTCATAGTCAATAGCTATAAAAGCAAAGGAAAGAAGACATTCAACACTACTTGACTAAATAATATAATTTTCCAATCAGATACAGTGCATTTTGGGAGAAAAATTTTAATGCATGCCACTTTAAAGCCTATAAAACTAGGAAGAAATTTTAAAAGGTTTTGTGTTGCTGTTGTTGTTGTAATAGTTAATAGTAAGCAGGCAAAGTTCTCTGTCTCCATTACAGACTCCTACTTATTGTTTGGGTGAGGTTTTTTGGTTGGTTGGTGGCTTTGCTTTTTGATGTTTTGTTTGTTCTATCATCAACTAAATGGATACCCAAAGACCCCAATTTATTTGATACATGCTGGCCTACACAGTGAACTATTCTGCCTTTTTAAAAACCAAGTGTTCCTCCTCAGTGTATGCTGAAGTATTAAGATGAGGAAATGAGCTGTCACCTGCAGGGCCAAAAGACAAAGCCATTTTGAAGATCACTTCTGCAGAAGCTGAAAAGCAGTTCCTCTAGGTAAACTCCTTTTCCAGAGCTCCTGTGTCAGTGTGCATGGACCTGACACAGATTCCCATTCTATGTGGTCATCGATGGCTATCGATACCCACCAGAGAGAGCTTAAATACCTTAGATTATCTATAATTTCATTCCAAGCACAAGCAAGTTTCCTATAAAAACTTTAGTGGCACTCAAACTTCCAGAGTGTTACTTAAAATTTCTTTCTGATCTTCAATTCCCCTTACATCATGTAGTCGTAAAACTACCTTCCTTCCGTGTGCCCCAAAGTCTGTAACTTTTCGACTTTTGGCCTTTTTTCCCACAGTGTACCACAATGTATGGGGCATCTTCTCCACAGCTGAATAACCTTGCTGTAAAGAGCTCCTGCCATATTACCAACACTGAGGTCAGATCAAATCACTGCAGAGATTGATCATCCAGTCAATATTAAAACAGCTGATGAAAACCTCAAATTATGGCTCTCATAACAAGTGTGTCTCGATCCCTTTCTGTGACAATTGTTTGAGACACATATTACAAGGAAAAAGCAGTTCAGGAGGGAACAGTGTTAAATGTACACTAGGTGGGTCAGGGGATTTACTCTGTGTGTGTTTCTTTTTTTCAATATAAATCACTGTTACAGATGGCAAAAGAAAACCTTCAAGAGTAGCAAAGCATTGAGCTCAAGTTCTTCTGTAAAAACAAGCATGATAGTCCTTACTGTATCACAGTTGCTGATGACTAGAATTATAGTGATGAAAAGGAAAGGGAAATAAAACCACTTTCTTCAAAAAGCTTTGTGATGATGCCCACTGGGCAGCAAGAAACTGCAAAGAAATTATACTAATTATAGAAAAAAAGTAAATAATACCCTCTCTTTTAATTCCACCTGCTGTATTCTCATGCTGTGTTACACCCACTTAAGGCAACTAGGAAAGTGCTGAACAATAAAAATAGCTAGTAAGATATGTTTGTGCTTTGAATTCCTCCATGCCCTCCTTCCTAAGCTTTAGGTTAACTCTTGACCTGTCAAGTCACAGTGGCTATTACAGGTGATTGAAACACACAGAGTAGGTGGAAAAATTTCCACAGATTACAGGGCAACTGGAATCAAATATTTGACAAGTTAGTTTCAGTGTAAGATAGAAGAAGCAGTCTCATATCCATCCATCTCTGACTGTTTTTTCCTGCTTTCCTGATACTTTTTTATATCAGCAACATCATCAATTCAGTTACATTAATCAGATGAGTCAAATGTTGTAGGTTAAGACAATTGTTTTTTTCCCTCCTAGAAACCAAAGCTATCTGTAGTAGACTGTCTGGGTACATCTCTCCCTCACCACTGAACATCATTACTGCATATGTTATTAACATGCATTATTAAAGCAGAGGTTTATGTTATGCTACTAAAAAACAAAAATTACAAATTTTGCTGTTTGATAACTAACTGCATACTACTGTGCCTCTCCTATTTCATTACAAAGAATATCAGAAAGCAGCAACACTACATTAGAAAAGGCAGAGGGGTTTCTTTTTATATCATTTTACTTTGGCATTCAAGCATTGCCACACTCTGAATTACAAGTATACTAACCTCAGTAAAAGCCTCCTGAAAAACATTAAAGACATGAAGAAAATAAGGGTGATTTTACTTAGTATTCAATTGTTCAAATTATTATAGTATGTGGTACAGCCCACCAAACAGGTATATACAGGCACCCATGGCCACCTGAAGGACTGTGAGAACAGATTTCTAAGACTACTGCCTTTAAATCAACAATAGTTGTTTACTAGTATGTAGTTGTTTACTAACATAAAAATCTGCATCATTATCCAGTATTTTATAGTAATTTGTACATCCTAGTCTTACACACATACCTAGATAATCTGATATACAAAATAAACTAGTAAGTAACAAATTATCTACCTAGAGAAATTTAGAAGTATCTTCAGCTTTAGCAGAGCTGTACATAAATAATGATGAGGCTGATACTTCTCACTAGTCATGAGGACTAGAAGATAAAATATTTTAACGATTCCATTTATATTTTTTACCACGTTTTTATACTGACTCATGGAAAATACAAGGACACAAAAGAACTGCACCCTCAAACTGTTATTCAGAAATGTAAAGTATTAAGAAACAGTATGCAGCAAGCTATATACATGCTGACGTGCTTTGTTAATTCAGTGTGGAAATATATAATGTATGAACAGATGTGCCATGCAAAACCCTAATTTTGGGAGTAAAGTTAGAGATTCATTATTCCTTAAGTTGCTAAATATAAATCCACACACAAGCACTGCCCCTCCCCTCTCTCACTCTCTTTGAAGAAAGTTTGGATACAATTAAATTCTTCATAGGCAGGAGATTAAACAAAAACAAAAAAGAATAAAATTACAGAACAAATATACATTGTTTTCAAAACAAACCATGGCATTTCTCCTGGTTATTTATTTCATCCTAATTGAAAGGTTCTTTATTTTTAATAGCAACACTTGCTTCCCTTCTGATTTGTGGTTGCTGCTCACTATTCAAGGATAGACCCGGTGAATCTAGTAGGTAAAGAGCCATCAAAACCACCAAATGTAAAATGCTTCATCTTTTAAGATTTAAAATGAGACTAACAGTGACTGTGTTATAATTAGAATCATATAGACTTCAACACAATATGTATGCAAGTTGTCTTTGGAGCGGTTTCTTAAATGACAGTGTGTCTATGCTATAGATATACCTTTAAATAATCAATTTAATCCAAAGCAGTCCTAGGAAGGATTCTTTCACTTACCCGTATCCAGCTGTTGGCCTTCATTTCCACAGCATTCTGTGGTTCACTGCTGTACAGACAACATAAGCACCACATCAGAGTCTTCTGGCTTTCATCTGCAGGAAAAAAACCAAATAAAGATACACTTAGAGGGAAAAGAAAAACCCAAACAAAACACAGACAGAATTACACACAACAACCCCTATCCATCCAAAAAAACTGAGGCTCTAAATATCAGCCTCAACTCATACTACTTCAACCAGACTCATACCACACATTTTACTTTATTCACTATATGCATCTTCTGTAATCATTTCCTTCAACAGCAGTCTAAAAGGTACCAAAGTGTTCAGAATCTATACAATAATTAGATGATCTTAAGAAACTTGCAGGACCTAGTAATTCATTTACATAAAAAATACCTGAAGCTATCTTCAAGGAACTTGCAACTCAGTATCTAAATAATATCATTAATAATACACAATAATTAGCAGTAGTAAAATAGTTTATTACATTGTGTTCAAATCTTGCACAACTCAAGTATGCTCATTTATGAAAAAGTAAAGTTTGTGAAGTATGAAATCATTCATGACTAGAATGTAAAATATCAAGTTCTCTGTAAAAATATAGGTAGAGTCTCCATGCCTCAGGAAAATGCAGACAGCAGAAAAGCTAAACGATGATGGAAAAAAATCCTATTCTGATTTTCTGTTCAGGATCAGAATGGGTTTTCCTCAATTCTAACCCACTGCTTGAAATGAGTTCTCTTCTTTAAGAATCTTCTGAAAAATGAGCATGACTCTCACTGCTCAGATGAACAGATATTATTATAGAGGAGCCAATTATCTGAAGTAAACCGTTGAAGCGCCATTTAACTCATGATTATTTTACACAACTTTGTTTTCAGTAGGCTTTGGTGGTTTTTTTTCCTTTGGCACATACCAAGACCTTCTACCATAAATTTAACCCCAGAACAAAATCGTGTGATTGAAATGAAAATTCTGAAAACTGGATGTAGTATTGCAGTTCTGATATAATACTCACTTAGTAAGCAATAATCTTCTTGTTAAAAATAATACAAATAAGTGATACTACCAGTTTTAGAAATTATATTATGAGACAATTTTATTATCAAGCTCAATGAGTGATTTCTTTTGTTTTCCATGTATTTGTTATCCAGGATGTAATAAACAGTATTATTTAGAAGTGTTTTGTTGGGAAAGCCTGAGGAAAAACTAAAAGGTCCATTAAGTAATGTCTGTATTTCCACCAGGTGACCAGAGATGTTAACACTGATTTAAACCAGTATTCCTCAATAAATGTCCAACAAGCCTGGAGGCCATTACTGACCTCCCACTGACTAACATCTCTGCAACAGAAATGGTTTCCCAAGCATACCCTTTTAACCGACCCCAATTTGGGGGTATTCTGCCATTGTGTGTTTGGAGACTTGTTTTAATATGGATTTTTACAAGGCTAATAATTTCCTAGGTTTTTAATTCTGAAGTTAAAGGACATATATTGCATATTGCTTAGCAGAAGTTCAAAATATCCTTAAACTCTGATTATAACTACATTCAACAGGCATTCAGACATCAGCACTGATAGACAACTATCTCTTTCAAAAAAACCCTCCATCTAAACACTACTATGACTTTATGTGAGAGGGAAAAATAAAGAGTGGTTTATTTGTTTAAATGACTAAATCACAGCCAATTGCTTCTTGGAAAATGAATATTTTAAACATTATTCATTACTAATGCAAAAATATTCCCTGATTATAAAGTCTTGCTTTTGACATAACTTTCAATTACGTAAATTACACAGAAAAAGGCAGAGAAAAAGACATCAAGGCCAAATCTCTTATCTCAAACAACATATACATAGTTCAAGTATTCCTTCTTTTAACTCATCCAGTTTATACTGTACATCTACAGTACCTCAGTAAGTCATTTTACTTAAATTTTGGTTTTCTTTTGACTTAAAAAAATGAAGAAAAAAAATTAAGAAAAGAGGCGAAAGAAATGCATGTAACTGCTTGAATAGACTTCTGGATTAGAAGATTTTTTGTTAACACGTGATGGCTTGCTGCATACTATAAAATACATTGCACATATTGTTGCCTGTCAGAAAAGTAAAACAGTATGATGAAAGCTAAAATCATGAAAACAAAGCTTAGATAAACTAAGTTGGCACTCTTTACCAGCATAATGAGTTTACACAGATTAACACAGATACATTCAAACCTCAGCCCAAGCAAAACCAACCTGTACTGATCTCATAGCTAAGACAACAGTTTCCAAAAAACAAGGAAGTGCTACAGTGTCAAATTTTCCTAGTTTAAAAAATTACTTTTTGACCAAAATGGAGGTGGCCTCCCATGGATTTGTGAGAAACAGGAAAAGGAAAATACAATCCTCTTGCTGATACACACCATAACACCCTCTGAGGGCAACTCTTGGTTCACTGTTTCCTTTTCACAGCTGTCCTGGAACAGGGGATGAAGGATGGGAAGATTAAGACATATCTTAAAATAATTACTGCAGCTGCAAGAGATAATCGTATCAAAAGATCGAACATAGAGCCACAGAAAACCTACTGGTGGATTTTTTCCTCACAGTTTTCTAGCAACTGTGATCTCCACGGAAAACATACCATCATGATATGCACCGAAAAGCATTATCAGGATACAAACAAAGGCATTTGATCTTACTATGGCATGAAAGAATACCTAGTACCCAAATCGCCAATTAATACATCCACAGAAATAAAATTAAAAACTCAAAGGTGGAAATCACAGCTCAGAAAAGGTTACCACCTATCTACTGGACTTCTGTAGGGAGGTTAATGTTGTATTCCAACAAAGGGAGTAAAAAATGTCTTGTAGAAAATTTCAGACAGCTTGAAAGCTGCTTTGTTAAAAAAAAAATACAAGAAAAAAAGGAAAACAAAACAACAACAACAAAAAGGGAAAAAAAACCCAAGGAAACAAACAAACAAACAAACTAAAACACCTCAAACCAATCAATCAGTCAAAAGTCCAAACCTTTATGATCAATCAGACTGTACTTCTTTCCTGCCAATCTCACAACAAAATTTTTTAAGAAACAGAGACAAAGAACAAAAAGGAATGTTTTTCTCGTAACACCGTGTTGTCTCAGTCATCTCAAGCACAGTCAGTTTATAAATACCCTGTCATGAGTGGGGCCGGATGGAAGGGAGAAAACCCTAATCTTACAGACAGAAATATTATTTTTAGAGTTTGTTGTAAAATTTTATTGAAACGTATCAGAAAACGTTCGTTAGCTGAATCTGAGCTTTCTGTGGAAATGAATGCATTCCCAAGCTTGCACACTCACACACATGTACTGACACATAGAGCCACCAAGAAATCCCTCAGCATTTATAGTATTAGTTTGGGATTCAAGATATTTGGGCTCAAAACTCAAACCAGGAGGGTCCTACTGAGAAGATAATCCCACAGCCCACAAAGAAAACCAAAAAACAGAAAACCACTGGAATTCCTTACCAAGACTGAATTCCTCATGTATCCCTTGTGGTTTAGGACCACAAGTACAGCTATGAGATTTTCTTCAGTCGTGCTTCCCTCACATTAGCATTCTAAATAAGGCCAACTTGGTCACCTCCTACTCAGGAGTGTTTATGAGGAGATTATTTTCCCTTGGAGACCATGCTTCCTGCACCGAGTGGTCAGCCATGTCAGCTTCCAGCACCAACAGACATTCATCTCAAATGATAGGTATTGTGGTCTGGACATGGTGCAGAAGTATAATGTTTTTCCTTCTCCATTTATTAGTATGAAAGACTGAATTGAACAAAATTAGTTCCTTCTTCTGTGAGGGTGGCCTGGTCTCAGACACATGCGTGAATGAGCTATTTATCCAAATGAGAAATTACATGAAACCCACTTGAGAGTCAGCATCTGCCACAGCCAGCACTATCTTAAAGAGTATCTTCAGAACCAGTGCCAAACAAAATGAAAAACTGCTGAATCTAAAATGCCAGCAGCCCAAAGAGTGCTCAGGTGGCTCTAAGAAGAGGAAGTGGTGGGAATGTATAAGCAGACATCTTCAGGTCTATTGATGTCAGAAAATCTTTCAGCACTAATGTGAAGGATTCCATTTTGAGCAAGTAAAGTTCTCTGAATTGGCTTGCTTGCTACTTTGAGACAAAAAAGAAACCTGTAGTTGTAGGAGCCCTGAATGCAGAGAATATTTCCCTGCCTGTTTTGAAGGGTTCTACACCCCTGGACAACACTGTATTTGACCTTTATCCATGAAGAAAATTGCCAACTCTATGGGAAGAGCTAGAATCTACTTCAGTGAGAACTAATAATAGAGTATTATGTAAGGTTATCACAGGGTGAAAAATCTAAAGATTTTGGGTTTATTAATGTAGTAAATAGATAAAAAGCAAAAACTCCAAAATGGAGGATTGTTATTGTTTCTAGGCTTTCTTCTTCTTCTTCTATTATGCTATATTTTGCAGTAGTAGGCTCCTAAAAATTATTGGATGAAAAGTTCCGCAGTTCCTGTATACATGACTAAAGCATTTGTCTAACATTGGTAGAAAAGTGAAAATATCTTTCGTTTTAAGCCTTAATTGGATGATTGACCTTTAAGAAGACCATGTTATCTTGATAAGCAGACATTCTGCGGACTTTCTTCTGCACTTCTCTGGTGTGTACTATGTCTAGGTTACACTTGTGACCTTACTTCTCTGATAGGACTTAATAAACTATCTTGAAGCAGAGAGTGCTGAAAGTTTCTTTAAAATCGGTCCCCCGTTAGGGGAAAAAACCTAACTAAGAAGCACAGCTACACCAGGGAGGCAGGAATTCAACATGGAGTAAAACTTCATTCTCAAGCAAACTTCAGAGGTAACAACCAACTTGCAGAAAAAGTGCTTTTTAAGCTTCAGAAAATGCTGAAGGAACACAAAAAGAGGAAAGACAAAAAGGAAACCAAGAATGTATTGCTGGGATTTTTGCAAAAAGGAGCCAAAAGCAGACACAGATGGCTTTCAACTCTGATGAGAAATATAGGTGAAGCTACTTTCTATAACACAATATACTGTTGGCTCAGAAAAACTGATGGTCTGAAGACTTGCATATTCCAAACAAAAATTTAGAAGCAAAGAGTGTGTAATTTTAAACATCAATGGTTCCCAACATACTCAAAAACTATGATTGAAAGGGATACCTCTCCATTGTAAAAATACATCTGTAAAGTATGAAAAAGCTTTTCAAAAAGCACATATTTGCTCTGCAAAACGGGTCTATGTTTAGACTTATGGTTCCTTCCCAAATTTTCCTTTCAGAACCGAAGTGCTGACATTACACACATCTACTACGTGTTTTACAGACAAGTTCATTTTGTCTGTGCTTGGACCTGTCTAGAAGACAAAGCCAAAACAGAAGATGTATGCTGTGCTTGAGTTAGTAAACCCTTCTAGGTGAAAACAAAATTGCTCTTTTCTGTATTTACCCCAAAAGGAAGCATAAAGCAGAAAAGACATAATGCTACTTTTTTTTTAGATTTTTTTTATTTGTAGTTGTAATAAGAGCAAAAGACTGACAAAAAGTTATTTTAAGGGGCTCACAGAGAAGTTCAGAATTAATTTTCTGCTTAAATGAGATCCCAAATGATTTATCAAAATATCAACATTTCAGTTCCTGAAAAATGTATCAGAACTGTGATGACATACCACAAGGAGTATCTCCTCTCTCCCAACAGTTTTCCTGTGTCCAATTTATTTTCTCTTCTATATTCTCACTCACACACATATTCACCACCAGTAAAAGCACTTTGTTTTTTCATATGCTTTTTTCCTATGTTACTACTTTACTATTTTAATTTTGATTCTATGCACATTTTCACTAGTTAAGGATGAAGAGATCGGGAAAATACATCTTTAGAATTCAATAAAAACAAGTACAATCATAACTTAGATTAATTACAAAAACACACATCTCAGTAAAGTTAATTCTTCTATCTTAGCATATATAATAGAATATTTTGATACATACTGAAAGAATCTTCTAGTGAAAGTAATCTGAAGCACTAGATTTTGTACATTTTGTGACTCCAGCAAAATGTAATCAATGCAACAAAAAATGAGAATGGAAATCATGATGCACATAAACACTCACTGGGTTTAAAACCTTCTGGTCCCATGCCAAGATTCCATAACTAAACCATGAAATTAATTAGATCCAAAAGTGAATTTAACATTTCTGAAAGCCATATATTTTAAATAATATGGATAGCCTTTTCATCTCAAAATTTTGCTTCAGTAAAAAAGAATACCATGTTTTTATGGAAAAAATCATAGTATGTAACAAGTCATATTTTCCTAATTTCTAGAGAATAAAGTTTATGGAACTGCTGCAGAAATATTTTTACACATTCTTACCATATCCCATAACAAAAGGATTCCAACAGAGCCTTCCCAGAAGCTGTCCAATTAAAGGGAACTGCTGGATTGCTACAGTTGAACTCTGCTAAAACATAAAAACGAACAAGAAGTTAGTAAATATACTGCACATATTCCTTACCTGACACTTAACTATGTTAGAAAATTTTTTCATTTGCCTCACACCCTGCAACTAGATCAGTATTAGTAACTAGCAAGTATAACATTTCATTGTATTAAAAGCCTAATAAACACACTTTTTTGTTGAACCTCATTGCTATAATACAGTCTCACAGTTTCTGAAGAAATTAATACCTGCTATGGCATAAAACTATCTTTGTTACTTTTGCTTGCTTTCTTTAAATTAATGACTAGCCAGTAACAAACCGACATTTAGCTTGTAACCAAACAGAAAGCAGTTTCACAATGAAAGTAGTAAACAATGCAGTTTATATACAATCCTGTGTAACCAGTCTTATTTCTCCATTTTTTAGCTTTACTATCTAACAAATGAAGGCTTTGAAAAATAGTACTGTGCTGAGATAACATGCAAGTAGCAGTGATGATAACCATCTCCTGCTACTGCAATAAATTCCTTACATTTGTCTCATGTTTGGGGCTAGATCAAGACTTTCTGGGGCCATACTCACATGGTCCATTTCAGGCCATGCCTCAGATTACATGAAGTAGCAATGTATTTTTCTTCCTTAAAGAAAAAGAAATACAAATATGGGAAGAAGCTCCACTCCCCCAAAACCTTTTACTTCAAATTTAAAATTTAAATTCAGTTCAGAAACAAACCTCACTTTGCACTCCACAGATAAAAATTTAAAATAAGAACTTCCATAAGAAGCAAGCCTTATGCCACAACGCAGTACTTCTAAAGCTATTATACTGAATATATACACTGAAAAAGCCATGCTCAGAAAAACATACTGGCAACTAAACAAGAACAACTACATTTACTCAAGTGAGTGCAGACAATGATTAAATATCACTAAATAGAACAGGCAGCAGCTTATGCCAGTGATCTGACCAGGCTGCTAGAATTCACTGTGTGTGCCACAACACTGGGGTTAATGTGTCAGCAGACCATCTAAGATTTAAAGGATCAGTTACAGTTTTGTATTTTAAGGCCTTTAAATCATCCAATTTATGACCTGACAACCAAAATCAAATTCTTGTTTATTTAAAGGGTTTTGTTAAGAGGCTAGAGCATTGGCTAGGAAATTTCACGTGACATCAACCAATCAAGAAGAAAAAGCTCCTTTCACAATAAATCAGGGAAAGAGGAAGCACACTCCTGTTTCCATTACCTGTGAGTGTTTCCCCAATTTGCTCCTCAGATCCAGCAATACATTAGGTCAACATGACAAACCTCTTTGCTACTGTTAGCTTTTAGTTTTGTCAAAACATGGTGCAAATTTTTTCAGAGGACCTCTTCAAAACAGGTCACTCTTCCTTCTAAAGTCACTTACCAAATGTTTTATTGTTTCATAAAGCTGATGTAGAAATTCCTGGAGCTGGGGCAAGTGAAGGCACACATCTTTCTGGGATTCCAATGTAGTGGCTTGACCCCATTCAGTAGCTTTATCCAACCAATACTTAAAGTTCAGTTTGGGCACTGTAGCATCCTGAGCCATTCCACAATACTGAAAAAAAAGATTTTAATTCCATGTCAGGCAGCACTAAACACTGGCTTCAAACCAAAAATGAATATACAAAGAAGGATTTCTGCTACCATTTTTGTGTACACACAAGAAAGGAGGTGTATGGAGTGTCAGTGTTTACATCTCATAAGGCTGGCAATTTTATTTATAATATTAAGAGGGTAAACTAATAACCCCATTATGACAAAGTAGCAAAGGGGGCACAGTAATCAGTAAATTATCTTAGAATAAATGTAACATCTAGATGAGTTTGAGGCTTTTGTTCTCTAAATTTGTCATCACCAATATTTCACTCAAAATCTTAGAATAATTTGACCGTGCATTTGTTTCGAATGCTAGGCATGAAGAAAAATTAAAAATGTTTGTTTCAAGATAAATGAAAGTGCTAAAATAAGGCTCAATCAAAACAAAAGGCACTAGGAGGCCTTCGCTCATTGTAACTTCTATATTTGTAATTGATGATTACCTTTTAGTGCAAAACCAGTATTCTCCTTAATAGACACAAATAAATTTAATAATTCAGTTCTGTTTCTCTTTGTATACCATACAAGTAAGAGGGAATTAATATAACCATGTGCAGTTTAACATATATCTCAGTTCTGAATGACAGCTGTACCATAAATGACCTACATCCTATGGCACACTTTAAAAAACTGGTCTTTGAGAGAAAAGCACTATCACCAAGCCAGAACATTAAAATCTAACCAAACTGCCCCAGTAAAAGGTAAAAAAAAACCAGCATATTTTTCTGCTTTACTATTATATTTTTCTTTGACAGAAGGACAGAGAATAGCACAGCAGGCAACAACAACCTTTAAATCTCTCTGAAATAAACACCTCTTAGGCTGAGAGACCAAAAGAGCTCTTGCTGCCTTTCAATCATTGTTCTTTCTGTCAAAACTGTAAAGACAACTGCCAATTAACAGAATGTGGTAGCAGTTTTCAGAAATGAATTGTTGCCCACTTGGAGACAAATTCAGGCACTCAGAGATGCCACAGAAATCAGTGAGGATATATCTCTGCAAGCTATAAACCAAAAAAATAAACCAGAACCTCCATAGCAGCCCTGCAAACGAAGCTGGCTTTCTACAGTTAACCCTTACAAACACGGCATTTCTATAGCATGCTAATCTGAGAAAAATTTGAAGATCATTAATAAACTTGTTTAATTTCCATGAGAAATAAATGAATAAATAAATAAATAAATAGCTCATAGTGAATCACAACTATTATCTGAGTTTGGATCCTGTCCAGAAAAAAAAAAAATTGAGGTTAAGCTGTTGGGATTGCTAGAGTACAATGTGTATTTGACCCAAACTTGTTCAAAGACAAGTAAGCAAAGCCACTGCTCTTTTTCTTTATTATACTCCCATTTCTATCTGCAACTGTTGCTGCCAACAGAACTCTTAAAGGGATCTGTGCAGCGCCAAGATCTTACTGATCTTCTCTGATATCAAACCAGGCTATAAGACATTTCATCACAGTAGCTGGCTGAAGCCACACAGGTCCCAATGGCAATTAGCCATCAAACACTTTTATCACCACAGGGATGTAAGAAAGACTTTTAGAACAAGTTAAAGACAGGAAGTGAACTACCACATTTGATTAAATTAATCAGCCTACTTGATGTTCCCAGGTAAGATTAATCCTTCCAAATAACTGAAAAATCAGTCCCCTAACAAAATGGCTCCTAAAACTTTTAGGAAAGGAGGAAAAAAGGAAAAACAAAACAATCAAAAAAAAGAGGAACCACAAAAACTCCAGCATTTAGGGGCCAGTCATGAGTTGATTAAGCATTAATTGAGGATCCAAGTAAAGCAAATCAAGCAGGCTAATGTAATATACTAAGTACCTGTTTCTACTACTCCATTATGCAGAATGGCACAGCCATCACATTTCTTTATCCAGAGGTCTGAGATCCCAGCTCCCCAATAAGAAAGGTGTTTTATCTCCCTTCTTTATTACAGCTAAATAAACTGGATTGCTGGTCCAGTGAGACTCCTTGTCAATTCCTTAACTGGTCCAGAGCCATTGCCATATAAAAAAAGACTGAGTTGCACATTCTTTTGTTTATTAACTACTACTACTATTAAAAAAAAAAGTCAAAAATAAGAACATCAGCACAAATCATAATGAAAGAAAATCTTAGAAGTGTATCTCTTCTCTATGCTGACAACTGCAAGTGTGCATTTTTTACTGTTTCTGACAGCTAATTCCCTTAAAATATCTGTCCTGAGTATCTGCATGAGCAAAGTATTCTCCCATCAACAGACTTGCAATAACCACACAGAAGACAGAGGAGCTCTATGTTCACTGCTATCAAAACCCTCACCTTGTTGCACAAAAAAACAAGCAAAGGACCTTGACCAAAAAAACTCCAAATATACATTCTAGAGTTCAGAACCTATCCTCAGAAAGATCAGTCCTGGACTTGCTCTTTAAGCATAATTTTCTGATGAAAACGAAACAATGCTCTGTTTCTAAAGCAGAGTTCAGAAATTTTAGCTGCAGTTTAATGCTCAATTCATGGATATATTTATGGGCAAAAAGTAGAGGAGTCAGTTTTATGTCCATTTCCGAAGTGGATTAAAGGACAAATATATGTGTTTTTCTGTGCAGGTAATTTTCTGAAACTGCTTAAAATCCTAATAGAGCAGCAATAAGGAACAAATGACCCCTAAGATTAAGAGAAGAGGTAACCTGCAGTGCATGATTGGAATAAACCATTTAGAGTCACATGTAAAGACCTTTGCACTTATTTTTGCAGGGGTGGGGGGGGGAGGAGGAAGGGTTGTGCATTTCCGTAAAGCTTTGAATAAGAACTACTCTTGTCATTTCAACGGTAGCAGAATCCCTTACAGCAACTATTACATAATCACAGAATCCTCTGAGTTAGAAGGGACCCATTAAAAGTTCAACAAAGTTCCATGCGGGAATGGAACCCGTGACCTCAGAGTTATTAGCATCACGCTCCAACCCACTGAACTCATCTGAGGGGTGAATGTACATTTTCAAGAATTATAATTAAAAAAATGCTAAAGGCATTGCTGCTTTCTGTTTTGGAATACCATCAATTCATACTTTTTATGAAATTGTCCTGAGATAAACAGAAGAATACAATAAAGCAGCATTTCTAGGGATTGCTGCACTATTCATATAGGCCACTGGCCCCTGTTTAGCATTTAGTACGTGCTTCAATCCATCCTTGATCAAGAATGTGATTAATTTAATATACATTAGGGTTTTCTGCATCACAACACTACTTATTCCACACTATTTCCAATAGTCCTCTATTTCCAATAGCATGATTTTAAAGCTGTACTTGTTTGTTTTCTCCGGAAGTTTCCAATGAAATAGTTATTTTATTGATTGTTTACTTTAACTATAACATCTAGTCCTGAAAAGAGCAATTTGATTAATATAGCTTACTCTTGTCTTCACCTCAACATTACTGGAAAACACACAGTAAAATTACTGAATGTATGAATAACCTGATTAAGAAGAAAACATACCAGACACACAGATTTAATCACTAACTCTTATTACCAGATCTTGAGGCAAAGTCCCCAAATCTTGCTTTAGTAGGTTAACAAAAATTACTATTAAACTTTTATGACTTAATTTCACTTTAATCTTGTAAATTCAGCTGCTAAATTAAAATAAATCTTTTCAAGTAAAAAGATCTTTGAGATCATTTAAGTAATGATTAAGTACCATTAAGGTATGATATTGCCTTATGTCCCANTTCAAGTAAAAAGATCTTTGAGATACCATTAAGGTACGATATTGCCTTATGTCCCCGCATTCCAAATAAACATGACTAAAACTTGTATTCAAGGTATAAAGCTCTCACTTTTCCTTGAATCAGTGATAAGTAGCTCCACATGCCAAATGAACATTTTACTTTCCACTTCTCCTCCTCTTCCTCCTCCTCTCTTAAATCCTACCCACCAGCAACCTTAGCATACAAGGAAAAGCACAAAATAAGAAAACAGTTAAAAATATTCTTAGTGACATCAGGGTCCAAAGGTCACCAGCAGAACAGGCCACCATCAAGCTAATAAAGCATATAAGTACACATTCCAAATTCCGAAATATTTTTAAGGGGTTTTGATACTTACAAAAACAGTAGAACAGTCCGTTTGTGCATATTTATTACTCTAATAGCTACTAGGAGACTAATATTAGCAATTAGGAGACCAGATATTAGATAAGCACTTCAGTGTATTATATAATCAAAAGATACCATCATTTTGACTCCTTAATCACCCTTAACTCAATGGTGGTACAGTGCAGCTGATACAGTAGTAGAACAGAACAGTATTACCTTTTTCGATGTTTCAAAGATTCTGATAATCATGTCACAAATTTACTATCCAATGGATATTCTGAGGGTGTGCCAAGAAAAAAAAAGTAACTATCATCCTGACTATTGTTACTGTTTTCTTATTATTTCTCTACATAAAATATCTATTAGGTTCTTTCACCTTGGTCTCAAGTATATTTTTCATCTTCACCTTGACAAGTCTCCTTTTGCTTGCCAAGAAAATTTAACATACACTTAGATAGGCAGTAAGAGCAAACATAAATTATTTCCTACTTTAAAGAAAATTTGTTGCCAGTCCCCAAAAAACAAATTTTAAGAACAGTTTATTAGGAAAAAAGCAATTTTTTTTTTTTTTAGAAAGGCCCAAGAGTATGGGAAAATTAAAAACATACATTATTTATTCCTGTCATCTTATTTTTCACTGTATCCCTTTTTGAGAAATTAGCTTCAGAGGCTGGTTTATAGGTTGGTATTAAGTCTAATCTACACACACTGGCAGTCCACCAATCAGGAATAATTGAGAGAATACCTTCCATCTTCATTTTAGACTGCTATGCTTACAACCAGTGTCGATTAGTGTTATTTATTTAGTAACTTTTCTGATAAAAACAAGTTTGCCTATTTCTCTTTATGTCTACATCCACAGGTATTTTACAGCAAGAAAAAACAACATTTATAGAAAACTGCCTGTCTATATGCACACTTTCCAAATTAAAACAAACTGCATGCCACTACATCTTCCCCTGGAGATAAAATCAAAGGACACAGTTTTGCCAAAGGAAAGGAAAGGAATCAATATTGGCTATGCAACCTGTAAAATCTGGGAAACTAAATAGGTGCCAACCAGAAGGCTGACATTATCATTCAACATTTAGACTAAAAATTCTGGAGAAAGTAATTAACTCTTCTATTTTGCTACTCTGTATTTGTTTCCTGTATTTACTCTGATAACTGGTAATTTAACAGAATTGCCTTCGTAATTATTTTATCAGGTCTCACTGGAAAAAGAGCACAGTTTTCATCTTTAAGCAACTGTGGCCCCTAGCAGGGCTACTTTTGTGGGCAGCATATATATTAAATCTCTTGCACAGGTTTAACATGAGTATCACTGCTAACTGCAAAATGATGTTTCCAATTGGTTTCTCTTGCTCTGCAGGTCTAGAGAAGACTTGATGCCCTGAGGAAGCAAGCTTTGCTGGGATTCATACAAGACCTCCCTTTCCCGGATACTCTGAAACATTTTATCTCCCTCTCCCCACAGAAGGACCGTAGGATCATGATAAAGCTTTCTTCACCCAGAGGGTGGCTGGGCACTGGAACAGCCTCCCCAGGGCAGTGGTCACAGCCTGACAGAGCTCAAGAAGCATTTGGACAATGCTCTCAGGCACATGGTGTGACTCTTGGTGTGGCCTGTGCAGGGCCAGGAGCTGGACTCGATGATCCTCGGGGGTCCTTTCCAACTCAGCATATTCTGTGATTTCCATTTATCAGGCTTCATGACCCCAAAAATATTATTTATTTGCCTCACACAATAATTTAAAAACTTTCTGGTTCCAATAGCTTATCTTGGAACAGCAGATCTTCCTTCTGACTTACCCCATTTCAAGAGGTTTAAGAATTAAGAATAAAACCTTCTTTAATGGGAAAAGCAGAAATAATATCTCAGCGCATCCATCTAACTCTTATCTTCTGCCCATAGGAACAGTGAAAGCAGGAGTGATATCACCGAATTTTACAGATGTTATTTGTTACCTTTCCACAATGAATCTTAAGAGGGCAAGAAGGCAATCAATTATACTTTCAAATACAAAATATTTAAGTACCAGCCTGCATAATGGATTTTAGGAACAAATTGAACAAAAGAGTCTGCTCACAAACCACTGGAAGCCACTCCTGCAAGGAATGCAACAGTTACTAATATTCCAACACCACTAGTACTTTTTAGGTTAAATTTAAGAGGAGAAAACAGGCAATAAAGTAAAGTACCTTTACATCTCTGGCAGAAGACTCTGCGCAATTCGGCAAAGTACCAAAACATACAATGTCCTAGTTTAAAATAATTTCAATGTCAGCAGTAGCCAGACCAAAATCCAGCAAGACCCACATAAAACTGTCCATACCAGGACAGGGAATCAGATGGATGCGCAAAATTGAAATTTGTTTCAAGGCAATAAAGCAAATCCCAGATCTGATCAGTGCACACTGATGTTAAGCAGATCAACACGACCTTCCAAAAGAAAAGCCAGACTTTAAAGAAACAGGAGGCTGCTAGCTCACCCTTTAATTCCCTGCTTGCTCTTCCATACCTGAATTGCTTCTCTCTTATCAGTGATCTACCACAGAGGTAATAACAATATACCACAAAATACAGCAGAAGCTAAAATTTATATCCTGGGCATGGTGAACAGAGTACCCACCTTCATAATCTTCTAGAAATGGAGGGGGGAGAAAGGGGCTGTGAAGTACATCTCCTTTCAATATATTTCCTCAGTAAAGACTATGTATTTTGTCTTGCAATCTAAATAGCAAACCTTACAAGACTATTTGGTAACACTCAGGTCACTGTGACATAGCAATCTCTCCTAGTTCTCAAGGAATAAAGTTTTGGAGGGAATAGTTCTAATGAAAATTAATGTTCAAATATCCTTGGATTTAGTTTGCTGGACAGAGCCTTTTCATTCAGCCCAGCACACTTTCAGCAGACTTCTGTGACAACAACAGAAATAAAGTTGATACAAGGGGAATTGCAGCTAAAACAACTATGCAAACAAATAAAAACAACTTTGGATGAACTACAGAACTGTCTCTGGTATCTGGCAACATAAAAGTGAAATATTTTTATACCACTTTGCAAAAAGTCTAATCATTGCTAACACCACTTTGGCTTCGCTAACACTTAGAGTAACACCACACATCAATTGTGCACGGGTCTCTGATAACAGTAGTCTAAACACGACATAATATAGATCTTATTCCACAGGTTACAGGAAAAAGAATGAAGTGCTGGTTCTGTTTACATCAATGGCAAAATTTTTGCTAGTCTCAATGAAGCCTAAATTTCACATTAAGTTTTCATGACAGTAAGAAGCTCATGCACCTAAGAGCTTATCAAATAACTACATTAGAAAAATTAGACCTTTTAGCAATAATGATAAATTTTTGTTAGATTATATTGATTGTTTGTACCCGTTCTCCTGTATCAAATCTGTCAGCTAATGCATCACTCCCTGTCTCATGGGTTACCTGACACAAAACAGTTATCTGGGTTACCTGACTAAACAGTTTTTATTATCCAGTTCTAGAATATATGGTCTCACAAAGCTTCCTGTAAGCCAAAGGAAAGGGAATGAATTTTAGTTACCTAGACAATGAGCAATTTTTGTACCAAAAATACATTCTGCTTTTTCAGTTAAAACTTTTACATGTGGTTACCACTGTCTCTCATAGCTTAAAACCAGTATTAGAGATTTTATACTGTCATTTCAGACATCTAAAAGGCTTTCTTCAACCTCTTCTTTACACAACAACACTTCAGAAAAAAAATGCTCCGGGGGTGCTGGTGGGCAGCAGCTCAGTGTGAGCAGCAGTGCGTGCCCGGGCAGCCAGGAGGGCAAACCCCATCCCGGCTGCATCGGACACAGCAGCACCAGCTGTGACCGGGATCATCCCGCTGGATTCAGCCGTGGTGCGGCCTCACCCCGAGCCCTGTGTGCTGTGCAGGGCCCCACAGCTTGAGAAGGACGGGCAGGTCCTTGAAGGGTCCGGAGGAGGACAGCAGAGCTGGTGGAGGGGCTGGAAGGCACATCCTGTGAGGAGCGGCTGAGGGCTCTGGGTTTGTCTTGTTTGGAGAGAAGGAGCTGAGGGGTGACCTCGTTGACCCCTCCTGAGCCGGGATCTGGAGAGGGAAGTGCTGGTCTCTTCCCAGAATTTCCTGGAATCCAGTAACAGGATATATGTGAATGGTTCAAATTGCATCAGGGGAGGTTCAGACTGGACACTGGGAAACCCTTCTTTACCAGGCGAGTGGTCAAACACTGAAACAGGCTTCCCACAGATAGGCTTTTTGCTCCATGCCTGTCAGGTGACTTAAAAAGAGGCCTTTTGACAATACATTTCTTTTGCATCAGTTAAATACTTTGAGCTATCAGTGAAGGGATGTTGCATATACACGAATCCTTGGCACTTTCTTTTTTAGAAGTTTAATTTTAAGTTCTGCAATTAACAAATGTACTATACAGTAATTCCCTCATGTCCAAGCAGAAGCACATAGATTAAACTGTAGACAGCAAGTTAGAACATCAATCCTCTCATCAGAAGAGTCACATATGACCTGTAATATAGTAAAAAATGTGTATTCCTTTGTATTAGTGTATCAAGGAATAGCATTCACTTCTACCTGTACATACTAAAATTACAAGGAGGCCAGGGAAAGCCTAAAAAAGTTCCTGCCAAAACATCATCTTCCTCCAGCTAAGCTGAGGGGGTTGAGAGGGAAAGCAACAGGGACACAACCTATTTAGATGTAAAGAAGAATGACTACTAGCCTTTCTTTCCGTCTTCAATTAAACTATGAATGAATACTAAGGGGCTTCATATTTCCAACAATGCTTCTTTAATAGCCATGCAACTGCTAAATTCAAGCTTTGCCCCTCGCTCACACAGGTATACGAAAAGAAGACACATATTCCAAGCTTTTCATCTTAAATGTTTGAACATAAGGGAAAATACTGACTATGGTACTGACATCCAGAGCTACTAATACAGTCCAGTTGTAATTCTTATACTAAGTAAATGCCTTCTCCCTATTTTTGTAAGAACTTCCAATATTTATTTAGTAATGAAGCACGTACCTTTCATTGAAATCCCTCAGTTCTACAGAGTTAAAAGCATTTCTGCATAAGCATAAGGAAACAGAGGTACAAACAGCAAACAATTTGTTCAAAGTCACTGAGAAAACAAATGACAAAAGGAGATAAAACACACAAATCTCATATACTCTAGCCTATTGGGAAACACTGTTTTTCAAGGATTTCGTCAAAGACAATCTATTATTCAACTTAAGCTCCTCAAGCATGACATGACAATTTATACAATGACAGTCAATATTCCACCAAAAAGAAAATGACCACACAACAACCAAAGAAAAGTGTTTTCTTTCCAGTTTATATTACACACTTACCTTTATATGAACTCTCGTGACAGCTTACTAAGTAAGTAAAATATCTGTGAAAAGTATTCACAGAGTCCACAGTGAAAGCAACCTTGCAAAAAAATTGAAAGAATGCACTTCTCTGGCATAAAAGAAAAGAGTCTCATTCTTTTCCCCCTCTCTCTCTGAATACTCACACTCAGAAATAGCCACAGAATAAAATCAGTAGAATAAAGATGTATTTATGGGACTAAGTACACCTGACAGAAAAAGCAAAATGTATTCTTCAGAAGAATAAAAATAACTTCATGACATTCACATCAACATTTACACCTTTTTGTTGTACATTATCTTAACACACTACCACAGATACTTGTCCCTGGAGCCCATTGACAAGGTTTCATGCTATTCACAGGCATTAAATCAGACTATTCATTCTTCACAAACAAGAAGAGATAAGTTTCCTCAGAAACATCTAGAGCAAAGACTTTCAGTGATTCACTCAGTCAAACTCCTACTGCAGTAACAATTAGCTATGTGGGCATTTAGACTGAAGACAGGGAACTGACATTCAAATCGATGAGACAATTATTTGTGGAATTTTCAGTCAATTATTCCTGCATGTTTTATGAGCATTTACTTTTTAATGTGTTAACAGTGGATCCTCTGACTTTTCAACAATCCCTCTGTTACACCTGTTCATGCAAATCTCACAATTTTGCCCTTGGCATGAAATTAAGGCTGAGTTTTTCTTTTCTCTTATGGGAAGGGAGCTCCTTATGAATGTGGTCAGTTGATGATAGACAAGAACTTATAATGTACAGCATAGAAAAAAAATAGCTAGTGGTATGTCTCTTGGCCTGTTCTCCTTGGACACTCATATATGTCAATTTGGTTGTGCACTGTGATACCTTATTACAGTCCTGTTTGGAATACTCCAATACTGTCATATCATTAATCAAGATTTATAAAAAAAAAATGTCCAATGAATCTACTAATAGGGAGAAAGGACAGCACTGCAATTTGGCTTCAGGGGTCAGAACCCTATGAATCCAATTCTCACTTGTGGCACATCTCACACATGACACCAGAAAAATCATTCAAGTTAGTTAAATAAGGCTCATTCTACTTCACCTCCACAAAAGCCTGATTAGTTCTGCACTGATTTTAAAGAATAGTACATTTTTATATACTTATTTAATTAAAAAAAAAAAACCAAAAAAAACAAAACTAAGAACAAATACCTGGTAACATCAGATTTACTCCATTTATAATTTTTTTTTAATTCCTCTCAAACTTATAGAGTTCCTTGTGATGCAGTAGCCTCGTGGGCTTTATTTTTCAAGATTACCATAAATGGTAATCTCTGTAGGTTACACTTGAGCAAGTCATCTGTCTTTACTGTGTCCAGTAATACCCATACAACTCATCACTAGTAAAATTATGAAACTATAGCTCACAGCATTGCTTAGAAATACGATTTCTATTGAAAGTTTAAAATGCATGGAGAAGTACTATGTCACAACCCCGCAACCATATGAAAGGCTGACAGTTAAAAAAATAACAGAAACCTCTCACAAACAGCGTCTGACATGAGTCCACCCTTTACCATTACACAGAGTAAAAGCATTCTTGACCAAATTTTAAAGAAGTTGTAACCAAAACTTCCCAAACTCAGAATAGTAAATTATAATTGTTAATATAATCTAGATTTCTCTTTATTAATTTATTATGTTTAATGAGTTTATGATTAATATAATAGTAATAAAGAGTATTTTGCAACTCAGAATCATCAAATGCCATTTGTCTTAGCCAGCTACAATCAGTATTATTTCTATAGTAAAACACATAACTAAGTCTTAGTAATTTTTAAATACTTCTGTAATACTTTCAAAGTTACTGTCCCCCTCCAAGGACAGAATATTTAACATATTGTACATTCCTGTAACTTAGAAAGTAGACTAACTGCAATGGTCCTAAAGTGTTCTTGGGAGCTGGTGGTATGTACCACCAAGTCTTAAGCACAAAGAATTTTCAAATTCAAAAGCTACGTGAAAGGAATTACAGATTTTTAATGAGTATTACCATTGTCTTCATTTTAACAACATTAACAATGACAGCAATTTATTATAGCATTAACTGAAAAATATAGTCTGGGAATACCCTTCTTGGTGAAAGCTGAATTGTTTAATTTGAGAATTTATTTTGAAAGCTGTTCTACTACTTATACATGTAGCTAGCAAGATCTTTACAATCTGGCATACTTTTGTGCACTGTTTAGATCAGGTTGGCACAAAATATGTTGTACTCATTAAAAACAGTTTTTAAAAAATCATCTGATAATTCAAAGACTGAAGATTTTTATTTGGGAACAATCTCATGTAATATATACAACTTCCTGTAAATGCCAAAAATTATTCCATGTATATTAAACTATTCTAACACTTTCTGAGTTCTTCTTTGTGTGTAGACACAGTCGTTCTATCAGTGGAGCCGCTCTGGGCACTCAGTGTGCTTTTAAATTATAAACTTGTTTCACCTATCTCCATCACCCTTCACAAGATCCTCCACCCAGATGTCTTTTAAAAGACATCTTTGCCAAAAGCAGCACCCTCACAACTGCAGGGCAGTATACTAAAAATGTGTCTTAGGGAAAAAGAAAAGAAATTATAATTAAAAGCACACTGGGTGCCCAAAGCTGCTCCCCTGACAGAACAACTGTGTCTACTGCCTTCAAAGAGGTATCCTTTGTTGCTTTAGCTCCTCATAACATCACAAAAATTCCCACCAGTGTCCCTTACAACACTTTCACCCATGGTGTCCTGTGGTTAATATCATGTGCACACCACCCAGCTGGTCCATATGCATATGCTGACCAGATGAAATCACAAAATCCTAGAATGTTAAGGAGCTGGAATGGACCTTACAGATCATCTGACCAGGTTGCTCAAGGACTTATGCAACCTGACCTTGAACACTGCCAGGAATGGGGCATCCAAAACATCCCAGGCCAGCCTGTTCCAGTCTCTCACCACCCTCACAGGAAAGAATTTCTTCCTAATACAAAACCCAAAGTTCCAATCTTTCAGTTAGAACCCATTCCCCCTTGTCTTATCACTACAGTTCCTGATGAAGAGTCTGTCTTCAGCTTCCCTGTAGGCCTCCTCCAGATACTGGAAGGTTGCTATGAGTTCTCCACATAACTTTTTCTTCTTCAAGCTGAACAGTCCCAACTTTCTCAGCCGGTCTTTGTAAGGGAGGTGATCCAGTCCTGGAGGACTGCTGCCCAACAACATGGGGAATAACAGTCTTTCTCTTTGGCCCTGCCCTCAAATTTTGGACTATATATAGGAATAGAATTGCCATAAAACCTTTATCCTGCTTTCCAGCTTGGTTAAAATTACCAGGTGCAATTCTAAGTAGCCAAAGATATGGAGAGGCAGAATCATACAGATCTCACTTCCTAAGGAAACTAAGATAAAAAGCACAGAAGCTGTTATCAAAACCTGATCCATGGTTGTAAGCGAGAAGATAACCTTCGGGATCTGTTCCCGGCTCACCTTTTCCCAGTGCCATATTCCCTGGAGCCAAGTCTCGGATGAGGAGCTGCCCAGCAGGTGGCAGCAGTGAGCAGGCGCCCCCCCCCGCGCCAAACGCGCCCGAGGCGTTCCCTGCAACCCCAAAATCCAAGGTGTTTACAAGGGACTTGGCAGCGCCTCACACCCTACCTTCAGTAGTGAAGGTGCACTGCTGAAGTGGCTCCATTTCTGCTTCAAATACCGTTTGGTGATGAATTCTTAAGACACAACTTTTCAATCTTGAGCAAAGAAGGGGAGAACATAAACCCAAATAATGGAGCAAGTAGTCCATGTAACTCAGAACATAAATTGAATTAACGTAACAAGAAAGCTTTCCTTTCACAAAGCAGAATCAGAGTTTACACTGGGAGTGACGGGGGGGGAGGGAGGGTGGCAGCTTCAGATCCTTTAATTACATATCAGGAAAAATTCCCAGATTCTGAAGATTCTCCTAGTTCTCAAAAGCCCATCACTAGATTGTTATATCACGGTAATTTTACCTAAAGGATTCTTCACTCCAATAGAGAGCATTATCCCACTTTAGTTATTTTAGTTATTCTCCCACATGAAAAATGGCCATTTGGAAAATTTTAGAGACGAGTGGAAGTTTAATTACCTACTTTTTTGAACCAAAACCCAAAACCTAAAATGTCAAATTCTCCCAGCACTTATGGGACATCCGTCATTCCTAATCTTTAGTTTAAATAAAAGGCCGGGTACATTTTCTGACAGTATTCTTTAAAAGCCTACTCTACTGGAGTTCCTCCACCACAGCAGATGTCTGCAAGTGTCAGATTGCACAGTACAAAAGTTGGCAATGTCTCCTGAACCAGAAAAAAAGCTGTAAACTTTTTACTCCTCCTCCCTTTGATAGCAACCGTTTAGGGAGGTATCCATGTATTATTGTTGCACCCATCTTGCACATATATCACAAAATGACCTTTCATCACTGTTTCCTCCTTAGAAGGAGGGGAAATAGCAAGACGCAAACAGCACAGAAGGTGATGTCTCTCTTTGCAGATGTTCTCAGTGCCAGACAGTACCTATACGGGGGAATACAGGAAGGCTGGACATGGACTTTTTACAGGGGCACGTAGTGATAGAACAAGGGGGAATGGCCTTAGATTAAGTTTAGATTAGGTGCTAGGAAGAACCTTTTCACGCTGAGAGTGGTGCAGGGCAGTGGCCCAGGCTGCCCGGAGAACTGTGGCTGCCTGATGCCAGCAGTGCCCAGGCCAGGCCGGACGGGGCAGGCTGGCACGGGCAGCACGGTGACACGGAACACGGCGCGCACCCGCTGGGGCGGCGGCCGGGGCCCGGGCCCAGCGCAGCTCCGGATGCGGCGCAGGCCCGGCCCCACCGCCGCGGCCACCTTCCTCTGCCGACCTCCCAGCCCAGGGGAGGCCGGGGCGGGCCGGCC
>VZRO01004739.1:49485-70559 GCA_013397915.1 Daphoenositta chrysoptera | reverse complement strand
TTATTATTATGATGTCAGCAAGACTGTGGCTGGCAGGACTGCCAACAGATTAAAGGAGCAAGGTTAGGATACGTGAAACATCTTTTATTAATTCGGATGATGCTGCCTGAGGGGTCCCTGAGCAGAGCCGGCACCGCTGCCATGGGATTTCTGACCGAAGCAAAGCGGCAGGAACAGCAGGAGCTCACGCTGAGAGCAGTCGGTAAGGGCTGTGAGCTGTGATTCCCGAAGGGGTGAATCGCTGGATTGCGCTGGAGCTCGAGGGAGAGGTTTCTGCCCCTCTCCTGGCCCGGGCTCTCAGGGCACGGCTCGGGGCAGCAATGAAACAGGAGAACCTCGGGCACAGCCTTTACCGCCGACACGAAGGGTGAACGCCGGGGAGCGGGGACCGGCGGCCAAGCCAGGCTGTGGCACCGCTGCCGCTGCTGAGCAGGAGCACTAAACAGCAAACCAGAGTGCTCAGAGGGCGCTTTAGTTAGAGCGGCACCTCAATTAATGCGATTTTGGTTGACAAAGGAAACGTGGAGGAGCTCGGAATTAAAGAAACTCGACTTATGACTTAGGCAGTGGGGTTTCCCTCCTCCCGTCTGCTGAAGGACACGCTTTGGTACAGAAATCCCAGAACTTGCCATGTCTGTTTGCCCTCTGCCAAAGCAGAGGGGAAACTTGGGCAGCGTTTTGGTTTCGCCCCAGACAGAGCTTTCGCCCCAGCTCTGTCTTACCTGGAGCTTCCTATGAAGTCAAAGCCCGAGAAATTCCTGTCCTGGAGTCCTGTCTTGTCGGAGGGAGGTCAGAGTGAGAAAAGGTTAATTGAAGATGTGGTTTCCACCCTCAGTGGATGAGGGATGATTTCTTGAAACTGGGAGCTTAAGGAGAGTGGGGAGAATGAAGAATAAAGTGATTTAATGAAGACAGAGGAAAGAGAGATCCGGAGTTAATGCAACATCCCATCAAAAAGAAAATATATCAATAGCCCAGGACCCCTGCAGAACTTACAGGAGTTCAGGGATATTCTGTGTATTGGCTCTCTTGTCCTTGACCTTAGGGAGAAGGAAGCAAAGTCAGTGTTAAATCAGACAGTGAGGGATAAATGATCCTGTGATTTTCCTGCAGCCAAATTTCTGGCACAGAATCTTGAAAAAAAAAAAATATGGAATCTACAAAAAAATAAGGAAGTGTCCAAAAATAACACAGAGACAGAGGGGAAATGAATCCATGACCCGGGGAGACCCAGGGTCAGTTCCATACCCGGCAGTGATCGGGATGTGAACAATTTTAGGACCACAGTGGTCTGGGGAGAGGAATCAGCCCCCTGTCTTGTGTTCCTCAATTTTTCCTCTTTTCGTGTAAAGAACCACAGCTGGCTCAGTCAGGAAACTGAAACAGGGAAGAAAAGCAGGAAGGATCACCTGTCCCCTGTCAAATTACACTTCAAAAAGCCTTAGACAAATTCCAGATTTATTATAGCAAGAGCTCTTCAAACTCTTACCTCATTCCTTGCCACTCCTGGTGTTTGCTGCCTGGATTTTCAATCTTCTTCCTGGAAGATAAAGAGAATTGAGTTGTGTGATACTGGCCTGACATGAAAAGGAAAAAAATTCTTACAGAATTTTACAGAATTCTTACAGAAATTCTGACAGAAATTCTTACAGAATTTTACAGGATTCTTACAGAAATCCCTGGTCTGGTCAGCCTCAAACCCTCCTGCTTCAAACTTTGCTGTGGTGGCTCTGCTGATGTGTTGGGATGATCTGGACCCTCATGGGCCAGCTGGGACCTCTTGGAGGTAGATGGAAAACTATTTAGATGTTAAAGAGGCATCTCCAATTCAGAAAGACATTTTGGTCTAAATTTCCAGTCCTACCCTGCCCTCTGGCAGTGGGAAGCCATTCCCTGTGTCCTGCCCTTCCATCCCTTGTCCCAAGTCCATCTCCAGCTCTCCTGGAGCCCCTTTAGGCCCTGGAAGGTGTCATGGCTAAAGGTACAGGTACAGAGGGTTAAGGAAATTATGTCACCCCAGGGAGGAGATCTGAGTTTTAACTGGGAAGCTGCCACACTTGGCATTTCCACGTGGCAGCGCAGGGAAGAGTTTGCAGTCACAGGAATGTCAGCCAGCCTTGATACCCAGCAAAACGTGGGAAACACTTGTGTTTGTTTAGCAGTTAATGCGGAGGTGCCCCAGCAGGATCTCTGGATTCTCAGGGCCTCACTGGATTCTCTGCAGGTTTTTCTCCCTCCCAGCACAGCAGCAAACGGGACTCAGGGACAGGACACAGGGAATGGCTTCCCAGTGCCAGAGGGCAGGGCTGGATGGGATATTGGGAAGGAATTGTTCCCTGGGAGGGTGGGCAGGCCCTGGCACAGGGTGCCCAGAGCAGCTGTGGCTGCCCCTGGATCCCTGGCAGTGCCCAAGGCCAGGCTGGACACTGGGGCTGGGAGCAGCCTGGGACAGTGGAAGGTGTCCCCGCCATGGCAGGGGGGGCACTGGATGAGTTTAAGGTCCTTTCCAGCCCAAACCAGTCTGGGGTTCTGTGATTTCATGAGGCTCAGGTGACACAGTTTGTACCTGTCAAAAGGCGAGGTCACAAAGAGATCAGGAAGGAAAAAAGCAACTCCTCCCTTCCTGGGTTTGCGTGTTCTGTGCTCTGATCTAGAGCAGGATTTAGGGTTTGCAGGTGAATTCAGAGCTGGGCCAGGCTTTCCTAGAGCCTTTGGGCCCATTGTGTGTGTGCATTTCACCACACTGTGAGGCTTAAAAAAACCCCCACGGGTTTAGTGCTTCATTTACAGTAAATCTGATGAAATCGAGTCTGCTGGAGACAGAGGAAGTGCAGTCTGGTGGTGCCTGATCAGAGAAGTTTCCATAAGCAGAGTAAACAGAGATCTACTTATGTGGAGAGATAAACACCGCATATCTGCCAGGAATGAACTCGTCTGCCTGATCAGCTTTTCCAAGAAAAGGCTTGTCTTGGTGTCTGAAATTAATCCTTAATTTTGGGTGTCTGGGCATGATACTGAGAGTTGTAAATAGTCATTACAAAAGGATCACAGTGGCCAAAAAAAATCAGTTCCTCAAGTAGTGACATTTAGGTAGAACCACAGAATTACAAAAGGTTTGGACTGGGAGGGACCTTAAAGCCCATCCTGTCCCACCCCTGCCATGGCAGGGACACCTTCCCCTGTCCCAGGCTGCTCCCAGCCCCAGTGTCCAGCCTGGCCTTGGGCACTGCCAGGGATCCAGGGGCAGCCACAGCTGCTCTGGGCACCCTGTGCCAGGGCCTGCCCCCCCTCACAGCCAGGAATTCCTTCCAATATTCCATCTAATCCTGCCCTCCTGCAGTTTAAGGCCACTGTCCCTTCTCCTGTCACTTTCTGCCCATGTAAAGAGTCCCTCTCCCTCCTTTTTAAGCCCCTTTAGGCCCTGCAAGGGGCTCTGAGCTCTCCCCGGAGCCTTCCCTTCTCCAGGTGAACATTCCCAGCTCTCCCAGCCTGGCTCCAGAGGGGCTCCAGCCCTGGAGCAGCTCCATGGCCCCCTCTGGACAAGGGTCCCTTGTGAATGCAGTTTTTGGTGGGGAAGTTTTCAAGGGGATGTGTAGGAGATGAAAACAGATTAATTTAAGGAACACGCCCTAAGGCACCTTCTCTTCGTGAAGAGAAGTTGCCTTATTGAACATTGGTTCCAGGAACAGAAAATTCACAGTCCCAGTGCCACCCCAGCAGCACCAGCATCACCCTAAACCCTGTCCCCAAGGGCCACATCCAGACTCCTCCTGAGCACTCCCACAGACAGTGACTCCACCACTCCCTGGGCAGCTCATCCCAAGGCCTGACCACTCTGGGAGGGAAAAATTGTTTCTAATCCTTATCTGAACCTCCCCTGTGAGAAAGTGAGGGATGAGAGAAAAGTGGCCACAGCAGTGAAGTGAAGAAGCTTCTGGGAGGCCACCAAAGGCCTTGCAAAAAACCCCAAACCCAAAAAAGGGCAGTTTGCTGGGAAGGAGTGAAAAGAAATTTACTGTGACTCAGTGAAGGAACTCAGCAGAAGTGAGAGGAGGTGAACACTCCTGCTTTTATAAACAAGTCCAGACGTAGTGAGGGAGGCAGGCAGGGGGAGGAAGAGCTTTTCCAGGGAAAAGAAGAGTCAACCCAGACCTGCAGGGATGCGTCAGCCCTGGCTGGGGCTGGGAATCTGGGCTGTGTGCAGGGGAGTTGGGATTGGATCCCATTTATACATTTACAACCTTCATGCCAACACAAAACCCACTAGAAATGTAACCTCCTTCCCTGGGGGAAGGACTCCAAACTGCCAATGTGTTCCAGATCGTTCAGCTTTCCAGGTATGGAATTTCCTGGGTGTGTTCCCGCTCCAGGGATGCAGTGGAATCACTTTTGCAGGCACTTGAATGGCTCTGATTTTTGATTTGCCCTTACCAGGTCAGCAGATGGAGCTCAAAGCCTCAGGTACCAACACAGACGTGCCAGGAAACCCTCACCTTTCCCCAAAAATACCTGGATGGAAAGAAATCCACCAGTGAAAGAAAGGGAAATAAAGCTCCTAAAAGCCAAGCAGAGCTGCTGCTGACACCTTTCTGGTGAGAAAAAGTTTTGCTTTTGCTGCCTCAGGGAAAAGGCATCACCAAGGCAACAGGGCTGGATTTGGTACTGATGATGGGATTTCTGGGATTCCTCCCAGAAACTCCAGGAAAGAGAAAACTAAATTTAATAATAATAGTAATAATAGAACAAATTTAAAAACACAGGATTTTCCAAGTGTCTCCATGAAAAAATCATGGTCCAGCCCAAGTTTCTTTTATTCTCTGCCCCATTAATCACATCATGCATTGCTTTTATTGAGGTCTAATTACTAATTACAGGGATTTTGCACTTACTGTGGTGCTGGGATGGTTCAACATGACTGATTATCCCCACAGTCAGTTCCTCTCTCTATGAAATCAGGATTTCCTGGTGTTCCTGTTGTTTCCTGTGCAAAGGAAAGAAGAAAAACAAAAGAAGCCAGCAGCTGCTCTCCAGTGATTTCCAGATCTTTTGGATTCTGTGGTAAAATAAAACCACAAATTTTTCAAGTTTGCCAAAACATTTTCCAAGAAGCCAAATTAACGAATTTGTCCTGGTTGCCCACTAAGTCATGTGAGGTTCTAGGGGAGTGTTAATTGCACTACAGCGACAGTTTTAAGGGTTGAGTGGTTTCTGTAATGGGAAAACAACTCAGGAATTATCACCTGTGATAAAAGCTAGAATTTCCTAAGGCCACCACTCCTCTGAGATACGTCTTGCTACAAAAACTGCAGGTAATTTTGCTTAAATTCCTAGAAATGTATTTAAAGTAGTCCATGACCAATCACTGCTGCAAGTCTTAGGGGAAATCCAGATTATCTGGCACATGCAGCAATGGCAAATAATTTTCTTTGCCCAAAAGAGGCACTTTGGATGCTTTGGGATTCCTGAAGCACATCCCTGCCCTTCTTCCTTGGGTGCTGCAGAGAGGGAAGTTTGGGGGAAGGGAAGGTGGGGATTTAGGGAGTGGAACTGAAGTATCAGAGAATTTTCATTTTATTCTGCTATCATCCTACGAGAAGCTCTCAGTGCCACAAGCCCATCTGTCAGGAGTTTTACAGGGTTCAAAGAACCAAGGGATGGTTTGGTTGGGAGGGACCTCAAAGCCCCTCCAGTGCCACCCCTGCCATGGCAGGGACACCTTCCACTGTCCCAGGCTGCTCCCAGCCCCAGTGTCCAGCCTGGCCTTGGGCACTGCCAGGGATGGGAAGACTCCAACAGCTCCTCTGGGCACCCTGGGCTTTTCACTCACAGGGAAAAAGTGTTCCCAGGTGTTCAGGGAAGCTCCCGTGTCCCGTTTGTGCCCCCAGCCCTGGCACTGGGCACACTGGAGAGAGCCTGGCCCCGTCCCTTTGTCCCTCCCTGCAGTGTCCCTGGGCATGGATGAGATCCTGGAGCCCTCCCAGCATCCCAGCTGTCCCAGCCTTCCCCACAGGAGACGTTCCCATCCTTTCACCCCCTGTGCCATTCCTGGGTTGCTCCGGGCTGTCCAGTGCTCCTCTCCTGGATGTGGAGCTCCGGGGGTGCCCCCGCAGAGCTGGGTGAGGGGGATGGATCCTGGAAGGGAAGGGGAATGTGCCCCAGTTCCCTCCATTCCCCATTTACATGGAATTATCCATCCCCAGGGGCCTCTGATTTCACCTTCGGGGGAATCGCCACCAGCACAGATCCAGAACCGAGAGAGGGCCAGGGCAGAGCCACCCACCANAAAACCAAAACCCAAACTCAAATAATAAAGAACTAAAACCTAATCAATTCTAAATAAATGAAACTTCATAATATATAAAACAAAACCTAATCAATTATAAATAAAAAAATCTAATAATAAATAAATAAAACGTACCCAATTATAAACAAATAAAACCTAATAAAGAAATAAGTAAACACTAATCAGTTCTAAATAAATAAGTAAAACCTAATAAATAAATAAAACCTAATCAATTCTAAAAAAATAAATCAATCCTAATAATAAGTAAGCAAGCCCTAATCAATTCTAAAAAAAAAAAGTAAAACCTAATAATAAATAAATAAAACCTAATCAATTACAAAGAAATAAACCCCCAAATAATAAATATATAAAACCTAATCAATTCTAAATAAATTCTAATAATAAATAAAGCCTAATCAATTCTAAATAAACAAATCCTAATAATAAATAAATAAAGCCTAATAAAATATAAAGAAAACCTAATAATAAATAAAACTGAACCAATTATAAATAAACCCTACTAATAAATAAATAAACCCTGATCAAATATAAATAAATAAACAAGTAAACCCTAGCAATAATAAAGCCTACTCACAGAATCCATTCCAAAGGCAGAAGTCATGGGAAAGTCTCAGCACGTGGGACCAAACATGGAAAATCATTCCCAGATGTTGGAGTCCTTTCAGCTCAATCCCATGACACAAAACTTCTGCCTCCTCCCCCTTGCCCTCCCTGAGGCTGGAAGCTGGTATTTAATTTATCCCAAAATTCCAACATGGATCAAGTGTTCCTGGTTTCAGAAACCCCCAGTGTGAGGAATTTCCCTGTTATTTGAACGGAGGAATTCAGCTCTACCCAGGGCGCTTGAAAGGATTCCAGTATTATCAGTAAAAATCCATTGAGGAGATCACAGAATTATGGAATCATTTAGGCTGGGAAAGACCTCCAAGCTCATCTTGTAGGGAATATCTTGGACAAGGAAGAAGGAAACCACCTCAGGGGCCACATTCCTCAGAAAGATCTTGGAACTGAACAAATCCATTTCAACAAACTTCCTTTATACTCTGTGAAGAACAGTTCTGTGAACTGTAAAATTTTGGACAAATCCTTTTTCCAGTACTTCTGGATACGTCTGAAAAATCAGAGTGAGGCTGACTTGAGTATTTAGGAACTTAATTTTCCAGTTTAAATATTAGATATTAAAATATTAATTAAATATTATTATTAAAATATTCATATTAGATATTAAAATGCCCATTGAATCAAGTTTTCCCATCTTACAGTTCTGGTTTTGCTGCTTCTGGCCACACTGGAAAGAGCTGGTACAAGAATTTCTATAAGCCCACTTGGAGCATAGAATATAATAATAATAACAACAATAAATATCCATTAATTAGCATCTATGTGGTTCTACATTCCAGAGGAAAATGTGGATTGCCTGTGAATTTTCCTGCCTCTTTCAGAAACATTCACTGGGTGCTTTCCTTAAAATCTGGCAGTGAAATCCTTCCCATGAATTAACTTTTGTCCAAATCATGCCACCCTCCCAAGACAGCCTTCATTCAATTTACATGTGATGTAATTTATATGGGATATTCCATGATCTCCTTCACACTGGGTTTTTCAAGGACAACTCCTCGTGGGAACTTNGGCATGGATGAGATCCTGGAGCCCTCCCAGCATCCCAGCTGTCCCAGCCTTCCCCACAGGAGACGTTCCCATCCTTTCACCCCCTGTGCCATTCCTGGGTTGCTCCGGGCTGTCCAGGGCTCCTCTCCTGGATGTGGAGCTCCAGGGGTGCCCCCGCAGAGCTGGGTGAGGGGGATGGATCCTGGAAGGGAAGGGGAATGTGCCCCAGTTCCCTCCATTCCCCATTTACATGGAATTATCCATCCCCAGGGGCCTCTGGTTTCACCTTCGGGGGAATCGCCACCAGCACAGCTCCAGAACCGAGAGAGGGCCAGGGCAGAGCCACCCACCAGAGCTCCTCTGCCTCCCCTTCCAGAGGAGCCCGAATTCCCAGCAGAGGGAAGAGGAATTCCATCCTTGTGCCACAAAACCCCACAAATGCACCAAACACAGTCACAGACTCTGCTCAGCTCTCCTTCAGCAAAGCCTCCCTCCAAAAGCACCCAAATCCCACACGGATTCACCACTCAGGGAATTCTCTGCTATAATTTTATCTCTATTTCTCACCTGGGATTCACCATCAAGGATATGGNTTACAAAGAAATAAACCCCCAAATAATAAATATATAAAACCTAATCAATTCTAAATAAATTCTAATAATAAATAAAGCCTAATCAATTCTAAATAAACAAATCCTAATAATAAATAAATAAAGCCTAATAAAATATAAAGAAAACCTAATAATAAATAAAACTGAACCAATTATAAATAAACCCTACTAATAAATAAATAAACCCTGATCAAATATAAATAAATAAACAAGTAAACCCTAGCAATAATAAAGCCTACTCACAGAATCCATTCCAAAGGCAGAAGTCATGGGAAAGTCTCAGCACGTGGGACCAAACATGGAAAATCATTCCCAGATGTTGGAGTCCTTTCAGCTCAATCCCATGACACAAAACTTCTGCCTCCTCCCCCTTGCCCTCCCTGAGGCTGGAAGCTGGTATTTAATTTATCCCAAAATTCCAACATGGATCAAGTGTTCCTGGTTTCAGAAACCCCCAGTGTGAGGAATTTCCCTGTTATTTGAACGGAGGAATTCAGCTCTACCCAGGGCGCTTGAAAGGATTCCAGTATTATCAGTATAAATCCAGTGAGGAGATCACAGAATTATGGAATCATTTAGGCTGGGAAAGACCTCCAAGCTCATCTTGTAGGGAATATCTTGGACAAGGAAGAAGGAAACCACCTCAGGGGCCACATTCCTCAGAAAGATCTTGGAACTGAACAAATCCATTTCAACAAACTTCCTTTATACTCTGTGAAGAACAGTTCTGTGAACTGTAAAATTTTGGACAAATCCTTTTTCCAGTACTTCTGGATACGTCTGAAAAATCAGAGTGAGGCTGACTTGAGTATTTAGGAACTTAATTTTCCAGTTTAAATATTAGATATTAAAATATTAATTAAATATTATTATTAAAATATTCATATTAGATATTAAAATGCCCATTGAATCAAGTTTTCCCATCTTACAGTTCTGGTTTTGCTGCTTCTGGCCACACTGGAAAGAGCTGGTACAAGAATTTCTATAAGCCCACTTGGAGCATAGAATATAATAATAATAACAACAATAAATATCCATTAATTAGCATCTATGTGGTTCTACATTCCAGAGGAAAATGTGGATTGCCTGTGAATTTTCCTGCCTCTTTCAGAAACATTCACTGGGTGCTTTCCTTAAAATCTGGCAGTGAAATCCTTCCCATGAATTAACTTTTGTCCAAATCATGCCACCCTCCCAAGACAGCCTTCATTCAATTTACATGTGATGTAATTTATATGGGATATTCCATGATCTCCTTCACACTGGGTTTTTCAAGGACAACTCCTCGTGGGAACTTCCCAAGTATCCACAGGGCAGCTTCCATGTCACTACACCAAAACCAAGAAGAACCAAGAAGGGAAAAGAAGCAAATGTGCAAAATTTATTATGTTCTTCAATGAACACAGGGACAGTAAATGTATAAAATTAGGTAGCATCTTCAAAATTAAAAAAAAAAAAAAGGATATATAAACACCAAGAGTTCCTTGATAGAACAAACAACAGCCCACGGGATACTCAAACCCAGCTCCAAAGCAATTGGCTCCAAAGCAATTTCTTCATAAAAAAATAAGGTACTTTAAGAAAAAAGACTCCGGAAGACAGTGGAGTCAGTATGGAAAACATGGAATAAGGAAACTGAAATGTTTCTGCAGCACACCCTGATCATTTGTCCAAAAAAAAGTTTGTTGTTTGTTTTATTGTTTTGGCAAAACAGGGCTAAGCTGGGAAAGCTCTGAGTGCCAAGCTCACCCCTGCTAAAGGCATTTCCTAAATTCCATGGGGGTCCTGCTAATTCCAGAATGGGTCTGGAGAGACCTCAAAGCTCCGCCAGTGCCACCCCTGCCATGGCAGGGACACCTCCCACTGTCCCAGTCTGCTCCAAGCCCCAAGGTCCAGCCTGGCCTTGGACATTCCAGGGATGGGGAGTGAGACATTGAACGAGCACTGGGAGCACCCCCAGCCACATCCATGAGGAATCCCGTGAGGAATCAGAGCCTCCTCACTGCTGCTCCTCTGCCTCCCTTGGCACCTTTAGCTCCGGACCTGCTGAGCCAAGCACTGCCCAGGGGCTGGAAGAGAAAGTGTGAATATTCCACAGGATTGTGTCCAGCATGGATTTCTTTTGGCTGTGTAAACATTGTGTTAGTAACCCCACGCAAAGCTTGGGAGAGGAGCAGCCTTGGTGGAACAGGAAGGTTTTGCTCATCAGCTTCAAGTAGAGGAAGTGCCCAAAGCTGCTCCTGGTGCAGAAGGGCAGCCCTGGCAGGGGTGGGGACACCGGGGCCACCCAAGGGGTCAGGAGCTGCCCCCGGCAAGGGCAGCTCTGGAAACCCAAACACAGCGATCCCAAAGGTCACAGTGTCCCCCTGAGGATCCCAAAGGTCACAGTGGCCCCCTCAGGATCCCAAAGGTCACAGTCCCCCTGAGGATCCCAAAGGTCACACCGTCCTCCTGAGGATCCCAAAGGTCACAGTGGCCCCCTCAGGCTGGGACTGGCATCGTGAAGAGGACTGAAGTGTTTTAAGAAGTTGCCAGTCCCACAGATGAGTTCTGTTTTCCCAGTTACACCATTTCCTTTTCCAGTGCTTCTTTGGATCCTTTGCTCCCAGAGGTGTTGTCATCATTGGAATAATTCCCTGAGTCTCGACTGCTCTGTTTGGAATNTTGGGCAGGAATTGTTCCCTGGGAGGGTGGGCAGGCCCTGGCACAGGGTGCCCAGAGCAGCTGTGGCTGCCCCTGGATCCCTGGCAGTGCCCAAGGCCAGGCTGGACACTGGGGCTGGGAGCAGCCTGGGACAGTGGGAGGTGTCCCTGCCATGGCAGGGGTGGCACTGGATGGGGTTAAGGTCCCTCCCAACCCAAACCAGCCTGGGAATCCATGCTCATGTTGAGCAGCATTGTGTGGTTTTCCACCCCTAACAGACCACTTGTTTCCCTAAATTCACCAACTCAAAATTAGGATGAAGTTCAGTTCACAAAATCCCTGAGGCTGGAAAAGCCCTCCCAGCCCATCAGTCCCAGCTGTGCCCGATGCCCACCTTGTCCCCAGCCCAGAGCTCTGAGTGCCACCTCCAGCCCTTCCTGGGACACCTCCAGGGATGGGCACTCCAAACCTCCCTGGGCAGCTCTTCCCAAGGCCTGACCTCCCTTTCCATGAGGAAATTCCTCCTGGTGTCCACCCTGAGCCTCCCCGGCAGCCTGAGGCCGTTCCCTCTCCTCCCGTCCCTGTTCCCCAGGACAGATCCCAGCTCCCACCTCCCAGCTTCATTCACAGAATCCAACACTAAAGGGGGACTCCAACATTTTATCTCAACCCTTTTCTTGCTCTCACAGTTGTCAATGGCCACAGAATTGCAGCATTTCATGGATTAGAGCCTGAAGAGGCCACACAAGGACTAAAGGAAAACCCAGGTTTAGAGGTTGCAAAACACACCTGAGTGTTGCCTTGTTCATTCCAGAACAGGATCCACCTAAGCACCACCTGAGCCAAGCTGGAAACTGGACAAAGGTCTGGAGACCACTGTTAAAACCTCTAAAATGAACCCTGGCTGACCCACAAGACCACAGGATGACAGATAAACATTTTTTTCCATAATATTTAAAGTTAATTTTCCTACAAAGAAGCTGTTTAATGACTGAGAAGTCAGAGCTCACCTCGATGTTCAGAGGGGGCTGGCAGGAGGGGAAGAACACGTATTTGATTTTGCTGTAGGCTTGGTAGAGCACAAAAACAAGAGGGGTGGCCACCAGCAGGACAAGCAGCAGGGCACCCATGAAAATTCCAAAAATGATCAGAGGTAAAGATGTACCTAAAATTTGGAATAAAAACCATTCAGTCGAGGTATTCAGAACCAGCAGAGATTAAAGCACAGATCAGCTCCCAATGTGCTGCAGAATTTATCAAATAATTCAACATTTCCACATCACCCAGCCATGGGCACCAGGGAAAACTGATGCTGTGCCAATATCTGAGATAATTTTGCTTAAAGAAGCCACAAAATACTTTCCAATACAAGAACACAGAACCACCAAGGTGGGAAGAGAATTCCAAGATGATCCAGTCCCACCATCACCCCAGCACCAGTAGCTGGGGGTGCTCACCTGGAGAAGAGAAGGCTCCAGGGAGAGCTCAGAGCCCCTTCCAGGGCCTAAAGGGGCTCCAGGAGAGCTGGAGAGCGACTTTGGAAAAGGGCTGGAGGGCCAGGATACAGGGAATGGCTTCCCAGTGCCAGAGGGCAGGGCTGGATGGGATATTGGGAAGGAATTGTTCCCTGGGAGGGTGGGCAGGCCCTGGCACAGGGTGCCCAGAGCAGCTGTGGCGGCCCCTGGATCCCTGGCAGTGCCCAAGGCCAGGCTGGACACTGGGGCTGGGAGCAGCCTGGGACAGTGGAAGGTGTCCCTGCCATGGCAGGGGGGGGAATTAAATTATCTTTAAGGTCCTTCCCCCCCAAACCATTCCATGATTCCATGACTATCTCAACAAACTGAAGGGAGTTTGGTGATGCTAAGATTACCAGACACCAACAGCCACTTTCCAAGTACTCCAAAGGAGATAATCAGGTCTTATTTTATGATCAAAGAATGGAAGATTTTCACACTGGGATATAAAAACATGGGAAAGACAGGGTATGGTCTGCCTTGAAGGCACTGCTTGGCTTTAAAGAGATTCACTGAAATAGCAGGATCAGGGGAAGAGTAAACATAGTAAAATAGATCAAAATACTGATCTTATTCAGGTAAAAAGTAACATTTGGCTGTTTTTAGGCTTGATATGACCCAGCAGTGAGGACCACAAAACAAATTAATCCTAAATGTGAGCCAGGTATTACTGTTATTACATTTCTGAGCTTTAAAGGAGTTTGGAGAGTTTGGAGAATATTTTTCTAGTGTTAATAAAATTTTATGTAGCAAATTATCTTCAGCACAGACCTCGTTCTTCTGTTCTGTGAGTGCAATCCCCCCACTCTCACTTCACACCAAGGTGAGCTTTCAGCCCTAACAAATCTGATTTCTCTCCTCACTCTTCAGCACAGGAGGTTCATTCCCAGAAGGAGGACTAAGACAGTTTCAAGGATAAAATATCCCTGAAAACATGGAATTTAGTGATTCCTTGCTCCCTCCCAAGATACAGAACTGGGAATGAAGCTCTCTGCCCACCGAGGTGCTGCCAGGAGTTTGGAGCTGTGAGATCTCCAGTGAAGGGGCAACAATTCCACTTCCAGAGGGGGACAGTGGCCCAGCTGTGCCCACCTGCAGGGGTCTGGATGCACTCCTGCTGGCTGTAGGCACCGCTCTTGTTGTAGGGCTGGGAGAAGGCCTGGACTTTGACACAGTACAGCGTGGAGGGGGACAGGTCAGGGACTGTGGCTATGGTCTGCTTCACCTCCTTCTGCTTCACCTCCTCCTGGGAAAAGGGGAAAAGGAGGGATGAGATCACAGGGACGGCACAGGAATCCCTCAGACAAGGTGAGAACTGCAGCCTCTGATGGAGAAGTAATTCTGTGAGCTGTCAGTCAGTGCTGCAAGCCCAGAGTCATCACGGCTGCAGAGACTTTGAAGCTCATCCAGTCCCACCATCACCACCCCAAGGGCCACATCCAGATGCCTCTGGGACACTTCCAGAGACTCCAGCACTCCCTGGGCACTCAGATTCAAGAAAACAAATAAACAAACCACCCATCAGCTCCTAAGCAAAACTCAAGAAACACTTCCTGGGCAAGAACCAAGTGCTTTCCCCATTCTGAAATGTCACAATTCCAAGTTTCCAGGAAACTCCTTCCTGTTGCAGTTTGTTTCCTTCTCTTCGTCCCCCCTTTTACCAATTACAGTGAAATATTTTACTCTAAGAGGATTCAAAGAATGTGGAAAGATCCATTAAAATGTGAGCTAAAAGCATGCAGGGCTTTAGTGTTTGATGAGCTTTTCCCACCACACTGCACACAGCCACATCCACAGAAACTGAGATTTTAACCTATCACTGGGAGATAAAGATCACAGTGATCAGATTTCTAAAAGAGTTACATTAAAATCTCAACCACTGGGTGATAAAAGTCACAGTGATCAGATTTTTAATATCATCTTTCAGAAAAAAAAAACCCAATAAATGGACTTTTTAAAGACTGATACACCACGAATGTGCCTCTTCTGGAAAGGAGCTTCTTGGGCAGAACACAAACTCAAGATTTAAGTCAGAATCAATTTTATATTGTATTTAATTATTCCATACCTCCTTATCTGAGGAATTCTTCCAGTACAGGATCCTGTAGGACAAGTCATAATGGTCCCTCATGAATTCATCCTCAGCTCCTCCTGGAGGAGAAATAAGGATGTGGAGCAAAGTGTCACTGAGGTCCAGCCTGACACCAGGAGGGCCAATTCCATCTGTAAAACAACAAAAAAAAAAATTAAATACAACTAAAAATATTGCATCAAATACTGTCAGTGAAATCCATAATAAATTTTAAGAAACATGCACTTAAAAGTATAATTTCATAGTTTTATTCAGAACATCAAGTCCTGATAAATATTTCAGTTATTTTCACTGTTATTTAATAAAAGAACTATTTAATTACCAAGAGTTTTGACATGGGAAAGCTGATAAATGGAATAACTATTTATTCCAACCTCAGGAAGTGGAATATGACTCCACATATTACAGTACCATTTCTTGATGTTTATGATGGACAATTTCACGAAGTAAAACACTTTAGTAAGGTGATATTTCTCACAAGGACAAAAAGGTACAAAGCTAAAAACTACAAACTAAAAGTTACAAACTAAAAACTGCTATAATTTCCTTCTGGAGACTGTTAAAGATTTTTGACTTAACATCACAATCATTGAAAAGTGATTTTTCCTGGGCTCTCCAGGGTTCTGTGTCCATGTGACAGAGTCAGCAGGGGCTGGAGCCACAGGAGAGGCTGAGGGAGCTGGGAAAGGGGCTCAGCCTGGAGAAAAGGAGGCTCAGGGGGGCCCTTGTGGCTCTGCACAACTCCCTGACAGGAGGGGGCAGACGGGGGGGTCGGGATCTGCTCCCAGGGAACAGGGACAGGAGCAGAGGGAACGGCCTCAGCCTGGGCCAGGGGAGGCTCAGGGTGGACACCAGGAGGAATTTCCCCATGGAAAGGGAGGTCAGGCCTTGGAAAGAGCTGCCCAGGGAGGTTTGGAGTGCCCATCCCTGGAGGTGTCCCAGGAAGGGCTGGAGGTGGCACTCAGAGCTCTGGGCTGGGGACAAGGTGGGCATCGGGCACAGCTGGGACTGATGGGCTGGGAGGGCTTTTCCAGCCTCAGGGATCCTGGGATTGTGTTTAGGTGGGAAGAGACCTCAAAGCCCATCCAGTGCCACCCCTGCCATGGCAGGGACCCCTTCCACTGTCCCAGGCTGCTCCAAGCCCCAATGTCCAGCCTGGCCTTGGGCACTGCCAGGGATCCAGGGGCAGCCACAGCTGCTCTGGGCACCCTGTGCCAGGGCCTGCCCACCCTCCCAGGGAACAATTCCTGCCCAATATCCCACCCAGCCCTGCCCTCTGGCAGTGGGAAGCCATTCCCTGGGTCCTGGCCCTCCAGCCCTTGTGCAATCCCCTCTCCAGTCTCCTGTCAGCTCCCAAAGACATTCGGCACAAGTTTGCTGAGCAATGAACATTTAAGGAAACCATTTCCTTACTTGTTTTCAGAGGATCTACTTTGACTTCTCTGGACAAACAGGATTTGTTGTGTCCCTCCCGGGCCTGCACTCGCAGGTAATAAAAGCCAGTGGTGGTGATGATGGAGGAGAAGTTGCAGCAGGTGCTGGTGATGTTCTCACAGCCGGGGACGCTGCGCCACTTGCCCGAGTAATCATCATTGAGCTCCTTCAGGTACCCACTGCCAAGAGAGAATTGCAGAGTTTGGATGGGAGATCCTTGATCTCCTAAAAAAATCAAGTTTGTTTGTGCCACACTTGGTTCAATTTTGGAGAAAAAAAAAATGCCTCTATTAATAAATAAAAAGAAAAACCAGCATTTTTATATGAGACATTTCTGAGTGGAACAATGAAGACAAAAGGGCCAAGAAATACAAATCAGGGCTTTAACCAAGCCTCAGCAGAGAAAATTAAATGTGGGGTGGACAAGTTCTGAATATCCAAATGAAAAGTTCTCACGTAGCTCCGTGCAGTCCATTATTTTCCTCTCATGCCAAAAGAATTCCCAAGGAATGCCAGGAGGATCCCTCCTCTTCAGTTTGGTGCTGGCCACAATATTTATGCAACAGCTGGAGATTGAGATATAGGTTTACAGAACTGCATCTTAATGTGATTTTTTGGATATCATTCAATGGGTTTTTATGGGGTATGATGAGGGTTTTATGGCATTCCTTGTGGGTTTTTTTTGATGTAGTATGATTTTTTTATATGATTTTCTTTATGTGATACAGCATTTTTTTCTGTGATATGATGGGGTTTGATGTGATACAAGGGTTATTTCACATGACATGGTGGGGTTTTTATACGACTTGATGGGCTTTTTATGTGATACAACATTTTTTTAATGTGATTCAATGTGGTTTTGATGTCCTGCCTTGGGTTTTCTCCCCTATTTGGATCTGCCCAGAAGAAATCCAAGCTGCTGACAACTGAAACCTCCAACACCTGCATTTTTGCTCCCTTTTACTCATCTAATTTCTTCACATTCAAAAAGCCACGAAGCAGTTCAGGTTTCCCAGCTTTAAAAATGTTACTCAGCATTTAGGAGTCCCTCCCATGAGCTGTTTAACACTCCCAAAAGCAGCCCAGTCCCCTGAAATTCCGGGATCAGATGCTACATGGAATTCTTTTAACAGCAATGAGCCATTACTGCTCCAATGAATACAAGAAGCCACCAAATATTTCGTTTTAACTTCTAGGAAATATTTGCAAAATACAACAACTGGGATTTAAAGTGGCAGGGATGGGAATGGCTGAACTCACAGGAGGTACTGGACGTTGTAGCTCTCCTGGTGTTTTCCCTGGTTGTTCCAGAGCAGGTGGAATTTCATGTTCAAAGCCAGGACACTCAGGTTGGTTGCACACAGAAGGTCATTCACTGCTCAGGGGGAAAAGGAAACCCAGAGTTACCATGAAGTTCGATATTATGGACAGGGAATGGACATTTCTCATGTCAATAATGAAAACAAAGATTATTCATTAAAAAGATTGCAAGTCATAGGCTGTGATGTGTAAAGCATCCATTAAGCTTTTAATTAAAAACTCAGCTAAGAATCAATTCAGAAAAAAATTTAGGTACACAAATGTTGAGAGGAGCAGAAACAAACTGGTTTGGGAACAACATGAGGAGAAAAATGTATAAAATACACATCTGTATTTATGAGATGTTCTAATTATTTTGTTTTCACTATTTTATTAAAATATGAATGCATCAATAATTTTAATATTTTCTTTAAAAAATTAAAACTTGCACGTATCAGTTATTGTAATATTTTTATTAAAATACACATGTGTTAATTATTTTATTATTGTAAAAATACACATGTATTATTTTAATATTTTTTAAAATGCAGATGTGTATTAATTAATGTATTTTATGTATAAAGTAATTTTCATTTACCATCAATTACTTACATTTTGATGTACCATCAACTAATTATGATGGACCACCCCTGTACAATCTAATAGTTGACTTTCTACAGTTATTTTTTCCTAAAATAAACTTTTAAAAGCACATAAGCAAATTTGATTTTATACAACCAGGTGGCAAACTGCCCCCTCAAAGCCTTTCTTCAGCAGCTGTAACAATCAATCCACCAAGGATTATGTAAAACCAATATTCTTTTAAGCTCAGCTTAACTTTCTGTGCATTCACTGAGTGCCAAGTATCCCAAAGGCTTTTGTTCTGCGTTTCTTCCTCATTCAGTCACCAACTCAAAAACAGAGTTTTCCAAAACACAGAAAGCAGTTTTGGTTTTCACATTACAAATTAAGGGCAGAATTTGCCTTATGGCAAAAAGTTCTTTGTACAATTAAAACTCTACCCTTGACATATTTTATGTTGATTGAGAAGGGTAAATGCATATAATATATATATATATATTTATACCAAAATGAGGAGGAATTTGGCCCTTCTGCCTGTTTTGCTGCTTCAGAACAACTCACTCTCTGCCAGTTTAATCTGAGCCATCATTTGCAGATAAACTGATTTCCTGAGTACCTTTCTGGGTGGTTTTCACACAGCTGATGGGGCTGAAGAAGCCTCGCTTGGCCTCCATGGGGAGATTTGCTTGAACTTTGAAGCAATAGGTGGTGTCTGGGGCCAGATCCTCAACGGTGTCAACAGGGAAAACATTTTTACTCTGGAGCTGGAGGAAACAACCACAAAGAGCCTGTGAGGGGAACTGTGCTTCCCCAGGGAGATTTTTAAATTGTCATTTTGCAGGGTTTCAGCCCATTTATATAATGCCCCACCTAAAAAGGTAAAATGGAGAAAGTAGAACAATATTTGAGCTGGAGGAGTCCTAAAGGGAAGTTCCCAGTTTAGCCAGTGACTGACAGGCAGGAACATTTCAGGCTCCTTTGCCATGGAAGTGGGGAGGGATTTGGCACGACCAGGAATTCACCCCACAGATATTCCAGAGTGAACCAGGGCATTCCCATCCCTCAGTCACCCAAACACTCCCCTCTCCTCTGCCACCTCCCTGCTTTTGGTTTCCCAGACTTTACTCAACTTGTGGACCTTTTGCTGTGTAATCCCAAAATCCCAGAGGTGGGAAGAGCCCTTCAGGATCACCCAGTGCCACCCCAGCAGCACCAGCATCACCCCAAACCCTGTCCCCAAGGGCCACATCCAGACTCCTCCTGAGCACTCCCACAGACAGTGACTCCACCACTCCCTGGGCAGCTCATCCCACGGCCTGACCACTCTGGGAGGGAATTTTGTTCTGTCTTTAATCTGACCCTCTCCTGGTGCATCTTGAGGCCGTTTCCTCTTGTCCTTTCCTCATTCCTGTCTTCCTCCCCGGCTGCCCCCTCCTGTCAGGGAGTTGTGCAGAGCCACAAGGGCCCCCCTGAGCCTCCTTTTCTCCAGGCTGAGCCCTTTCCCAGCTCCCTCAGCCTCTCCTGGGGCTCCAGCCCCTTCCCAGCTCCGTTCCCTGCCCTGGACACCCTCCAGCCCCTCCAGGTCCTGTTTGAAGTGATGATTTTGATCTGATCTCCCAAAATAACACAGATTGCCCTTCAATCCCTACCCTAATTTAGCTGACACCCATTTCCCTAAAAAAGATAAAAAAGGAAGAGATTCTCCCCTGCTCTTCACAGGAGAGCTCTGGGTGCTCTGCAGGACACACATAATGCCTTGGGAACCAGTTCACAATGACAACACCTCAAAAAAATCCCTGGGTCAGGGCAATCCAAATAAAACAATCCTATGGAAAGAACAAAATCACCTCATCAAAAAAACCCCACCTCCCCAGACTTTCAAACCACACAGGAGCAGTTCCACAGTGACAGAACCAAACAATTCCATTTCAAAGCATGAATTAAAGTCCATCTCTGACAGTTCTGTTAAGGTTAAATAACAAAAAAAAAGTGCTCATACCTGAGCATGTGATGAGTTTTCCCAGAAGACCAGGTTGTATTTAAAACTTAGATCATTGATCCACATTTTTTTCCTCTGATTTGCTTCTGGAGGAGAAACCTTAACTTTTATGACTCCATTTGTGGACTGCAATTCCAGTCCTGGTGGACCAATCTGAGCTGCAAACATGGAAAGAAAAAAAAAAAGGTAAATATGTCTACTTTGAGAAAATACACCCCAAAAGCAATTTACAATAATAAACCTAAAACACCTGCCTATACTATTGTATTTTTAATTCTTTTGTGTGATCACCTACACCATCTTAAGTTTTCATGACTCTCAGGCAGTTTCAAATAAAAATTTAACCTAAAAAGCAGCTACCATCAGCAGGTTCTACAAGCAGCTAAAATGAAATATTATCAGAAAATGTTTTTCAAAAAAACCAATATAAATTACTCTGTAACCTGCAAGACAAGAAACTGAGCTCAGTCCAATATACCCAACGTCAAAGGAAGGCTTCAATACCACTCTGGAACTGCTGAAAAGTCACAAACTTCCAGAAAATGGTTCTTGGAGCAACCTGGGATAGTGGAAGGTGTCCCTGCCCATGGCAGGGGGTGGAATGGGATGGGCTTCGAGGTCCCTCCCAATCCAGACAAGTTTGGGATTCTACAAAAATCGACTGTCAAAAAGGATTTTTCCAAGAAATAATCTGGGAAAATACAGAGTGACGGAAATTTCGTCAGGAAACCAGCACCTCTTGGAATAATTTTCCCTTTCCAGAAAAGACAGAATTGTAGCATTCCATGACCTGCAGATGCCTGCAGTTATGTTTCTGTTGGGAAACCCACCCTGTCCTGCTGTTATCAGCAGTAGAAACCACGCATGGTTTTTCCACAATCCCCAATTCCAGAAGGTTTGGGTTGGGAGGGACCTCAAAGCCCATCCAGTGCCACCCCTGCCATGGCAGGGACACCTTCCACTGTCCCAGGCTGCTCCCAGCCCCAGT
>VZRO01004739.1:25710-42996 GCA_013397915.1 Daphoenositta chrysoptera | reverse complement strand
CTCCGCCGCCGCTCCATCCCCGGGCTCCGCCATCCGGGGCAGCGCTGCCGGAAGCTCCGGCGGCGGCGGCGCCTGCGCGGGAGCGCCCCGGGCGCTGTGAGGGGCGGGCGGGGTCAGCGCGGTGCGGCCGCTCCAAGAGCGATCGGGGCGGTGTGAGGGCGATGTGAGGCCGCTCTGAGGGCGGTGTCGGTTGGGACGCGCCCGCCCCTCCCGGAGCTCCCGGCGCCGCCCCAGGCAATGGGAGGTGTGCCAAAATCAGAATATCCCCAGTTCAGGTGACGCGTGGATAACCGAGTGCCCCTCCTGCCCCTGCATGGCCCTTGGCACACACCCAGGGTCACGGAGCTGCTCCAGGGCTGGAGCCCCTCTGCCCTGGAGCCAGGCTGGGAGAGCTGGGGGTGCTCGCCTGGAGAGGAGAAGGCTCCAGAGAGAGCTCAGAGCCCCTTCCAGGGCCTAAAGGGGCTCCAGGAGAGCTGGAGAGGGACTGGGGACAAGGCATGGAGGGACAGGACACAGGGAATGGCTTCCCAGTGCCAGAGGGCAGGGCTGGGTGGGATTTTGGGAAGGAATTGTTCCCTGGGAGGGAGGGCAGGCCCTGGCACAGGGTGCCGAGAGCAGCTGTGGCTGCCCCTGGATCCCTGGCAGTGCCCAAGGCCAGGCTGGACACTGGGGCTGGGAGCAGCCTGGGACAGTGGGAGGGGTCCCTGCCCAGGGCAGGGGTGGCACTGGATGGGCTGTAAGGTCCCTCCCAGCCCAAACCAGTCTGGATTCTGTGATTATCTGGGAAGGGAGAAATCTCTGTTTAGCTGCAGTTTGTCCATTTCTCAAATGCTTGACTGAATGCTGCAGGGAACATTAAATGCAGTGTGAACATAATATCCCCTGAATTGGGGCTTGGGCTCAGCTCCACTTTTGGCAGCCACAAGTTCTGATCACAAGATTTAAGAGCTCGTCTTCTCTTTTTTTGTTTCATATTTTCCGTGGGCCTGCCCAGCTGCAGGGCTTGGGGAGGTAAAGCCAGGTGTTCACCTTTCGCTTCCCACCCCCTCAAACACAAACTCCTCAGGGGGCAGACCAATGTTTTCACAGAGGAGGATTTGAAACTCTGGTGGGCAAAGGTCTGTGCCTCAACATCCTGGCTGTTATAAACATGACAGGTTTTGCTTCTCAGGGAGAACACAGGCTTTCTAGACAGACTTTTGGATAAAAATGTTCCTAGCTGCTGTTGCCTCTTGTGGCATGAGGTGCTGCACATACTCTGAGCACATCTGCTAATCTCAGGCTCCCAGAATCCTGGAATCCCAGGATGGGGGAGGTTGGAAGGGACCACAGTGGGTCCCATCTGGTGCCAGCTCCCTGCTCCAGCAGGGCCATCCCAGAGCACAGGGCTCAGCAGTGTGGATATTCTGGAATGTCCCAGGGAGGAGACCCCAGCCCCTCTCTGGGCTCGGCTCCAGCTCGGGCCCTGCCCAGGGCAGGAGTTCTGCCTCCTGTGCAGGAATGGCTGGGCTCAGGCCCTGCCCGTGGCTCTGGTGCCACTGCTGGGCCCCGGAGCAGAGCCCGGCCCTGCCCTGAGCCCTCCCTGCAGCCGGGGACAGCCCGGCCCGAGGGCCCCTCTCGCTGGGGCTCCTCTCCAGCCTGAGCAGCCCCGGCTCCCTCAGCCTGGCCTGGGCCCCGAGATGCTCCAGGCCCTCCAGGATTGCTGAGGCTGTAGATCCATCCATGGCTATAGAGCGTGTGAGGGACATTGCTGGGTGTTGCAGGGCTTTGCTGAGCTTGGGTGAGATTCATTCCATGAGGATTTGTTACCTCCTGCCCCAACAGTTGATAAGGAAACATTTTTATGGCAAGTTCTTTATGTAACCACACCTCAAGGTAACCATTTTGTCATGTAGACCATGAACTGCCACTGGCTGAGCCAGCCTAGTTCTGCTAGAAACATATTATAACCTAACAAATATTTACAGTTTATCTTCTGCTGAGTTTGAATACAACTTCCTTGCTGATATCATAGAAGAAAGAAACAGAAAGTGGTGTTGCCCAGCCTGTGAGGAAAGAAGCGCTATCTGCAGAGCACAGGCTGCCAGCGGAGCATGATGTGTGTTCCTGTGGCCACTGATGTCTGTCCCAAAACACTCCTGTGACGGAGGAAACGAGGCCATTTGGGCTCTGCTGGATTTATTTCTGTTGGCTGGCAGACAAAGGAGACATAATTTGGTGGGTTCTTCTCATGTCATCTCTGGAACAGGATGAAAGAGCAAATACAGCATTTCATCTTGTGTGAAAAGTGTAAGAACATCGGTTCAGGAAGGAAGGACCTTGGGGAGCCCAAGGAAGGATCAGATCTATCTACCCCTTCCCAACAGACTTTTTTATACCCCACTTTTCAGGAAATGTCATCTATATTCTTTTGGTTTCATCATTGGAAAACTTTCCTTGTTTCAATTTTGTTGCAATCTTGTAACTGCTTTCACCTCCCTCACGGACACAGAGCACAGGTGATTCCTTCCCTGCTTCCGTTCCCAGTATTTAATGCTGTCATTACTCTGCCGTGACTCAAAGGAATCCAGTCCACAGCAAGGTACTGTAAAGTAAAGCACACCTTTATTGGCCAGGCCGGGAGCATGCAGGGGCCGACACCCCCACGTGCATGTCCAACACGGTCATCTTACAGAGGTTCTGTGTACATTCACAAGTTTGTCATTATATGGTACCAGTCCATCACCCGCCCTTGCTTTGCTCACTTATCTCAAGTCACAGCCCTGAGGGGTCTCACGTGACTTGTGGTCCCCTTATCTTAGGGTTACAAACACAGCACACAATTCTTAATACATTCATCCCATTTGTTTTGCTAATACACACTTAATTCTACTATTACACACTTTGTTGCTATTTATTAGTAATTGTGTATTGATTATGTTCCTGTTCTCCTATTACATTTTCCTGTTGTGACAGTTCCTCTATTTGTCATTAAAATGGCAGTTTGCATGTGTCTTCCTCCTTATTGCTCAGCCCGTAGGGGTTATGCCCTTGTTCTGCAGACAAGCAGCCAAACCCACCAGCTCACATTCCATCCCAGCCCACTCGGGCTTGGCTCTTTCCAAGGGCAGTTAGTGCTAGGCATAGCATCTCCACTTTACAATCATGGCCCCTTCCAGGGCTGGGCTTCTTGTCCTGCAAAAGCAGTTGTGGTCAATCATAGCAGCCAACACCCAACTTTTATTAATCTATACCTTATACTGAGGTGCTTATGTTAAAGGAGTCCTCTGCTGTCCTGTGTATCATCCATCCATCCTCTGTCCTGTGTATCATCCATCAGACTTCTTTCCCCAGCCGACCTAACATCATCTTCCTTAGAGTCTGTTTCTTGTCCTCCTCCTGACTCTCCCCAGTCCTGGTTACAGGTCTCCACAAGGCTTCACCAGGGCTGAAGAGCAGGAAGGATGATTTTCTGGGTCAGGCCCAGGGAGGTGGTAGAGTCCTGTCTCTGGAAGTGTCCCAGATATGTCTGGATGTGGCCCTTGGGGACATGGTTTAGGGTGATGGTGGTGGTGCTGGGGTGACACTGGATGATCCCAAAGGGTTCTTCAAGCCTTGATGATTCTGGGATTAGGTTTGGAAAGAGAGAAAGGTCCTAAGTTACATCAACCAGTCTGAAAGAACATGGAAAGCCTGGAATAAACCTCTTTTTACAGCCTGTGGTGCCTTCAAAATGCATAATTTTGAACACATCTACAAGTTCATTCTTCATGGAGAATATTTAGAATCCCAGAGTGGTTTCAGCTGGGAGGGACCTTAACCCCATCCAGTGCCACCCCTGCCATGGGCAGGGACACCTTCCACTGTCCCAGGCTGCTTCCAGCCCCAATGTCCAGCCTGGCCTTGGGCACTGCCAGGGATCCAGGGGCAGCCACAGCTGCTCTGGGCACCCTGTGCCAGGGCCTGCCCACCCTCCCAGGGAACAATTCCTTCCCAATATCCCACCCAGCCCTGCCCTCTGGCACTGGGAATCCATTCCCTGTGTCCTGTCCCTCCATCCCTTGTCCCCAGTCCCTCTCCAGCTCTCCTGGAGCCCCTTTAGGCCCTGCAAGGGGCTCTGAGCTCTCCCTGGAGCCTTCTCTCCTCCAGGCTGGAATTTCAGCGTTACCAGTGAGTTCTGTTCTGTTTGGGGGAGTTCCAGAGCCTGGTTTCACCTGTAGGTCAGCACAGCTGAAAATCCAACCCACTCCAAATCCTGGTGGGATTTCCATCACCCTTGTCACAACACTCACCCAGATGGGAAACAAAGTCCCTCTCTGAGGAACTGTAAGGTTGTTTCAAAAGCTGTCACAGAAACAGAGGAGCAGAGAGGAGGGAGTGGAAATTCAAGAGATGAATGTGAGTGACGTGGTGGCAGAGTTGATGGGAAAATGGAAGAACTGGAAGCTGTTAATCAGATTCTTTGGTGCTTTCTGCAGGGGGGAATCCTGTGGTCATTGATGCACATCAGTGATGCTGGAGCGAGGAGTTCCTCTCTCAGGCTCCCCAGTGGCTTCTCATTTATCTTTGTGCTGCCATCACCCTTCCATGCCCTCAGTGTTCCACAGGAATGGCTTGAGAGAATGCACAGTGAACTTCAGGAACTCCAATCCCTAGGGAAGAAATATTTCCAGTACACTGCACACAGACGGTCCAAAGCCTGTGGATTATTCACAATTCTTTCTGTAAAGCAGCTCTTTGCAGCCTTGCTTTTCACATCTCCAGGGAAGGAGCCTTGCTTTGCACCCCACTTAATCAATAATAATTTTCTAGGATGATGAATCCTACAAAATGACATTTTGCCAGATGATAATGGCTCTTCCCGAATCTGCCTCAGAAAAAAAAAGCATGAACTCACAAGCACAAGTATTTCTGGTTAACAATCTATTTAAAAGCTTTTCTAGAGCTTGGGATAGGTATTTCTGAAAGCCTCTCTGGCTCTGCTGTTCAGTGGGACTCATTCTGGGTTTGGGCTCAGAACCTCCAGGACCTGCTGGGAAGGGAGGACCCCAAAGTTCCAAATAGGGAGAGACAAAAATGGGGAGCTGGGGGGTGACTGTGTCCCTGACCCCTTGGGTGGTCCTGGGCTCTGGTTTCTTTCTCCCTGAAATTCTCACTCCACTCCCTTGACTGGAATTCTCTAAACTGTTTCTTTCTGTCTTCCCTCATTGCCCTTTTCTGCAATCTCTTTTGCTGACCACAAGCTCAGACTCTTCTCCTTCAGTACTCCCCACTTAATTAATAATTCCTTAATCATTCCACTCTTCTTTGCATTTCAGGTCTGAAATCTTTTTCCAAGCACTCCTAGGCCTCCCAAGGGGTTGGTTTTTTCTCCTGGCTTTGCCAGAACACGCTGCACCAGAGTGAGCAGCCTCCTGCATCTCTCTGTACTTTCCGTTTACATCAGAACACGGTTAAAGTTCACCTGATTTATTGATTCATTGTCATTGCAGTGTCCACAAGCTCAGCTGAAGACAAACTCTCCTCTGAATTACTGCTTCCCTCTAAATTATTGCTCCTCTTCTAAATTATTTCTTCTCTGTAGAGGCCCCGGGCTCCTGGGGGACCTGTGGGGCCACACAGCCCGGGTGGGGACAGGCAGAGGCTGCCCCTTGTCCCCAGGCCTGGCTCACGTTGTGACTCTCACGGAAGCTGTGGCTGAGGAAGAGGCCTCTCACCTACAAAAGCTTTCCTGGGAGGACTGGGTGTGAGGCAGGAAGATTTCTGAAGCAAACCAAAGTGCAGGTCAGCCTGAAAAAACAGATCTGGGCTGATTTTAGCAGCTCCTAAATTCTGGAAGCGTCCAAGGCTGTGGGGCAGGGACACCTTCCACTGTCCCAGGCTGCTCCAAGCCCCAGTGTCCAGCCTGGCCTTGGGCACTGCCAGGGATCCAGGGGCAGCCACAGCTGCTCTGGGCACCCTGTGCCATGATGTCCTTGCAGATGCTTTTCCTGCTTCCATCTAAACTCCCAACATCCCTGAGCAGCCAAAGTTGTAATTTCTATTCTCCCCCAGTTTGCCTCAGCAATGAGCCTGTACTGGAGTGGCACAGCCTTATCTCTGCCTTATCTCTGCCCTCAGCAGAACCTTGGAAGCAGCTGATGGATTCCAGCCACGTTTTGCTGACAGGAACTCGCTGTCCTTCCATGCAAAGCAGCTGTTGCAGAGAGGAAAGCAGCTCTAGGAACAGAGAGGGAAAGGCAGGGAATCTCCAGCCCCTCCTCAGCCCGCAGCACGTGCAGTGGGTGTTACACGATGGGGCTTTGCCACTCTGAAAGCCAAAAAAAAAGGTGGGGGGAAAGGGGGAAAAAGAAAATATAGAACGAAGCTGCTGCTGTGGGTGGAGGGACAGGGAACACACAGGGAGCTGGACTTGTTCCTTGGAGTGGTGATCCAGACATAGGATCAGCATTCCCAGAGCAGCCTTGGGGAGAGGTGGAGAAAAGCACCAGTGAAACCAAATACCTTGAAAAAAAAATCCATTCAGTAAATTTCATATTCCCTGTTAAAGCAGAATATGACAAAATTAAAAAGTGAGGAAAAAGCACGTGCAGATTCCATAGAATCCCAGAATCCCAGGATCCCTGAGGCTGGAAAAGCCCTCCCAGCCCATCAGTCCCAGCTGTGCCCGATGCCCACCTTGTCCCCAGCCCAGAGCTCTGAGTGCCACCTCCAGCCCTTCCTGGGACACCTCCAGGGATGGGCACCCCAAACCTCCCTGGGCAGCTCTTCCCAAGGCCTGACCTCCCTTTCCATGAGGAAATTCCTCCTGGTGTCCACCCTGAGCCTCCCCTGGCCCAGGCTGAGGCCGTTCCCTCTGCTCCTGTCCCTGTTTCCTGAAGCAGAGCCCGACCCCCCCGGCTGCCCCCTCCTGTCAGGGAGTTGAGAGTGGGAAGGTCCCCCCTGAGCCTCCTCGGAGGGGAGTTGGGAGATGAAAATTGATGGAATCAATTCCTGTTTTCTTCCTGCAACCACTCCCAAAAAGGGGGTATTTATGCATCAAGTAACAAACATCATCCCCCAAAATTGTGCAATTTCCACACCTCGCTGAAACACAACTTCACTCCTGGAAGGTTCCTTCTGCTGACAGAATTTAATTTCTCGCTCTCACTCCGATGCAGTAAAACACAAACCCAGTGAATGCCCAGTGCAAAGCTCCCACTTCTGCCCCAGTGCTGGCTACAGCCTTTATCCACCTGCGCAGTGAGGCTGGATTGGGAATGGGAGTCACAGCTCCCTGGAATTTTTCAATTAAGAATGCACATCAGTAGATAAAATTAAAATTAACCAAATTTAACTCCCACTTCAGCTGCCAAGTTTTCCACAGACATCTGTTCATCCCACCCTAAAATCTTCACAACTTTGTATCAGGGAAGAATAAATTCCATAAAAAGATGATGCCAGTGGGGACATCCTTAAAAACACATAATTTCTCATTAGAAAAAAATAAACCAGATCAGGTCTTTCTTTACAAAATATGATTTTCTTTTATAAACATTTTGATTAGTTTTTGCAATAAATAGTTCATCAAAGTTAAATTAATTAGCATTTTTTATATATGTATATGACATTTGCTTTTTAATGTCACAATCAGTGCCAGGAATTGCTACAACTCCTCCGGAAGGCACAACCAACAGTGGCAAAAGTTATGGATCATTTAATTACTCATTTAGAGCCACGTTTCTTGTACTGAAAAAAATTATTATTCTGTCAAAAGTCTGTCCCACATGTTTGTCAGTGGATTTTTACTGCTGAAGAATGCAGCAATGAGATAAACCCAAAAGCCCATTTGCTTCTCCTTTTCCAAGGAAGAATGAGGAGGATATTTAGGCTTTTCCTGAGGCTGCTCCCACTCCTGAGTCGGAGTCTCCTTGTGCAGAGCCCTCAGGGTGCTCTGGTGTCCTGCTGGCCTCATCCCCACTCCCGTCACTGAGGGTTTGGGATTCTTCTGAAACCACAGTCAGCTTGTCATAAACCAGGAGTTCTTCTTGTGGAAGAGGAGGGAAAGGCTGCGGAGCGCCGGGAGGTTTGCTCAAAAACTGGGAAGCAAAGAGGAAATGAGGATTAGGTCTCTGCAGCTGTCCCACCCTGTTTGCTCAGCAATACTGGGATTGTGGAACGACACTGGGATTGTTTTGCACACAGCAAGTGGCTTCCTCAGGCCTTGCAAGTCCCACGGGGCCAAGAGCATCATATCCTCCCCAATATCCTGTCCCAGGCTTGGGAGCAAGATGGAAATGCCTTTCTCTACAACGATAACCCCAGGGCTCAGAGACTGCTTTGGAATAGAAACCTACTTGAAGAAAATCAAACAGTTTTGATTGGGAACAAAAACTAAATGGTAACTGGGCTGCAGGGGAGGGAGTTCACAGAGAGATTTGTCAGGAACCCTCCCTTCTGGCCGTGGGAAGCCATTCCCTGTGTCCTGTCCCTCCCATCCCTTGTCCAAAGTCCCTCTCCAGCTCTCCTGGAACCCTTCAGGCACTGGAAGGCCACAATTACATCACCCCAGAGCCTTTCCTTCCCCAGGCTGAGCAATCCTAATTCTCCCAGCCTTTCCTCACAGAGCTGCTCCATCCCTCTGATGATCCTGGTGCCCTCAGATGAAACAATTCTGAACTGAATTTGGAGTAAGAAACCAGCTGCTCTCTCAGGAGCACTGTGCACTGTAGATACAAAAATCAGAACAAATATCTTCACCATTAGACCTTTCTCTACCAAACTGGGATTGGGAATGTTCTGGCACAAACCTGCAATTGAAACATTCCCATAGTGAAAGCACTGCCTTGGCCAAAGCACATTTTAAGGAGGCACAGCTGACCTTTGATTCCTGGGACAGCAGGAGCCCAAAGTTCTCCCTGTCTTTAGAGCCACCTGGGAGCAAAGGAAACTCGAGCACATCCTGTGTGGATCTGGTGCTGCCTGCCCAGCTGCTGAGCTCCAGGTTCTGCAAACCAAGGGCTGGAGGGCCAGGACACAGGGAATGGCTTCCCAGTGCCAGAGGACAGGGCTGGGTGGGATTTTGGGAAGGAATTGTTCCCTGGGAGGGTGGGCAGGCCCTGGCACAGGGTGCCCAGAGCAGCTGTGGCTGCCCCTGGATCCCTGGCAGTGCCCAAGGCCAGGCTGGACACTGGGGCTTGGAGCAGCCTGGGACAGTGGGAGGTGTCCCTGCCATGGCAGGGGATGGGATGAGGGGAACTTTAAGGTCCCTCCAACCCAAACCATTCTGGGATTCAGGGATTCCATGACACTCCTGGTGCTGAGCACGTGTTCAACCTAAAGCAGGAGCCAAGTGCTAAGTGAGCTGAAAACCTGAGGGTGCTGAGCTCTGAGTGAGTCACAATGAAAGCCCCAGAGGAACTGCAGGAACTCAGGAGAGCACAGGTTGGAACAGGAGTGTATTTTGTAAATCCTTGTTTCTGGGAAGAGATTCTGCTGCAGCCTCTTTGTGTTCTGGGTTTGTGACAGGGGCAGTGAGTCCCCATCAGCAATGGCTGCTGTCATTGCTCTCCTTCTAGCTGGAATTTTCAGACTTCACAGAATCACAGATTCCCAGGATGGTTTGGGTTGGATAGGACTCCAAAGCTCATCCCATCCCACCCCTGCCATGGGCAGGCCAACTTCCATAGCCCAGGCTGCTCTGGTACAGCTGATCTAGTCCAGGTTCCTTCCTTAGACACTTCACTGAAGTTAAAACTCGTGAGTACACTTGTGACAGGACTTTGCTGCAGAAGAACAAATGAGCTGGTTTAAGTCTAAAAGAAGGCAGGAGAGGCAGAGATTTCTGTTGCTCCCTGGTTAAATGAGGAACTGAAGTTGACACCTGGTACCCTCTCACTTCAAAATCAACAAACCCATCCTGTTTCTGAGCCATAAAAAGCTGATTATTACAAATTACAGATCACTGACCATCAGGTGCCAGTGAAAGGAGGCAAAATAAAAGAAGCTCTAAATGTTTTGGCACTGAGAGCCTTAAAAAACCAAGTGTGTCTGCTGGAAAGGCTGATTTTCATGTGTTAGGCAGAGAACAAACCTCTTTCAAGTGTTGTGGGAAAATGTAGGAAGGGCAAAAAACGTGTTTGGTGAGTCTGTACAGATAAAAACTGGAGAAGAAACAAATGGTAACAGCCGTGACCACAGCCATCAGAACAGTCACAATTACCCACACAGGGGTTACACCTGCAAGAGACAAGGAAAAAACCAATTAAAACTGTCATGATTCATTTCGGAGTAATTATTTTCAAATTATCACTTTCTCTATGGAATGCCCCATTCCTAGAAGTGTCCCAGGCCAGGCTGGACACTGGGGCTTGGAGCAGCCTGGGACAGTGGCAGGTGTCCCTGCCCATGGCAGGGGTGGCACTGGATGGGCTTTGAGGTCCCTCCCAAGCCATCCCAGTGTGGGATTCCATGATTCTCCAGTCCCCCAGGTTACCATTGTGGGTTGTCTGCTCACACTGCTCCCTGCTCAGCTCCCCTTTCTTGTTCCACTCGGGAACCACCGCCTGCACTCGGACACAATAAACTGTCCATGGCTCCAGCTGGGACAGGATTTCAGAGTTGTGTTTGGTGTCTACCTGAGTTACCTGAAAACAGAGAAAACCAGAAAAAAATTGAAGACTGTGACAGCAGTGACTTTGCTATGGAATTAGCTAAGGAATAACTAAGGAATTACAGTTACAATTGTACTGTCAGACCATTCACACCACTGATCTTCAGGCTGTTTCCCACAGCACTAACGAAGTTTTGGGCTAATGAGAGATGAAAAATGAGATCTGGTGGCAGCCAGAAACTGTCACCCAATCAAATGAGATCAGCTAGGAGCACTGTTACACACAAACACCATCTAACTGGAGAGGGAACAAGTGGGATGGAGGAACAGCACATAGGAAAAGGCCTCAAGCTGTGCCAGGGGAGTTTTAGATTGGACAGTAGGAAAAATTTCTTCACTGAAAAAGCTGTCGAGCCCTGGAATAGGCTGCTCAGAGAAATGGTGGAGTCCCCACCCCTGGAAGCATTAAAAAATGCATAGATGTGGCACTTGGGGACATGGGTTAGTGGTGAACACATGGTGCTGGGTTAATGGCTAGAACTGGTGACCACAGAGGGCTTTTCCAACCTCCCCAATTCTGTGATTCTGTGATCTGCCATTTAGACAAAACCACAAAAAAGAAAGAAAGTATTTCTGGGAGGTGTGAGGTGGCTGAGCAGATGAATTTCCTGTTCAGGATTAGTTACATCCCTGTAACTGCAGAGTATCCCTCAACAGAAGAGGAGACTCCCCAGCCAGGTTTCAACCTTGGAGCGAGCACCCACCTCACAAATAACCTGTGAAGTTACCCAGTCTCTGCCTGTTGCCTCTTTGATCCCTAGGGAATCTCCCAGACTTGCACTGGGAATTGTTCCAAGCACAGACACAAACTGCAGCTCTGTTCCTCTGGTAAATCCAGCTGAGTGCATCCCACGTGCAGGAATACCTGCATTTCTCAGGAGCTTGGGAATGGAAAACCAGGCTGCTTTGTGGGAAATGATGACCCCTCCTTTTCTGGAACTGAATGGTAAAGAACTGTGCAGGTAACAGATATAAATCAGAATTGTACATGGTGGAGTGCCATTATATAAAATTCCACTGATGCACAAAGCACTCATTAACTGTGACTGGGGTCTGCTGATCAGAGGCTTCCTGTTTGCCTGAAATAGAAGCCATAATGCTCTAATTAATAGATGATTAATGATCTTTCTCCATGCACTGTGTATGGAGCAGTGTTTTGGGCTGAGTAACACATCTGCCTGTGGAAGAGGCTGTCCCTGAGAGGGAGAAAGGGAATTGCAATGGATACAAACTGAAGAGCTGCAGGTGACCACAGTGAATAAAAGCCTCACCCATTTAAAGGTATTTTTTGGGACACAAAGTTCCACAAAGAGGGAATAAACACTCACAGTGTAGGAGTTATTGATAATTATGGAATGAGAAAATTCTGTCCATGCTGCTGTTTAACGACACAGCTCCTGCATTTGCTCTGAGTCCCAGTTGTAGTGACCAGACTTGATTATTTGTAATTAGTAGAGATCCATTTTTACTCTTAGAATCACAGAATCCCAGACTGGGCTGGGTGGGAAGGACCTTAAAGCCCATCCAGTGCCACCCCTGCCATGGGCAGGGACACCTCCCACTGTCCCAGGCTGCTCCCAGCCCCAGTGTCCAGCCTGGCCTTGGGCACGGCCAGGGATCCAGGGGCAGCCACAGCTGCTCTGGGCTCCCTGTGCCAGGGCCTGCCCACCCTCCCAGGGAACAATTCCTTCCCAAGATCCCATCCAGCCCTGCCCTCTGGCACTGGGAAGCCATTCCCTGTGTCCTGGCACTCCATGCCCTTTTCCAAAGTCCCTCTCCAGCTCTCCTGGAGCTCCTTTAGGCCCTGGAAGGGGCTCTGAGCTCTCCCTGGAGCCTTCTCTCCTCCAGGTGAGCACCCCCAGCTGTCCCAGCCTGGCTCCAGGGCTCTGCAGCCTGTGCAGGGCCTCCAGGAGCTTCCAGGACTTCACCAGGACGGTGTTTTCCAGGCAAAGCACAGATCAAAGTCGGGGAGTCACCATACCCAGGAGGCAGAGGTCAGGTTTGTGTCTCTGCTGCCTTTCTTCCAGTAGAGGATCCTGTAGTTCCAGGAGCCATAGTACTGCCTCAGGGGCCACTTGTCCTGCTCGTGCTCGGCAAAGGGCCCCGAGAAATCCACGTGCAGGGCCCCGGACTCCGACTTCAGCCTCACCTCAGGGGGGCCAATGACTGCTGCACACGGAGAGAGGAGAGGAGAGGAGAGGGGGGCGTTCAGCCTCACGCCGGCTCAGCTGCACGTTTTTATACAACCCATGACAAGGCGCCTTTTAAATAATGCATTAGAAGAAAGTAACGTCTTTTTCCTGGATCAGGCATAAATAAATCCTTACAGAATTGCTCTGGAAAGGGATTTTACTTTTTCAGCTGAACACCAGGTAGCAATGCAGGCTCCATTCCCACACCCTATAAACAAACCCAGTTCCCTTTTGCCAGCTGTGGTGACGCCAGGAGAGGAAGGACCATTTCCATGGCTATCACTCACTTCTCCTTCTGGGCCAAACTGCCACAACATCTGTCTGTCCTGAGCAGACCCTCTAGAAAAGTGTTTTCATGTGGGGTTTTGCGGGTTTTGATTATGATCAGTTTGAAAAATGAAAACATTTTAATTATTTCTGCCTTGTGTAATCAAGATTTCTTGGCTGAAAATTCATCTTTCTCTGTGAAAGTGGGGTTTTTTTTGAAGTAAGAAGAAATAAAAGTTAAGCTTTTTGTCTGGCAAAGCAATGAAAAAGGAAGTAAATGAATTTATTTAGATGTACAGGAAGTCTGGCTCCTTGAAGACAACTTCTCTCTGGCTGGAAAATAGAAATGTCCCTTATTTTAAGAGAAAATTATGCTTTATTCGAAAATCCCCTCAAAAGAGGTTATCAATACTATGATAGTGAACCTACTCTGCTTTCTGTCAAGCGTTACAACTAAAATTTTATAGTTCAATGTAACTAAATTATAAAATACTCTGCCTCCCGTAGTGTTTCTCACGGAGCCAGGCTGTGCAGGGGGGTGAAGGGCAGGCAGTGTTTTTTGGGAAGAACAGGAAAGGGCTTACTGTCATCCATGGGCTTGAACCTGAGGGTGACCCAGGGGGAGTGGCGCTGCCCTGCCTCGGCCCGCAGCTGCAGGACGTAGTCCCCGTACGCCGACAGCGACGACACGTCGCACTCGGGGAGGCTCAGGTTTGTCCTCACGTTCTCATAGCTGTCTCCGGGGAAGTTGATGCTGCAGGGAACAGACACAAAGTGTGGGAGATGGGTAATTGTAACTGGATGAACGGTTTTAAAGCAGCAAAGCTGTTAACGCAAGCAGTTGGGAGTTACGAACACAAAAATGTATCCAGTGTGTAAGACTCACATGAAGGATTTTATACCCATGGATTTATACCACCCAAGATAAACTTAGGGATCAAAATTCGGATTCTGTAGAAAATGCCCTTTTCCTGGCAGGGTTACAGCACTCCATTCAGCAGGCAGGAGTTCAGAGAAGCCTGCAAACACTCAGCCAGTGCCACTGCAGGGCACTGCTGTCCCACTGGGACTTGGCTCGGGGCTGTCTCCAGGATCTGCACACAAGAAAAAGCCAAAAAAAACAGGGCTTGGAAGTGACCAGGAACTGGTTATAAAATAGAACCACAGAAGGTTTGGGCTGGAGAGACCTTAAAGCTCATTGCATTCCACCCGTGCCATGGACAGGGACACCTTCCACTGTCCCAGGCTGCTCCAAGCCCCAGTGTCCAACCTGGCCTTGATCAATATATGATTTGATAGATGATATTTAATGTATTTTGTTCTTTCTGGTTTGCATCATAAGTCTGCCCAGGAATGTACTGATCAAGGGGACATGGCTACAGAACCCAGAAAAATCTTCTCTCAACTAAGCACGAAGAGAAGGCTCTGGGGAAGGCTTAGAGCTCCTTCCAACACATGGAGGGGCTTTGAAAAAAGAGGGAGAGGGACTTCTGTATGGGCAGAGAGTGACAGGACCCAGGGAATGGCTTCCCAGTGCCAGAGTGCAGGGCTGGGTGGGATCTTGGGAAGGAATTGTTCCCTGGGAGGGTGGGGAGGCCCTGGCACAGGGTGCCCAGAGCAGCTGTGGCTGCCCCTGGATCCCTGGCAGTGCCCAAGGCCAGGCTGGACATTGGGGCTGGGAGCAGCCTGGGACAGTGGAAGGTGTCCCTGCCCATGGCAGGGGTGGGATGGGGATGGGGATGGGGTTGGGGATGGGGATGGGATGGGATGGCTGCATCTAAGGGATCAGGGAAGGAGCAAACAGCACAACCAGGACTCTTCAATCACCACGAACTCCATGAGAGAGAAAAACCACACATACAGCCAATAACACCCAATGTTAAAATGTGTTTGTGGTTCCAAAAAAACCCAGGACGAAGCTGCCTTGGGTGTGAATGCCCAGAAAATGCCTCTGCCCTGCCCTTCAGCTCAGCAGAGAAGCCTCTCACAAGCTGAAGCAAAGGGACAGCTCCTGATTGCCCTTTGAAAAGGACACAGATGCCAGCACAGAGCTGTAAGGTGAATTAAAGCCAGCCCAAGCCCAGACCTACCTCTTGGATCGGACAGTGTAGGTGACATTCCCTAGGGGAAACCTTGGTGCATCCCACTGCAAAGTGCTGTGCAGATTGACTGAAGTAATTCTTGCGTTTCGGGGCTTTGGGATCATTCCAGAAACTGTGGAAGGAATCAGAGCCAAACATTTTGGTATTTCCTCCAGCACTTCTCAGTCATCCAAAATTTAAATGCAGCCTCTGCCTTGTCTTAGATGCTTATTTAAAATCAAGAGCTCAATTAAATCTATTTAAGTCCTGATGCCTCTCCTTCCTCCTTATGCAACGAAACAAATTGCTGGCACCGGTGACTTCCAGTCACCTTGTGACACCAACATTTCTTGTGCATGACTGAGCTGGTGCTGCCCAGGACTCAGGGCACGAACTCTCCCTGAGATTGTCAAACCCCAGTTTTTCTAAGCAGTGCTCCAGTAGCACTGTGGGAATAACAAGGGTGTGGGATTGATAAACAGAGATAAACCAGAAACACCTCTGAAAGTAAGAGAGTTAATAAATATAATTAAATATAATTAGGTATCATTAACCAGCATTATTCACAAGTGACAAAACCCCAGTTGTTCTCCTTTCTTGGAACTGAATAAAAGAAACCCTAAAGTAGTGTAAAGTATCACTGAAAAGTCCATTATTATTATGATTTAATTATATTTACATAATTGTAGGTATTGAAACTAAAATAGAAAAAGATGCTGGCCCATTATTGCACCACAAATGAGCAATGCAAACAAACCCTGTCAGAACAGATCAGTGCTTAAATGTCACAGGAGTCACACCTGATGACACACATTCCAAGATAAATAACACATTTTACATGTCTGTAGCTGACAGAACCATCGGGGTTGGAAGAGACCTTCAAGGTCACCCTGTCCCAGTGTCACCCCAGCACCACCACAATCACCCCCGAGACGTGTCCCCAGCTGATGCAGAAACGAATGGAATTCATGTGTCAGTCACCCCCTCTGGCAGACAAGAGTTTGAAATCTAAACCTGGCTTAAATAAAACCTATTTCAGACTCTGGTCCTACAGTGCTACCCTTGCACTCCACAAATAAATCAAACACACTGCACATCACAAATACAGAAGTTGAATCGCACACTGGCTTGGCTGGGAGGGACCTCAAAGCCCATCCAGTGCCACCCCTGCCATGGCAGGGACACCTTCCACTGTCCCAGGCTGCTCCCAGCCCCAGTGTCCAGCCTGGCCTTGGGCACTGCCAGGGATCCAGGGGCAGCCACAGCTGCTCTGGGCACCCTGTGCCAGGGCCTGCCCACCCTCCCAGGGAACAATTCCTTCCCAATATCCCATCCAGCCCTGCCCTCTGGCACTGGGAAGCCATTCCCTGTGTCCTGGCACTCTGTGCCTTGTCCCCAGTCCCTCTCTATTCTCTTGGAGTGCTGCCCCAGCTTTGAGGATGAGGTCTGAGGCAGGCATGCAAATTCCCAGGAAAAAGCACGTTTCCTTGCAAGGTTCACTTCCCTGACAGTGCTTCCCACCTTAAAATTCTCCAGGTAAATTGATTTATTGGACACTGTGGACCCAAAGAAATGAGGAAATACCTCTGGGGGTTTCAGGTTTGTGCACAGACCTCTGAGGCCATCGAGTCCCAGCTGTCCCCAGCCCAGAGCACTGAGTGCCACCTCCAGCCCTTCCTGGACACCTCCAGGGATGGGCACTCCAAACCTCCCTGGGCAGCTCTTCCCAAGGCCTGACCTCCCTTTCCATGGGGAAATTCCTCCTGGTGTCCACCCTGAGCCGCCCCTGGCCCAGGCTGAGGCCGTTCCCTCTGCTCCTGTCCCTGTTCCCTGGAGCAGAGCCCGGCTCCCCGGCTGTCCCCTCCTGCAGACAGTGACACGGAGCCCTCGGGGCGCCGCTTCGCCCCCACGCCCGCCTCTCCTCGCCGGGACTTGCACAATGTCCCAATCCCGGCAGGACCTTCCCTATTTCCCAGCAGAGATTGAACCGCGGGGCAAAAACACCCGCGGGCGGCGGGACCCCGGCACCGCCACCGCGGCACTGGCGGCGGCCGGGCGGGCTGTCCCGGTGTCCCCGCTGCCCTCACAGGCCGCTCCCGCCCGGCTGCTCGCCCGC
>VZRO01004739.1:0-25556 GCA_013397915.1 Daphoenositta chrysoptera | reverse complement strand
AAGCCCCGAACCCTTCCGCTTCCCGGCGGGGCGGGGCGGGCTGCGGGGCTCTCCCTCGCACACCTGGGCTGCTCCCTCAGAAACCGCAGCTTCGCCCTCGGACACCGGAGCAGCTCCCCCTCAAACGCCGGGGATGCTCCTTCACACACCTGGGGTTCAAACTCAGGTGCTGGAGGTTCCCCCTCACACACCGGGGCTGTTTCTCCCTCACACACCGGGGATTTTAAATGTCATAAAAATATTTTAATAGTAGTAGGTCATTGTACAAAATTATATATAAAAAAAAGATGTAAAAAGTGTATTAATGCCTTGACCTACTCTTTTGTCAGCTGAGTATTCCTGTCTCTGCCCCCATTATTCCACTTGACCAGCTTCCTCTGCACTAAATCCAGCAGAACAGGTTTCACAAAAATCCAGTGACAGAGATAAAGAATAAAAAAATTGAAAAAGTGGTCTGGTTGAGAGAGCAGCCCTTCCACTGTCCCAGGCTGCTTCAACCCCCAATGGCCAACCTGGCCTTGGGCACTGCCAGGGATCCAGGGGCAGCCACAGCTGCTCTGGGCACCCTGTGCCAGGGCCTGCCCACCCTCACAGAGAACAATTCCTAATCCAAAACTGCCCTGTGTCAGTTTGAAGCCATTCCCTGTGTCCTGTCCCTCCAGCCCTTGTCCAAGGGAGCCCCTTTAGGCACGGCAAGGGCCTCTAAGGTGTCCCTGGATCCTTCTCCAGACAAACACCCCCAGCTCTTTCTGTAGAAGTCCACGCTCACAGGATGTTAATGAAGGGACACGATCTGTGTGTTTAGTCCAGAAATGAAAGTTGGACAACACTGGTTCCTATGTTATAAAGTAACAGCAGTTCTCCCTTCTTCATCTCCTCATGTACCCCGTTACGTGCTCCGTGTCTGAGTCCGAAGAGTCGCTTTGCTCAGAAGAAGAGGAGGAGTTCTGCCACTCATGGAAGTCATCAGAACAAGGTGCTTCCTGCACACTTCCCATGTCCTCCAGCAGCTTTGCTTCCAGAGCATGAGCACAGTGCCAGTCACCTGCATCTTCCTGGGAAGAGGGAGCAGCTGCAGAGCTGTGCCCGTCCTGCTCCAGGGCTCCCAGCAGCACCGTGTGTAAGTTGATGGTGAAGCACTCACTGTTCCCTTGTGAGCTACAACTGCCCTCGGAGAGAGGGCTCAGTAACTCACTCCTGGTGTCTCTGTCTCCTTCAGGGGCCCCCTCATGCTCCTGGAACTCCTCTGGCTCAGGAGCTGGCATGTCCCCAGCCTGGCTGCTGCTGTGCTCACAGGTGCTGTTCACTGAGTACTGCACGAGGGCGCCGGGGCTGCCACAGCCCTGGGGGACTGCGCCCCTGCCCAGCCCCTCGCGCCTCGCGTAGTCGTGGTCACACAGGGCACTGCTGTCACTGTCACTGCTGTCACTGTCGCTGGCATCACCGGCACTGCCTCTGCACCCCCTGGCCTTGCTTTTCACCTCTCTGGGGATGATCTCCACAGAGGCCACGTCTTCTGACTCAAACACCCAAGGTGAGTAGGCCAACTTCTTGATGCACGTCTGCAAGAGTAAAAGGAATTAAATTAACTCAGCCACACCTGCACACATGAACAGAAAACCATGAAAAAAAAACCCAAATAACCTCCAGTCATGAGGCTGTCAAACAAACGATTCCTTCTGTTGCCACAGTTCTGGCTTTTTCTGCAGAGCTCAGGCTATCTAGGATGGTTCCTTCTTCTCCATTCCTGAACATCATAGAATCCCAGAATGCTTTGGGTGGGAAGGCATCTTAAAAGATCATCGTATCCCAATCCCCTGCCACGGGGAGGGACACCTTCCACTGTCCCAGGCTGCTCCAAGCCCCAATGTCCAGCCTGGCCTTGGGCACTGCCAGGGATCCAGGGGCAGCCACAGCTGCTCTGGGCACCCTGTGCCAGGGCCTGCCCGCCCTCCCAGGGTGAGGTGAGTCCTGCCACTCTCTCTCAACTCTTGCAGTCACCTATCATGGCTGATCAATTTTCATGTCCTTTAGAAATTATCTTCTGAAGCAATTTTCACCATTTTAGCCTTCCAAGCCCCATCTTCCCTCTGCACTTCAGAGGACTATTCCATATTTGAAGCATTAATCATGTCAACAATAAAAAATAAATAAACCTTAGACACTCTCTTGTAGCGTTCAGGAATTGCTGGGATGTGAAAGTAATGACAGAAACATGAGACAAAAGTCTTAGAAAAAATAGATACCAATCTGCTCTGGGTATGTTTGTAGAAAATGGAAAATATTTATGCTGAAAAACCCCACAGAATTAAATGTAAAAGAAGTCAGAGACTGTAAAAAATAAAACAAGCAAAATAAAGGATAGAAACAAGAAATCTTGTTATTTTTGCTTGAAATTTAGTGGGAGTTCAGTCTATGAAAATAAAAAATTAGCTGGCTCTGGACTGGCTCCCTCAAGTGCTAAAACACTTGATTATGGAGAAAGTCCAAGAAAGATTATTTTATTATTATGAAACAGTAGAAGAACTTCTCCTCCAGTCTCTCTTCAGAGGGCAGGTTATCCAGCCCTCTGCTCATCCCCCTGGCCCTGCTCTGGGCCCTCTCCAGCCTGTCCACATCTTTCATGCCCTGTGGGGACCAGAACTGTGTGGAATATTCCTGGATATTCCCCTTGAGCAGGGTGGGATGATCCTCTCCATTAGTAACTTGTCACAGAAGGAGCAAGAAACGGTTTTGAATATTTGTTCTGAAGATCAGACAAAACTTAGCAGCCTAGAGATTGTCTTTGACTGAGGTAAACTGCAAAGGCAAACATTCTGTGCTCTTACATAACTTGTACCTAAAGCACAGGATTGGAAATTCCAGCTGTCAAACTTCCTCCTGCCAACCAGAAAGTGCAGATCTGAGAACTGTTACTTACCAAGCTCTGAGGAAAGGAAATCTTCGGGAAAATAAAACCTGCTGCATGCACACACTTCAGGACTGCAGCAATGATCAGTGAAACACAGAGAGCACCTGCCACTGCAACTGCATGATACCCTGGAGTGAAAAAATCAAATAAACACACATGGATGAAGTGTCCCATGACCACATTTCAGATCTCACAACAGCTATTACGAATCAGCAATAGTTTTGGTTAGAAGGGACCTGTCAAAGTCAAAACAAGACCAGATCTCAAATTAGATTCAGGAATTAAAAAAGAAGTGACTCCCTCTTTATGCAGAGTTGGTGAAGATCTGTATGGCTCAGGGGATTGCCAGGAGATCTGTTTCCCCAAAGTTAATGGGGTTTTATATTTCACTCCTAAATACCCACAATGGTTCTCTCTTGGAATGTTTCTCTCTGACACTGAGGCTCTGACCTCTGCTCTGGGCCAGGGCCGGCAGCCAGGGAGCGGCTGGAGCTGGGCCAGGGCAGGCTCAGGCTGGAGAGCAGGGAAAGGCTCTTCCCCCAGAGGGTGCTGGCACTGCCCAGGCTCCCCAGGGAATGGGCACGGCCCCGAGGCTGCCAGAGCTCCAGGAGCCTTTGGGCACCGCTGCCAGGGATGCCCAGGCTGGGACTGGTGGGGGTCTGGGCAGGGCCAGGGCTGGGACTGGATGATCCCTGGGGGTCCCCTCCAGCTCAGGATATTCCATGATTCTGTGATCACCTATTGTTTTTTAGGATTGAACTGCAAATGTCCCTACACCAAAAGAAAACATTGCACACTCAGGCCAACCCCTGGTGCCCCACAGCTCCGTTACCTTGTTGAGCCTCCGAGTCTGCAGTGACACATTTCCAGGGGGAGGGGGTGGAATGTCTGTTCAGGGATGCAGAGACTTCCACAGACACACAGTAATTCCTATTGGGGTACAATTCTTCAATGACAGTACTAAACACTTCTTCAGTGGTTTTCTGCCGTGGCCTCTGCCATGAAAAACAATATTTTGAGGTCAGTTACTGGCTAAAAAGAGATCCCTGCTCACTCCTCCAGACCAGCTCCCCTGCAGTGAAAGGAAGCTCAGATTCTGTTGGCCATTGCCTCTCTTTTCTTCTAAGGAATCTAGTTCTATGTTTTCTTTTGCTTCTATTCACGTGTTTGTTTTTGGGAACTTGTTAACGATCAGAGCCATTTTATGCCCTCTGTGTTCCTCCCCTAAAGCACAACTAAACGCCAAATTTTCCTACCTTATGCTCTCCATCCAGTGATATCAGTGTGATATTATAATCCAGCTCTTCATAGATATCAGTTAAAGACAGCAGCTTTCCCTTGTCTCTCAAGTGAGAGGTTGGCAGCTTTATGGTGACATTGATGCAGTTTGGACAGGAAGTGATGTTCACTTCTGGTGGTCCCAGAATTGCTGTTGGAAAAAAAGAAAGAGGAAAAAATGACAGAAAAAATACACACTTTATCCAGGACCAATTCTATTTCTGTGATAGATACAGAGCTGCCTCAGCACACTCCACAGGGGGCACTGCTGTAAATCCACAAGGCCTTGCAACATTTAAATTCCACAGCCAAATCATCATTTCCTACATGGCCGGATTTTAAAGGAAAAGGAGTGGAGTGGAGGGAAGAAGCAGAAAGGGGACAGAGGTTTTGCTTCAGCTTCCAAAATGTGAACTTTGGATCTACCTGAGATTAAAGCTGAGGTTAAAGCACAGAACAGAATCCTGGAATGGTTTGGGTTGGGAGGGACCCTAAAGCCCATCCAGTGCCACCCCTGCCATGGCAGGGACACCTCCCACTGTCCCAGGCTGCTCCAAGCCCCAGTGTCCAGCCTGGCCTTGGGCACTGCCAGGGATCCAGGGGCAGCCACAGCTGCTCTGGGCACCCTGGGCCAGGGCCTGCCCACCCTCCCAGGGAACAATTCCTTCCCAATATCCCATCCAGCCCTGCCCTCCTTCAGCTTTAAGCCATTCCCCCTTGTCCTGTCCTTGTTTTTATTAAACCAGCTGCTGAGGGACTGCAGGGCTCCTCCTCAGGGAGGTTCTCCAGTCCTTCAGTTATCCTTGTGCCCATTCTCCCCATTTCTGACACTGGAAGTGGACACAGCAGCTGCCTCTGCTGAATTCAGAGGGAACAGGACCAGTTTATCCTCCATGGTCCTCCAACTGTTCCTCCATTTCTGCCTCTGTTAGCTCAAAACTGAATTTTGAGCAGAGCCAAGGGTGAAGCCACCTCTGGCATTAAAGACAAGTATCTTCAACAGGGAAAAGGGTAGATTGATAGATAAACAATAAATCTCTTCCCTACACCTGGTGCAGACCTGGCATTTTTTAACTCAACATTCACTATTTGAAGACACAAAAACAATGTTGTTTTTTAAGTTATGTATCTTACACAGTTCAGAGATTTTTACTTTGTGTTTGGCAATGCACAACTGTATTTCCTTTATATCTATAATGTATATAAATGTATTTATTTCAAAACCAGAGCCTCACTCCTTTATTAGAACTACTAATCAGAACTACTCATTTTAGAAACTTATCTATATATTTAAAGCTTTGTAACAGATATATGAAATACTACATACAAATAGCCACCAATCCAGTCAGTTTGGAGTCTTACAGCAAAGGTAGCAGAACATAACTCAGGCATCAGCTGTTAATAAAAACTACAAAAAGAAGAAACAAAGAGAGAGAACTTACTCTGAGTGATTGGCACAAAACGCAGCACAGTAGAATTGAGCACCTGAGCTCCTCCAATGCTCTGAACAAGTGCATAATACTCAGTGGATCTGTCCTTGAACTCCTCTGTCAGCTCACAGGAGAGCTGGGCAATACCTGAACACTGCTTAGCACTCATCCAGTCCGTGCTGCTGCAGAAAAGAGCAAGATAGTCTCAGTTCTCTGATATGAGAAACCATGTGAGTGTGAGGAGAGCATTTCTCAGGCAAAAAAAACCAGAAAAACCAAGAAAAACAGAGAAAAGCTCAGTGTTAGTATTTTCAGAGAATCCAGAATCCCTGAGGTTGGAAAAGCCCTCCCAGCCCATCAGGCCCAGCTGTGCCCGATGCCCACCTTGTCCCCAGCCCAGAGCTCTGAGTGCCACCTCCAGCCCTTCCTGGGACACCTCCAGGGATGGGCACTCCAAACCTCCCTCCTCTTTGAGTCAATAAACATTAAAAGTAAAATTTGTGCCTTATTTTGTGTGACTTGCCTGTGGTCTCCATAGAGCACATTGTAGGATGCTGGCACAGCTGGGTCATGTTCTGCCTGCCAGGACAAAATGTGCTGGAAATTGTGGGAATTCATCCGCAGGTTGTAAGGAAGCCCTTTCAAACTTCTTTCTAGAAAGGAAAAATAACAAAAAACCCCAACAAACAACCCTGAGCTTTGCAACAATTCTAATAAATATACCCATTTAGAGCAGCTCAGGATTTGCCCCCCAAAAAAAGCCACAGGGGAGAGCTCAGCACAACAGACATGGCAATGCAAAGCACTGTGCACATGGATTACATTTCTGTAACTTCTTTCTCCAAAAAGCATGAAGTTTTGCATTGATGCTTGGTGAGGATGTGCAAGCTATGAAATGTGTTAGGAAAAGCATTTTAAAGATGATAAAACTCTTACCAGGCAGGCTGCAAACAGCTGTAGACAGAAAGGTGAGGTACACTGGAAATTGAAACTCTGTATTAATGCACTGGTGTATCCACAGGGTCTGATTTTTACAGGAAATATTCATTTGCAACAACTAGGTTCATACTCAGTATTACCTGGTGGAACTGTTACTTTCTTTCACATCTTCCTACAACTTTCCTACACTTCCCTCCTTCTCAGAGCCTGGGAAGAGTGTCCATGAAGCTGGGGCTTTGAGGAGCTGATTCTTGGATCACTACACTGCTCCCTCCACGTGAGGTTCAAGACTCAGGGTCAGCAAAAACACCCAAGATGTTCTCATCAAATCATGTCTTAGAGGACTCAGACTGTATTTCAAACAGCTTTTCAAGCCATCACAAGAATTTTAGGGCTGATCTGGGAAAATATTCCATTATTGCTTGAGTCATCCTCAGAGATCCCAGAATGGTTTGGGTTGGAAAGGACCTTAAAGGTCATCCAGTTCCACCCCTGCCACGGGGAGGGACACCTTCCACTGTCCCAGGCTGCTCCAACCTGGCCTGGGACACTTCCAGGGATCCAGGGGCAGCCACAGCTTCCCTGGGCAATCCTGCCATTCCAGAGGTTCATGTGTCTTCCTGAAAAAGCCTCCCTAGGAGACTGTGATCCACCCTGGGTCTCACTGCATCCAGGATTCTTTTCCTTGACCAGTCCAGCTTTTCATCATTCCCATCTTTTCAACACAGTGCTTCAAAACACTTGAAATTATTGTTCTGACTCCTCTATTTTTTTTTTCTCAAGACCCTTCAGCCTCCCTTCTGCTTTGAGTGCAACAAGGAGAAACTTCCTGGTCTCATTTTAAGGCATTTTGTGGTCATTCCTCTGACTCAGGAGATGCCGACTCCCACACTCAGTTGGCCAAAGCAGTCACTACTTTAATTTCAAACACATTTCTTCTCAGTTTTACATTAATTCCATGGGAAAATCTGGAAAGTTCCTTCCTTATCTTCCCTAAAACTATCTTTTGTCTTGATCTGATGTGTCAACAAGATGTGCTACAGTCAGCATGACTGTGAAAAGAGAAGAGAAATCTGAGCCATGAATTAGAAAATTTAAACAATCTTTATGAAGACCCACAAATAATGAGTTTAACTGTAGTTAAATGTAGAGCAATGGATTTCTTACCAGGTAAGAAATCCCGTTTGGAAAAAATAATCCAGTGGGGATAAATAACAAAGCAATATTTTAACAGTTGTTATTATTATTATTATTATTATCTGAACACAAACTCAGATTTGTAAAAATTTGTGTCTGCCGAATTGTTGGTGTATTCCTGTTAACATTATTTGATTTTTCAATGTCTCTCCCCTATCCAAATCAAATTCCCTTCATGTCCAGTTCAAACTGCCTCTGAACTTTGCTTCAACAAACAAGTTTAGCAACGGAAGTTGAACAGTTGCAAAACTGTGTTACAGTCTTACAAAAGAGACACAGCCAAGAACAACTATCTTAGAACAAACAACGGGGAAATTCAGCCAGGGGAAATAAGGATGGTCTGGGAACTGCATGAGGAATCCTCTTTACCATCTTGGCATACTTGGAGTTTCTATCACCCCTGGGAGAGTCCCAGGCCAGGCTGGACATTGGGGCTTGGAGCAGCCTGGGACAGTGGAAGGTGTCCCTGCCATGGCAGGGGTGGCACTGGATGGGCTTTAAGGTCCCTCTCAACCCAAACCAGTCTGGGATTCTGGGATGATGATCTTATCCTTTTTACAGAATTAAAGGATCCTAACAAACCCCTTCCTCACAACAACCACAGCTCAGCCAAACTGTGTTTGTTTCATCTGCTAATCCAGAAGCTGACGAGCGCTGCAAAAAAATCAGAGTAAGGAATGAAAACCCTCAAGTGTAACTGAGAGTTCCTGGACAGGCAGGGAGGCAGAATCATGGAATGGAATGGCCTGGATTGGAAAGGACCTTAAAGCCCCTCCAGTGCCACCCCTGCCATGGCAGGGACACCTTCCACTGTCCCAGGCTGCTCCCAGCCCCAGTGTCCAGCCTGGCCTTGGGCACTGCCAGGGATCCAGGGGCAGCCACAGCTGCTCTGGGCACCCTGTGCCAGGGCCTGCCCACCCTCACAGGGAACAATTCCTGCCCAATATCCCATCCATCCCTGCCCTCTGGCACTGGGAAGCCATTCCCTGTGTCCTGGCCCTCCATGCCTTGTCCCCAGTCCCTCTCCAGCTCTCCTGGAGCCCCTTTAGGCCCTGGAAGGGGCTCTGAGCTCTCCCTGGAGCCTCCTGTGCTGCGGGCTGGGCACTCCCAGTGCTCTCAGCCTTGCCCCACAGCAGAGGGGCAGCCTCTGATCACGGTTCATGCACAGAATGGAGGATGGAGAGGTAAGACAAAGGATCCTTATTCTGGGAACTACTCCAGGGAGAGTGCTGCAGTACCATGATGGTCTCTTGCTTTGGTATCTCAGCAGAATTACCAACGAATTAATGAGCTCTGCACTGCTCCTCTCTAATCTAGAGGTTCAGGTACTTACCAAGCTGACAGAGAGGCATTGGCACATCCATCAGGGCTCCTGTGGAGATTAACAGATAAACCCCTCTGCTTGCAAAAGAAACATTTTGCTTCTGTACCTACAAATACATGAAAAACAAGCACATTTTACTAAATTATCACAGTAAATGATCTTAGTAAATCACTTTGACCTAACCCAAGGTTTCTTTTCAGAGTTATTTTAACCTCTCCAGTGTCTGAGGGAAGGCAGTGGTACTGAAAGAGTTACTGCTGGGGTGGGGCACTGATCCTCATCATTTTATGGCAATTTTAGTTCATTTTATGGCAACAGCACTTCCCTCTTTTCACATGGAAATGGCTCTTACCATTTCAAATAAGGCAGAAACCACTGTATAATTATTTATATTAACTTTGCATTAAGACAGCATCTGAAAATTCAGTGCCACTCACTCCAACTTCATTAATACAATGAAAATAAACTTTGCTTGATTTTGTTTGAAATAAACTCATCACTGCTGTAAGAAATGTTTCCAGAAAGAGAAAAGATCAACAGGGAGCTTAGAAAAAAATTAATTATAAAGAAGTTACAAAGTTTATGTTACAATTTTTTAATGCATAAGATCTATTAAAATATTCCCTCTCTTCAGTGTTATTTTTTACTCTATTTAACATCCCCATAAGATTAATATCCACAGGACCTGGTTTTGAATCAGCTAGACAAGAGTATATCTATCTATATAGATAGATATATCTATCTATATCTATATCTATATCTATTTCTAAGAACCTTCCCCTCAGGTTTAATAAAATTTAACTGCTTTTTAATTTAACATTATTTGCAAATACAACTGGAATTATTTTCTCCACAAAAGAACCAGTTTAAAATCATGCCAGAGCACACGATGGTCAAGTTTAACCCAGTATATTCACGTATTACCACAGGACAGGATTCATCTGTTAAAACCAGGTGAACTAAAAACCCCTTATCTGAGAGGTCAATGTCCTTGTGCTCAGAGTTCTAGCAGGACTGCAGGAAGTCACTGGATAAACGCTGGGAATGTGCATCTGTGCAACTGATAACTCCACAGCCAAAGGGAATGTTCTCTTCCCTCATTTTATTAATTAATTCAAGCAGAAGTCATTTCAAAGAGCAGATGCACCTGCAGGATGGGACTTTCCAGGTTGTTCAAAGTTTTCCCTTCAGGAGAAAGCCTTGGGGATGCTGAATTCACTTGGCAAATGATTTCCTTTCTGTGTTAATCCTTGCAATTAATCCCAGGCCCTGTTCAAAGCACTCCAGTCCCAGAGGGATTGTGTACCTTGGATCCTTGCTGTCCATGCTGTCAGGGATAACAACAATCCCACTCTGGGAATCACAAGTGGCTCCCGTGTAGCTCTGGATGCTGAACAACAGAGTCTCTTTCACGATGCATATTCAAAGCCAGGTTATCTGTTCAGCACCTTAAAATGTTTGAGAAAATGTGATAAAATGTGTTCATCTCCAGGTTTCCACAACTGTCTAAAGCTGGATGTCCTCTGCAGATTTATCAGTGCCAGGGAGATTCCAGGGGAAATTCCAGGAGAAAACCATTTCTGTCAGAACTCTGATGAGCTTTTGTTACTCCTCCTTTTCAGAGCTGCAGCAATCCCTGCAGAGAAACCATGGAAACACCAGTGAGTGCAGCCCCACTGGCCCAGGCTGTGTTCACGGGAGATCCTTTGGGAGCTGCCTGGAGCCTGCAGCACTCCCAAACCTGAGGGTCACCCTGCCACACATCCACAGCTGCAGTTCATGGAATCACGCACTGGGTTGGGTTGGAGGGACCTTAAAGCCCATCCAGTGCCACCCCTGCCATGGGCAGGGACACCTTCCACTGTCCCAGGCTGCTCCCAGCCCCAGTGTCCAGCCTGGCCTTGGGCACTGCCAGGGATCCAGGGGCAGCCACAGCTGCTCTGGGCACCCTGTGCCAGGGCCTGCCCACCCTCCCAGGGAACAATTCCTTCCCAATATCCCACCCAGCCCTGCCCTCTGGCACTGGGAAGCCATTCCCTGTGTCCTGGCCCTCCATGCCTTGTCCCCAGTCCCTCTCCAGCTCTCCTGGAGCCCCTTTAGGCCCTGGAAGGGGCTCTGAGCTCTCCCTGGAGCCTCTTCTTCCTCAGGTGAGCACCCCCAGCTCTCCCAGCCTGACTCCAGAGCAGAGGGGCTCCAGCCCTGGGATGAATTTAGTGGTTCTCAGGTTCAGGCTGGATAGGGTCATATTTGCTTCCNGTTACATTTTGCTTCCAAACCAAAAAAAAAAAAAAAAAAAAAGAAGCAGCTTTGAGGTTTTGAAAGTCAGTGGCTTGTATTTCAGAATGGCTTTGCCTCAGTTCATCAGACAACACCCCCAGTTCTCTGAAACAAGCAGATGGTCTATTTATTTACAGAAAGCAACTTGTGGGAATACTGAGAGAGGCAGAGACTGACTGACAGCAGGGAAGTCTGCAGAGGAATGTTCTAACTCTGCACAGGTCAATCACAGCACAGACAGGGTTGGAAGGGACCTCTGAGATCACCCAGTCCCACCCCCTGCCCAGGCAGGGTCACCTGGAGCAGCTGACACAGGAACGTGTCCAGGGGGTCTGGGATGCCTCCAGAGAGGGAGACTCCAGGCCCTCCTGGGCAGCTGTTCCAGGGCTCTGCCCCTCCATGGAAGGAAGTTCTTCCTCAGGCTGGGCTGGAATTGCTGTGTTTGAGTTCCTGGCCACTGCTCCTTGGCCTGGCACTGGCACCACTGAGCAGAGGCTGGCACCATCATCTGACAGCCCTTGGAGATCTATACAATCCCCTTTACCTGAATCCACCCGAGCCAGGGAACCACATTGGGGCTGCAGCGTTATTGCCACCCTTGATTGCTGGAAGACTTTGAATAAGTCACTTCTAAGGATATGGAAATCACTTATCCTCAATTACCCAAGGCCATTACCAGCAGCCCATTTTTGATGGGCTGCCACAGTGTTGAGGAGGACACAGTCCCAAGCTGTGCCAGGGGAGGCTCGGGTTGGACAGCAGGAGGAATTTCCTCATGGAAAGGGAGGTCAGGCCTTGGAAAGAGCTGCCCAGGGAGGTTTGGAGTGCCCATCCCTGGAGGTGTCCCAGGAAGGGCTGGAGGTGGCACTCAGAGCTCGGGGCTGGGGACAAGGTGGGCATCGGGCACAGCTGGGACTGATGGGCTGGGAGGGCTTTTCCAGCCTCAGGGATCCTGGGATATGCCCCTGGATGGAGCAGAGTGGGACACACGGAGACCCTCGGGAATGCTCCAGCCCGGGCGGGGGACACAGCAACCCACGCCTGAGACAAGAAGCGCTGTGAGAGCCCACGGCAGCCTATTTTTCCCAGAAACATCAGGCCTTGATGCGATTCCCACATCAAACCCATCCCCAGGCACATCCCAGGCTATCGCCGGGGTCAATTTTGAGGCTCCATGTGCGGTTCAGGGGGCGCTACACGGCCCCGGGCCCCACACGGCTCCAGCAAAGCGCTCTCGGGAGCCGCAGACCCTTCCAGGAACCCCCGGGAACGAGCGCAGCTGGGGCAGCCGGGCAGCGGCCCAGACCCCTCCTCCCGCCCGGCCCCGCTCCGCCTCAGGGATCCGCTCCATTGTCACCGCGGGGCCGCGCCGAGGGGCAGCAGGGGGGACACGACACCGCACACACCGCCACCTCCCAGCCGTACCTCGCGGCGGGGAATCCCCACGGGCTCGGCTCCGGCTCCTCATCACTCCTTATCGCTCCTTATCAATGCGCATCGGCGCCCATCGACCCCCAAGCGCGGCCGCCCGCGCCGGCGCCGAGGGGGAAATGGCGGCGGGGCCCGGGGNCCCCCACACTCGCGAAAAGGCGTTTTCTGCCTTTATTTCGGTGTCTGTCACCCGGCTGGGCCCTCTCCACCCCCGGCTCTGCGGTATTCGCTGTGCCTGAAGGGCCACGAGGAAGCTGCGGGGGCGGTGGATGATCCCCTGCCTCGTTTGTAGAATCAGAGTCGCAGGTTTGGGATGGAGGGACCTCAAAGCCCACCCAGTGCCACCCCTGCCATGGCAGGGACACCTTCCACTGTCCCGGGCTGCTCCCAGCCCCAGTGTCCAGCCTGGCCTTGGGCACTGCCAGGGATCCAGGGGCAGCCACAGCTGCTCTGGGCACCCTGTGCCAGGGCCTGCCCACCCTCCCAGGGAACAATTCCTTCCCAATATCCCATCCAGCCCTGCCCTCTGGCACTGGGAAGCCATTCCCGGTGTCCTGTCCCTCCATGCCTTGTCCCCAGTCCCTCTCCAGCTCTCCTGGAGCCCCTTCAGGAATCACTCCCCACCCAGAGCATTCCATGGTTCCCCGGGAGTGTCCCCACACCGACCCCCAGGCTGTGCTGTCCCTGGTGGGGCGGTCTCTCTCTGAGGGATGTTCCATGTGGAAGCTGCCCAGGCAAAGGCTGGATGAAGGGCAGCTCGTGCCATGGGAAACGTGGCCTAAAAAGCTGCCCTGGGCAGGGGGGGAGGTGTTTGAGAAAGCAGCTGAAATGCTGAATTTCCTCTTCTCTGCAACCTCTGCCCTCTGTTTCTTGCTTGCTCTTGTTGCAAAATAAAGTTACAGAAAACAGCCTGGAGAGTTCGCTGCGATTCCCCGGTACAGCGAATCAAATTTGATTTAAAACCAAAGAATCGTTTAATTGATTTGTTTGGGAGGGACCTTAAAGCTCATCTCATTCCACCCCCTGCCACGAGCAGGGAACCTCCCTCCAGCCGAGGCTGCTCACTTTGTTCTGGGCAGAGAGGGTTTGCTCTTTCTTTAGGGCAACGGCAGAACCGTTTCCTTCCGTGGTTTAGTATTTTATGTCTGAATTTGGAGCAGAAATCTGATTTCTGCTGAGAACATCTTTTTGCACAGCCTGAAACATCCTGTTTCATCCTGTTAATGTACCACATTGGGCTTTTGACTGTGTTATTGTCACTGGGGATTTGTCACAGTTTGCAGAATAATTGCCACAGTAGTTGGTAAAAGTGGCCCTTTGCAAAGAAATTAGTAATTAAAAATACGTATTTCTCTTTTTGCTGTCTTCATTTGTTCTGTGTGTGCTCTTCTGAAACTTCAGTGCATCCAAAACTAGGAGACACTGCTCCTTCCCTCTCATTTTTTAAAAATTTTGTGTAAAGTCCTGTAGCTTTTTTGTATGTTTATGTTTTTCAATCTCGGATCAGAAAGAAATTAAAAATGTGCAAGATTTTCAGAATTATGTGTTTAAGTTTTCCCAATTAAAAAAACCTGGAATGTGTCTCTTTTTTTGGCCTGAAGGTGATGCTGTTTCTCTAGGAAAAAGTACTGGAAAACCCACTGGGAAGTCTGGAAAGAAATAGAAGTGTTAAAATTCAATATACACCTATTTATGCTCTTTGAGTTGGCAAGTTTTTATCAACCCTTTGGGAGACTGAGTTCTGTGTGAGCAGAACTCAATTCAGTTTATTAAACCTTCCATTGTATCATGGGTCAGCACACTCAAAAGCCAGTAATTAATTTTTTAAAAATTATTATTATTATTATTCATGCACATCCTCCCTGTGTGTTCTGGTGCTGGCCCTGTGCTCTGCCGTGCTGTCAGGTTTGTGGTGGGACAGTTGTGGTTTCTGTCCCCACAAAAGCTGCTTTTGCTTGTTTGTTTTGAAAGAATTCACTGTGCAAGGCCAAAGCAGCTTTCTGGTGTTTCTTCAGTAAATGACTCATTCCTGTCACTTTTTGCCACCTCTAGGGTTTGTCTCAAATTCTGACACCCAGGCAAATTTCTGGTCCCTTTGTTGGCTCAGAAACCCGGGGAGACCCTTCTTTGTGCTGAGAACCCCTTTTGTTTCTGGCAAGGTTGTTTAAAATCCCATTCCAGGATCAGATCCCGCCCTGGGAGGGTGGGCAGGCCCTGGCACAGGGTGCCCAGAGCAGCTGTGGCTCCCCCTGGATCCCTGGCAGTGCCCAAGGCCAGGCTGGACACTGGGGCTGGGAGCAGCCTGGGACAGGGGGAGGTGTCCCTGCCCAGGGCAGGGGTGGAATTAAATCATCATTGAGGTCCCTCCAACCCAAACTGTTCTATATTCTATTATTCTATGACTCTTTAAGCCAAATTCTGTGTGAATTTGTGCCACCTCAGCGAAGCCAATGAACCTCTCAGGGTTTGCAGTCAGGGGGGCAGAATCTCTGGTGATTTATATTCATTAAAACCAGCACTGAGCTAAAAGACCATCAAATGCTTTCTGGGGCTGCTAAAACCTCAGAATTGGTTTGGGTTTCTTAGATTACTCAGCTTTAGAGTAACTTTCATCATTGCTTAGCACCTGGTAGGGGTGGAGAGCTGCAGGAACTGCACAGTCCTGGAGCGTGTGACAACACATCATTCCCTGGGTGGCACCATTGGATTCCCAGTGCTCTCAGACAAATATAAACACAGGAACGTGCAGTCAGCGTTACCCAAAGCAGATCCTGCATCAGCTGGGATTTCACGGCCTGGGGGCTTTAAATCCACACGGGTTAATCAATATGGATGGCAATTGTTCTTGGTCCACACGCCGGATGAAATAACAATTTGTATTTCTCCTGCTTTGCTCTGTCTCTTCATTAAATTGTAACACATAAATGGCAAAATGATGAAGAAGTGCTGGAGCAGTCGGATTTATTTTGTTCCTGTGCCAGGGCCTGCCCACCCTCCCAGGGAACAATTCCTTCCCAATATCCCACCCAGCCCTGCCCTCTGGCACTGGGAAGCCATTCCCTGGGTCCTGTCCCTCCAGCCCTTGTCCCCAGTCCCTCTCCAGCTCCCCTGGAGCTCCCTAAGAGTCCTTAGGGAGGAGGATGCTGGAGAATCCCAACCACCTGATTTGGAGGACATGTGAAGTCTGGACCTCAGGGGGTTTTATTTCTGTTTTCCCTTTTGAAAACTTCTGGAAAACTGCTGTGTTTCCAATCCTGGGAAGTTTTTTCTCAGGATTTGACAGACTCTGTCTAACATGGAATGCACAAACCAGCCCATGGATGCTGAATAAAGGTGATGGAATTTCGGCATTCCTATAGCCCTGCAAGCATTTACATCATTTTACATCCTTGGTCTTACTCAGAGGAATAGTGTCAGTGAAATAAATGAGATTATTAAATGAGTGTGAATAAAGGGGCTTGGAATGGTAGAGAAAAAATAGGGAAGGGTACAGAAGGGGTTGAGAACTTTAATTTCCAGTGGGACTTTCAGCCTCCAAAAGCTGTCGGGCTCTGGACACGTTGGTGTGGCACAAAGATTTCTGCTGCTATCCCTGGTCTTTGACTGCTCCTGTTAAGTTTGGGATTGGGTCAAGCTTTGTGGCTCATGGAGTGTTTGAGTAGATGGGAAATGAGCAGTGAACAGGAGCTAGGGAAGGGCTGAGGGTTCCCTGTCAGGATCACAGAATTCCAGGCTCATCAGGATTGGGAGAGCCCTTCAGGACCATCCAGTGCCACCCCAGCAGCACCAGCATCACCCCAAACCCTGTCCCCAAGGGCCACATCCAGACTCCCCCTGAACACTCCCACAGACAGTGACTCCACCACTCCCTGGGCAGCTCATCCCAAGGCCTGACCACTCTGGGAGGGAAAAATTGTTCCCAATCTCCGACCTGAGCCTCCCCTGGTGCAATTTGAGGCCATTTCCTCTGGTGTTCTCCCTTGGGGCAGTGCACAGGAGAAGATGTGCTCTGGGGGACCTGGAAGGAGCTTCACGGATGTGGGCAGGGATTTCACTTTCTGTNCTGCTATTCCTTTTTCCCCATACCTTTGCCTGAGAGCCCGTGATTTCGAAGTTCAAATAATTTGGAGGGAAGGAGGGTCACATTTTCTACTCTAAGGGAGGGTTCAACCTCTCTTAGCAGGCACCTGTCTTTCAAACCAAGACAGGGTGTAACAGGCTGAAACCTTGAGCCTCCCTGTTTGGGTTTGCCCTCTCTCGATGCTTTCCTGGATGTAAATAATCACTTAATGACACATCAGAGCCTTTTTTTCAGGAGTAAATAGTTGTTAGTATTATAATAATGTCATTAATAATGTCATTTGCAGCTCAGCTGGCAGTAACCAACTGCTGACCTTGTCTCTCCATGGGATGGGAATTTCTCACTTGCCATGAAGATGCACTTGTGTTGGCTCTGTAAAGGGAATCCCAGGAAAGAACAGGTGGAAGTGTGGAGAGAGTGTGGAATGAGTCCCCCTGGAGCATCCCATGGATGGGAGGAGTGCAGTTCATGTTCTTCCTCTTGCAAACCCAGAGCAGCCTCAGTTTGCTGAACACCCAGACCCTGAGCAGAGGGATTTCATTTCTGGGATGTATCTGACCATATTCACACTCCTGGAAAACTTTCCTGAAGGGCAGGGCTGAAGGGGGGAGCTGGGATGGGGGGATTTGCTCTCCAGCCCTCTTTTCCCTGGAGACCTCTGCAGTGACTCTGGGGCTTGGGGTTTTTTCCTGCAGCTCATTAATCCTTTATTTCCCCCAAATCTGAGATCTTTGCCACCCTTTTAAGCCTTGTAGCCTCCCACACTTGTGAAAGGCAGCAAAACTCCCACTGTAGCAAGACTTGGTGGTTTCCCCTTCCCCTTGTGTGGATTTTTTTGCTGGAGTGAGGATGGGAGGGAGCATTTTGCCCAAGGCAGGACCCAGGCTGCTCTGGCCATGGCACTCAGTGGCTGAAATAATCTGGAGAGTGACCTGGGAATTTCAGCTTTCTGGGTTTTTTTGGCAAAACAGGACAAATACTTGATGCCTTAGGTTTTAACTTTCATATTTTTCAAACCCTGCACTGCCTGGTGTGTAGCTCTGAAGTTTCCTGTGCCCTGTGAGCTGCTGCTCTCTCGTGCTGGTCAGACAGAACAAACCTCTCTGGGCCTGCTCTCCAAGGACACCCAGCCTGTCCTAGGCCTGAAATGTGTAAATCAACATCTTAGAAGGGGGGTGAGCTTGGGGAAATTACATCATTAACTGAAGCTTTAATTGGAGAATTAACCCTGATATGCAAATGAACCAAACTTATAAAAAAGTGTGAAGAACCCTTGACCCAGGGCCCATCTTGGGTGTCGCCTTTGGCCTGCCCAGGGTGCACCTTTGAAGGCCCTTCCAATAAATCCCTGCCTTTACTCCCTTATCCCTGTCTAGTGTCTGTTTTTTAGGTGGCCACCTCAGGCATCATACTTACAGGCCTTTTGTGGAAAATCAGTGTTTAGCCTGATTCCTACTCTTTATTTGGAGGAAATACTGCAGAGTTTTGCCAGAAGATGGCAATTGGAAACACTTGTTGTAAAACTCTTGATTTAATTTTACAATTTGAAATGCCTCCTAATAAAAGGACTTATTGTAGGGGGGATGTGTTGTTAATTATCATTAGACCTCTGCCTTTGATTAATGCTGCTAATTAGTTTCTGCCCTTGACTTTTTCCAATTAAGGAGTGGATGCCTTGGTGCTAAACACGTGGGCAGATTATCTAATGAGATGAAAGGAACATGGACTCTCTTTGTAGGTAATTATTGGAACTTTCAGGAGTTGCTCTTCACTCGCTGAGCTGGTTCTGACTCTGGATGGTGGCAGAGGAGACGCTGAGGCTCCAGTGAGCAGCACGTGGGTGGGAGCCTTTTGCTGCTGAGAATTTTCTTGATTTACACGTGTGAGGAGTTAAATAATCTATGGTTATGTGATACAAGAAATTCTCCCATTCTGTTCTTCCCTTCTCCTCTGAAATAGGGGATGGAGAGCACTGGTGATGCTTTGGTGAGATCTGGGGGTGTTTGGTCTGGAAAAAGGGGGCTCAGGGGGGGCCACAGCTCCCTGACAGGAGGGGCAGTGAGGGGGGGTCGGGCTCTGCTGCCGTGTCCCAAGGGAAACACAGAAGGAAATGGCCTCAAATTGCACCAGGGGAGGGGCAGATTGGAGATTGGGAAATAAAAAATCCATGAAAGAGTGGTCGGGCATTGGAATGAGCTGCCCAGGGAGTGGTGGAGTCACTGTCTGTGGGAGTGTTCAGGAGGAGTCTGGATGTGGCCCTTGGGGACAGGGTTTGGGGTGATGCTGGTGCTGCTGGGGTGGCACTGGGTGATCCTGGAGGGCTCTCCAAGCCTCAATAATTCTGGGATTCTGGGATTTAGACTTTTCGCAAGACAACCCTTAATTGTGATCTTTCTTTCCACAATCCACTGAGCTCTGGGGAACATCTGTAAAGTTCCCCCAACTTCCCATGTTGCAACATGTGGGAGCTGCATGGAAATCCTGTGGAATTAATGTTGATTTACATCGAGTATTTATTCAAAAGCAACAGGTTTTGGGCCAGTTATAATGATAAAGCATTCACATTCTGTTAAATGCAGTTTATTTAATTTAATGTTGTCAAATATTGCAGAAACGGATTTTCATAGCTGATTTTGGTGATATAAATTTGAACGGCCAAAGTGACCATTCCTTCAGAGCACTTTGAATTCCTTGTCTGGAATCCACTCTAAAAGTGCAAAGTGTTCCTGAGCTGCTGATGCCTTGTAGTGGAATTTCATGATCCTGCATATAAAACCAGGAAACCCTCGTGGTCCTTGTTTGCACAAACATCTCCCTTTACACTTCTTAATAATGGAGGGAAATCCAGAGAGGATTAAAATAAATGAAGGAACAGATCATTTCCAAAGGCTAAAGCTTTACAGATCCTGAAGTTCTAAAAGCAGAAAATAACCCCATTTCTTCAACTTTATTTTAGAGTAACTCTACAAGCATCTCTTTGCTTTGAAAATAAATTTTCCCCTAATCTCTATTTACATTTGGTGTTGTGTTCTTGGACCTGAGAGACCTTGGGGCTGTTCTTTCTCTCTAATTTCTCTCTAATTTCTCTCTAATTTCTCTACTTCTCTGTGCCCCAAATTCTTCTCTGGGACATGACAATAACAATTCTGCCTTTCAAAGAGGAGTTTTCTCTCTTTAGCTCCGTTTGATCCCAGTTCTGCTTTGTAAATAATTTTTGCAGCTGTTCCATCAGGTGAGGTCTGCCTTTAAATGTAAAACTTTGGTAGAAATTAATGGGATAAAAATATTTCTCAGAGACTGTGGGACAGTTACCATGTGTGTAATCAAGGCATGATATTTATAATCTATTTATTTTTAATCCTCTCCACATCTATAAGTAGCTCAAGTAACTGTGGCCTCCTGTGTTGCCCAAACCGAAGAAATTTTATCTTGGATTATTAATAATTTTTTGATCACTGAAACTGTCACAACACACTGTGAAAGGGTGGATTCAAAACAACTCACAGCAAGTTTTTGGGAAAATGGCTTGGGGTGGCTTTGTGCTTGGAATATTTCATAGGATTTGAGAGAAAATGCTCTTTTTGGAGGGAGAGAATATTAATTTCATTAATTGTATTTTATTTTGAGTTTTTTTTTCTGTTGTCAGATTGCATTTTGTTCCTGGGGGAAATGTACTTTAATTAAAAGATAAAGAGGAAATATTGTATTATTTCTTGTTGTGCTGTAACTTCTTGGACAAATCATGCTCAGAGTCTGTGTTTTCTTCGAAAAGTTCCCTGGCTTTAACCTGGAGGCCTGTTAAAAACCAGTTACTCTTCAAAAATAACCTTTATTGGTTCCTTTATTCTGTTTTCCATGGATCAATCTGATAGTGCTGTCTTAGTTTGGATTTATCAGAGGGATTTGATGCAACTGATCTCAAACATTTAATGCTAAATCCCATGTATCTGAGACTTATCAGAGGGGCCTCCAGCAGTTCTGCTGTCCCACAGCTTTAAATCCAAGCTTTTGGCTGGATAAGTTTAGTTTTACAATAATAGGAAGAGGGTTCATGTGCTTTAAATTTATTAACCTTGATAAAATATATTTAATATTCAAATTTATCTCTTCTGAGGGTGTTTATCCTTGTTTTTCCCTCTTTCCAGTGGGGTAAACCCAAACTGTTGGTGCAAACCTTGGCTAACAGCCCTGAACCCTCTCACAGTAACTCCTGTAGAGCATTTGCTAAATTCTGCCTCTGCTGTGCCTGTGGCAAGCCCAGATTTCCAGTGTTAATATTCTTCAGATGAAGGGGGAAAATGGGAAATAAAGGTGCTAGTTTGATTTTTTCCCAAGTGAAATGGCACCGTACTGAGGCACTTATTGTGTGTTTAGTTTAGAAATGAAATCATTTGCCTTCTCTGTGCCACAAATCATTTGATTGAAAGAGAGCAGGATCCAGTCCTCACCCAGGACCGCACCACAGCCAGGATTTGGTGTCTGTTTGGGAACGTCCATCTGTTACTGGACATTTCACCCATTTCTGGTCATTATTTTCCTGCAGAACTGTTTTGTCACTTCCACTAGAGGTGTTAAAATGTCCCTGGAAGCCTTTAAAGGGCTTGACCCCCTTTTTATCCCTCCTGAGCCGTGCATGGGCAAGAGAGAATTCAGCAACAAGTTCTGGGTTTTGTTCTCAAGTTACAAAGTCTTGTGTTACTCTCTTTGACTCATAAAATCATGGAATCACAGAAAGGTTTGGGTTGGAGGGACCTTAAAGCGCCTCCAGTGCCACCCGTGCCATGGCAGGGACACCTTCCACTGTCCCAGGCTGCTCCCAGCCCCAGTGTCCAGCCTGGCCTTGGGCACTGCCAGGGATCCAGGGGCAGCCACAGCTGCTCTGGGCACCCTGTGTCAGGGCCTGCCCACCCTCCCAGGGAACAATTCCTTCCCAAATCCCATCTATCCCTGGCCTCCTTCAGTTTAAGGCCATTCCCTGTGTCCTGTCCCTCTCTTTCCATAGTCCAGTGAGCTTCCCTTTGCCACCAGACACGGGACTGCTGCTGTAGCTGCACATCCTTGGTCCTTGGCAGTGCATTGTCCTGGATTATTTGGCTGGATTATGTCTCCTGCAGCACCTCTCCTGATCAGGAATTCTCCAGCTGCAGATAGACCTTCACCTTTGTCCTGTGAACCGAAGCCAACCAACTCCCGCTCAGTGGCTGACAATGACATAAAAAGTATATTTCATGGAGTTGTTTGGGTTACCAGCCATGGAAATGTCAGCCCGTGGCCCCCTCATTACCATCCACCCCGGCATTAAATGCAGATTTCCAAGGAGGGGTGAGCAGAAGTTGGAGCACAAATCCGCAGGAACAATGCAGTGGGATTTGTGCAGCCTCTGAAGCTGTCCCCCTCACTGGATGTGAGAGCATTAACTCCTCGTGGGTGAATGTGTTATTGACTCTGAGTAAACAGCTCCTTTGAAAGGCCCTACAAAGTGTTATTGGCCAATAATCCACAGTAAACAGACAAAGAACGACACTGTGACAGTTGGGACAAAAGGGACAGAGAGGGGTACAGATAATGAATCATTAATGACCAGGAGCTCTGTGCTGCTCACAAGAGTTGCCTGAGGGAGGTGAAGGGAGGGCTGGAGCTCCTGCACGGGCTGGGGACACCAGGCTGGCTCTGGGGACACTGAGGGACGGTTCCTTTCTCTGGGATGTGGCATTCCCAGGTCCAGAGCGATCTGCCCAAGGCTCCGGCCAGGCCTTGTGCCACGAGGTTTTGATTCGAACAGCAAGGCCAGTAACAGGGAGCTGGGGACAGGACAAGGGTCTCCTTTCTTCTCCTTTCTTCACCCTTCTCCTTTCACCATGTTTTCCTCCTTTTTTTGGCTGGCTGTGACCTCCCACAGTGGTTGAGGCCTACAAGTACCAGACCTGACTTGCTCAGGTCGAAATGATCTCCACCTTGCCCTGCTGTCTGCTCATCCCATGACACTGGGTTCTGCTCACCTGCGTTTAACAGAGGAGAGAAGGGAATATTCCTCATCTTTTAAATGGTATAAAACATTAGCAGCTGATTAATTTTTAGGCAGCATAACAGAAATTTCCTGATTTACTGTAACAGAAAATCCCAGACATTCAAAGGCAGTTGACAATTTCTTAAAAGCAAACATTAGCTCAAACCCCAAATGCCTGATTTTGTAGGGAAAAAAAATCTTGAGCCCATTATGACTGTGCAACGACTCTGAGCCATCCATGAGGGAGAGTCTGGAACGACCATATTCCTAAATTGTGGAGAATAATAAAAAATCACAGAAAGGAGAATCAGAGGGTCACAGAAGGTTTGGGTTGGGAGGGACCTTAAAGCCCATCCAGTGCCACCCCTGCCATGGCAGGGACACCTTCCACTGTCCCAGGCTGCTCCAAGCCCCAGTGTCCAGCCTGGCCTTGGACACCTCCAGAGACAGGGACCCCAAACCTCCCTGGGCCCCTTCCAAGGCCTGATCATCCTTTCCATGGAGAAATTCCTCCTGAGAAACACTAAATTTAAAATTTCCAAGCTGGCCACTGTGAGGTGTGTGCAGGAAAGGAGTGAGGGCCATTATTTTGAAGGCAAACCCATGCTGGTTTCCTTGTTTAGGAATTCAGATGTGTGAGGGATTTTGAGACTCTCCTTAAAACGATTTTATTTGAGCTGAGAAAAAGGTGAAGGACGAGAGTGAGGCAGTGACTGTGAGTCTGAAAGGTGGCAGATGCTCAGTGTGAAATGGGGGCGTGGTCTCAGCCAGGGCTGACAACCAACAATTCCTGTTATTTTGGAATGAATTGCCAGTGGTGGTTTGGAGTGCCCATCCCTGGAGGTGTCCCAGGAAGGGCTGGAGGTGGCACTCAGAGCTCTGGGCTGGGGACAAGGTGGGCATCGGGCACAGCTGGGACTGATGGGCTGGGAGGGCTTTTCCAGCCTCAGGGATCCTGGGATTCTGTGAAAGAGGCACATGGGGACTCACTAATGATTCTGGAGTCTGTGAGCTGGAAAATGAGAAGGTTGTCCTCTGCTGAAGTGAGGAGCCTCCCTCCAGCCCACAGTGAATCCCTGAGTGGTCCTTGGCTTCATCCCTCCCCATCTGCCTTGGAGCGCTTCCGAATTAACTTTGCAGCTCTTAACTTCTGATAAAGCAGGGACAATGGACAGCAAAGCCACCACAGGTGACCTCTCCTGAGCAGCATTTTCCTGGCAGGATTTCAGGTCCAGAGCCACTCTTGCTGCTTCCCATGGAAGGGCACGTCCTTGGCCTTTGGGGTCCCCCCATGTCCCCAGCGCTGGGCAGCGGCTGCGGTGTCAGCAGTGATGGGGAGGAGCAGCAGGGACAGAGCACAGGTGACATCCCAGACTCGCCGCTGCCCCGGCGCTGCCGTGCTGAGTCCAAGGCTTTTCCTGGCTCCGGCTCCTTGGCTGGCCGGGCTCCTGGCCGGAGAGGCCCCCGTGCCACAGCCTGGGGCCGGTGCCGTGTCTGGCTGGTTAATTAAGGCTGCCTGCTCGGGAAGGCCCATCTGTTCCAGGTAAATTGTGCGGCTGTTTGCTCCCCTTGGCAGGTGGACAAGAAGCTCCCATCGGTTGTTCCTGAGGATGGACGGGCAGTCCCGTGTGCCGGGGTCTGCATCCCTTCCCTGCTTTCCTGGAGCTACACGGACACTGCCATGTGTTGGAATGAACCCAGGATAACGCCCTGCCCGCGGCTGCACAGGGAATGCCTGCAAAGCATCCGCTCCTCCTGCCCTGCTTCCAGCACCTCCCTGTCCTGTGCTCTCTCCGATGGCTCCTCTGCTACAGCTCCACAGATCCCAAAATCCCTTGGGGTTGGAAAAGCCCTCCCAGCCCATCAGTCCCAGCTGTGCCTGATGCCCACCTTGTCCCCAGCCCAGAGCTCTGAGTGCCACCTCCAGCCCTTCCTTGGACACCTCCAGGGATGGGCACTCCAAACCTCCCTGGGCAGCTCTTTCCAAGGCCTGACCTCCCCTTCCATGAGGAAATTCCTCCTGGTGTCCACCCGGAGCCTCCCCTGGCCCAGGCTGAGGCCATTCCCTCCCCTCCTGTCACTGTTCCCTGGGAGCAGAGCCCGACCCCCCACCCCCGGCGTCCCCCACCTCTCAGGCAGGCTCTGTATTCCCAAAGCCTACAGGATGCCTGAATTCCAAGCCACCTTTGCTATTGCTCTGCTCACAGAATCCCAGAATCCCTGAGGTTTGAAGAGACCTTCAGGATCCTCCAGTCCCAGCAACACCCCGGCACCACCATCATCATCCCTGAAGCCTGCCCCAAGGGCCAAACCCACATGCCCAAGTGTTTGTGAGGACATGGGAGGAGATCACAACCAGTGTGGACAACCAGGCCCTTGTGAGCTGCACTTCAGGAGATCCTTTTCCAGCTCACAGTGTGTCCATGTTCCTCTTGGAGCCCCTTCCTGCTCTCCCTGCTGGGAGCAGCACTCACCAGTGGAAAAGAGGGATTGATGGAGGAACAGCATGGGGATACTTTTGGGATACTAAATGGTTACCTCAGTGCACCAAGTCCTTATATAAAATTTGACTTTACGATCCACACCCAGATATTTGAGCTTGTTAGAGCTGTGAAGGTGGGGAAGGGTCTGGAGGGGCCACACGAGGAGTGGTTGAGAGGCAGCTCCGAGCTCTGCTCCTG
>VZRO01004738.1:74892-110401 GCA_013397915.1 Daphoenositta chrysoptera | reverse complement strand
GGCCAGAGAAGGGCAGCAGAGCTGGGGAAGGGGCTGGAGCGCAAGGGGCGGCTGAGGGAGCTGGGGGGCTCAGCCTGGAGAACAGGACGCTCGGGGGTGACCTTATCGCTCTCTGCAGCCACTGAAAGGACGTTGTAGGCAGGTGGGGGTCGGGCTCTGCTCCCAGGGAACCAGCCGTAGGATGAGGGGACAGCCTTAAGCTGCACCAGAGGACATTAGGAAAAATTCTTTCACTTCATACACTGGAATGGGCTGCCCAGGGAGGTGGTGGAGTCACTGTCGCTGTTGAAGACTGGACGTGGCACTTGATGGCAAGTCTGGTTGACAAGGTGGTGTTCGGTCATAGGTTGGACTGAATGATCTCAGAGGTCTTTTCCAGCCTAATTGATTCTGTGATTTCCTGGTAATGCGATGGCAGTAATGAGCGGTAATGGATGGGGGGAAGATGCACCTGGAAGTGCGTGAGGAGGAGCCGAGCCCTGGGCTCTCAGCATTTCGCTGCAGTGGAAGAATCGCTGCCGTTGTGTTGGAAACTCGGCTGACACATCAATTAACAGCAACCCGCAGGCAGAGCCTCTCTTCATAGATGCTTTGCCAAAACCTCCACACATGGTTTAGGGGAGTGGACGCTTGATTTCACTGCTGTCATCCTGACTTCATTGGTCATCCTCACTTATTTTCTCTCTTATCTAAATCGCTCGTTGGATTTTCTGTTTGGGCTGTGTAGTAGTTGGACAAAATCTTAATGAAGTTTCTCAAAACAGCAAAGTGTTGCCAGACCTCAGCCCCTGAAAATCCAGCGATTCTCAAAGAGAATTGTTTTACAAACCTGCTTATGAATCAAGCCTGGAAGAACTATTGATAGCAAGGCAGTAGAAATCACGAGCGTGTATGTCAACCAGGTTAAAGTTTATTAATAAAGCTACTTCATACCCTGTGAAAGTATACATGTAGGAACTGCATATCTGTCTGGGAGGCTGTTTTCCTGCAGTCACAGATAGATTTGACAGATACCTGCCTTTGACAGAGAGAAGAACCATGGAAAGGGAGTGAACCTTGACAAAACACTTTGGCACTGAATGAGTATGTAACTATACAGGCATTTATTGCCACATCTTAATTTCCTTATATCTCTTCCCATGCCTCTTCAGTTGCTTATTCTTTCTGGAATTTTATTTTTATTTTTTCATTGGTAAATTTAGTACTAGAAATCATTTCCCTGCATTTCCCTTATCAATATGAGCACAGTGGGTTTAAAGGCTTTAGAATGACTTTAAAAAGAAGTTTAAAATGCTGTTTTTCTTCTACAGAATATTAGCCAAAACAACCACAAAAGTGCAGGGAAGCCTTTAGGTGATACAATTCCTTCTGCACTTAAGCTGTAGACACATACTTTTAGAAAGTGCAATGATTTTAGTAAATATCTTAATATATCTGAAAATGTTAAAGGCAGTGATAGAAATACTCTCAGTGATGGAGATTCTCCGTATAAATTGATACAGCTGGATACCAAGTTGATAAGAACACAAAAGCTAGAGAACCTTAAAGCAAGACATCAGGTGGTTCAACATATTTTGAAATAAACTTTTAAGGATACTTTGTCTATCTTGTATTCGTGCCAGGTGAAAGAGTTTGGTGACACAGATTGGAGATTTATTAATTAAAAATAACACTTTTTCAAGAGTTAAACTTGCACTGTGGATATTACCCTGTTGATCGTGGTCGTGTTCTTGAGATAGCAAATCTGGGGTTGATACGAGCTGTAGATGTAGCGGTTTGAGTCAGTTTTTTGGACCCTTTCTGATTCCCTGTGCGTGGATGTTCCTACTGAGCTTTGTGCAGAGTAAGTGCATTGTTTGCCTCTGTGCAGCTTTGCAGGCAGGTGAAACAGTAGATGCTGAGAAACTCCTCTCACAGTGCTCTCCCTTGTCACCGAAGGTGTGCGAGTCCTCGTGGATGCCAGGGAGAAACTCCATATCCCGTGGGGAGATCCTGCCAACCAGAGCAACGGGGACAGGGTGATGGCTTTCGACACCCGCGCCGTCACCGTGGTGCAGGGCATGGTGGAGACCGGGGTTTTTCTGGAGTACCTGCCCGCCATCCGGGCCCTGTGGGCAGACAGCGGCATCCAGCACGCCTACGACCGGCGCAGGGAGTTCCAGCTGGTAAGATCTGCCCTCCTGTCACTGCCTCGGTGTGATTTTGTTCTGTGCTGCTTCTCTCTGAAACACCGACCCGGCCGCTTCCTGACGCGTTTTTGCCTGCTTGGCTTGCTCTGTGGTGTTGCACACAGCTGCATTTAGCTACTTCCACCCCTTTCTGTAGTAATAATAAAGGAGATGCTGACGTAATCGGCCTCATTTCATATGTGGGAAAGCTGAGGTATTGAGGGCTTTTAAGTTCTGTAACAAAGCTGGTACCTGCACAGTATTTTTACCATATGATTATAACCACCCTTTGTTAACTGGTGCATCAACTTAAAAAACCAAACCAAACAAAAAAAAAATGGTTTGCAATAAAGGCAGGCTTAATAGTAATGTGATTTTTTTAAGAAAAGATATGCATGGGTTAATGAGAAGAATTTAAAAACCACTCCCTTCTCTATTCCAGTTTGAGCAATCTAGCAAACATTCCCTCTGTATACTTCCTGTTTAATTTTGAATGTCTGTGTTAATACTCATGTAATGAGATTTTTGTTACATTGAAGTTCTCAGCTGAAGATGGAATACACAATTTAGTAGTGGGGTAGAGATGGAGTATACAATTCAGTAGTGGGGGTTGGAAAGGAAAAAGAAACCTCTTGGTTCTTGAGCTGCAGCTTGAACTGTCTGTGGCAGCTGAAGTCCCTTTGCTCCATTCCCATGCAAATGCTGCAAAAAGAAATGAAAAATTTGAGTTAAATTTGATTGTTGGTTTATAGGCTTGTGTATGCCAGTGGCATAGGGTTTTGTAGGGGTGGGGGTTGAGAACCTTAAAATAGATTAAATCTGTTCTTGTAGGTCTCTCAAACATAAGTGGCTTTGTGTTTTTATGTCTTAAAAATAACCTTTGTGTTAGTGTGCATCCGAACAATAGCTCATGATGTCTCCTGTTGAGCTATTATGAATGGTTGTGTAATCATACCCTGACTTAAAGAGGTTGTGTAAATATTCTATAAATATGTATTGCCCTGATCATGGAATGTCTTCTGGAGATTGCAGAATGGGCAGGTGCTCCAGTGGCCTATCACCTGCCCAGCCCTGGGCTGAGCTCTGTAAATAAGTTCCTAAGAAGACCTGTTGCTCCTTGAGTTTCACCTTCAAGTGATCATAAAAGAGTAATTGCTCTTCTGTAGTCAAGATCCTGGTGCAGATGTGACTTCTAGTGGTGTAATTGCTGTGCTGGAGGGATCTGCTCTAAATCTGTTCAATAAAACAGTTTTGTCTTCATGTTTAGTGACTTGAGGCTGCGTAGCAAAGGGAAGGGAGCAATTACTGTTCTGTCATCTTGAGGCTCTGGGAAGTGGGTTCTTTCCATAACTGAAACATGTGCAGAGTTTCACTTTGAGTGGGATGCTAAGAATTTGTTCTTCTGAATCTTACAGGAAAAAAAGCTGTTGCTTTCTTCTGTAAATATCAAAATCTCTTTAATTCTCTGCAAAAATATATATTTATCGTGTTGTGCTTTATGCAGAACTCAGGAATATTTTTTCAGTGCACTTAATAGTTGAGTTGCCCTAATAATTTTTGAAAGCAAGGTAACTGCTTTATTTATACTTATATTACTTTGTTTCCTAAATCCTTTCAAAATCTCAGCTGGACATATTTATGCCAAGTTATAAACACGAAGAAAAAAAAAGGCAGCTGAATGATGTCATTGTGTTGAGTGCAGGCAGTGTGATCTGTGCTGGCCAAGCATGAAGGCTCAGTTTTACCCCAGTAAGCTTCAGCTTAAGTTCTGCCAGAGCTCCACGTGGGCGGCAGAACAGAGGGAAGCTCCTGGAGCAGTGTGGATTTTTGCTGTACCTGCTGCAGGCTTTGCAGGAGAGCGTTCAGAGAGTTGAGGTCTGTGCTGTGACAAGGAAGGGGGACACAAATGGTTAAGGAGGGAGTGACAGGCATGTCCCAGTCAGGAGGTAGAGCAGGGGGAAGTTGGGAGAGACACAGACAGTTCAAGCATGTCAAGTACTGACTCTTGAAGTGAAGGCTCCAGACTAAAGATTTGTAACGCTGTAGAATGGGGAAAAAGAGGAAAATACCGTTCTGCTTCCAGTTTAGCTGCTTGTGGCAAAAAAGTGTAATGAAAGGAGAGGTAGCAGCAATCATCAGATGAGTAGGAGAGAGGGAAAAGTGGCACAAAAATAGTGCAAAGCGCTGGGACTGACATGGTAGAGGAGCATTTCTGGACTGTATCTGCTCTAACTTCAGACTTTTGAGTGAGTTTAACTTTCGTCACTGGACCAAGTTTGAGACTGCATGGAAAAACATGGCTCATACTAAGAGAGTACAGGCAAAAATACTGGGGAGATGTTGTTTGCCATGGGAATAGGACACTTTGGGATAGAGGTACAGGTGAGCAAATGGAAAATGGAGCAGTGATGGGTAAGGAGTGAAAGATGTCAACATTTACATATAAATTCTGGAGGAAGGGCAGTAAGAATGTGTGGTGTAGAAGCCATTTGTAGGTTGGGCAGATAGGAAGTACTGAGAAAAAGGATTTAAGATTGAGGTTTCTGCAAGAATATGGTTAAAACTTCAGTATATATTGACAACATATATGTATGTTTGTGAGGGATTGTTGAGCTGCTCTTGCTTTTTCTGTATTTCTCCAGTATCTTTTACTGGCGTTGCCACAGATGATGCTGGGAGCCTAAGGAAACAATGTGATCTTTTTATAGCAGCAAAAAAAAAGGACTTGGTTGTATTTTAATGGAATTAGGAATCAGCATTTCCATGTCTAGTTCACTGGAGTGTCCTTCCTCATTTTGTTCACTCAAGTGGTCATGGGATAGCCAATATGATTTATTTTCCTTGGTATAAAAATAGGGGCCTTCTGGCCACTAGCAGCAGCATTTATGAAAATTCATTAGGTCACGCTTGTGTAGTGCTTTAAAACTGGAAAGAGCTAATTACAGCTTAGTGCAATATGTGCCACTTCAGTGCTTCCCAGGTGGTTAATGTTGTAATCCCTCACATTTTATTACAAACCAAACTCATTCAGGTGATTGTTGCACTAACACGGGTAACTGCAGACTGTCCTGGCTCTGTAGCTGAGGCAGTTCTGTAACTTGCACTGGAGATTCTGCTCATCCTCAGGCTTCTCTCCTTCAGCCCCAGGCTCGTTTCTCCTCTGGCCTCTCAGGTGGCTGACACGGCTGAGTGACAGATTTAGTCTGAATCAGCCCGACGCCTTCTGACACCTCACTAACATCTCACATTTCCCTTGGCCGCTTGATTTCCGCTGAAAATCTCCTGAAGTGACTTGGATAAACACAGCCATTATGGTAATTCTCAGCGTGCAGACTGATTTACCTGGGCATTTCCTGGCTTTTCTGTTGGTGCTGGTGCCCTGTACAGCGTGTGGCTGGAAGGGTTCGCTGTTCTCCTGGAGGTTTGCTCCGAGGCAGTGGCAGCTGAGCAGCGTTTGGTGCTGTGTAACACTGAGCAAGGCACTTGTGAGTAACAGCAGCCTCGTACTCCCCTCTCATGTCAGTCATTTCTCGAACTTGCTGTGAGAGCTGTTAACAGAGAAGCATTTTGAAGTATTCTCCAGGAGTCTCCTCGTTCTCTGAGAATGGAGGAGTGTGATGAGAGCCGAGTGGCTCAGATGCATGATAAGCTTTGAATGTGTTCAGGGTTTGTTCTTGTTAAAGGTAACTCTTGGGTGGGTTTTGATCTTTGCTACCAGCAGTTGTTGATCTTCAGACAGATAACTTTTTGCCCTACTTGCAAGTTATGCTGAATGTTGTTTGGGTTTTTAAGCCAGAAAGCTGCAGAGGAAGAGATGGCACTTAATTTTTTTCCATATTTGCGTAGAACTGCAAACATAGATGATACAGTAAGGATTGTAGGATATGGGCTCACCTCTGGATCACAGCTTTATCTGTGACATGTTTGCAAGTGCTAGATCAGATTATAGAAGACAGGAAAAGGCGTGTTCTGCTTGAAGTTACACTGATAGCTTTGCTGCAGCTTCCATGTAGCATTTTTCTGTTGCAGACGAGTATTTTTGGCAAGTATTGTTCAGTTTACTGCAAGATTGTATTGTATTTTGTCTTACTCTGCTTGGGCTTTTCAGGATTCTGCCTGAATAGTAGTGGGGCTGTTGCACATGCAAAAACATTCATTTCTGCTGAAATGATGAGTCCTCAAATGGACACTGAAGAGTATTAGGAAAGTTTAATGTTCTTTCAGGTGCACAGGCACTACATCTTGAAATGTGCCTGATGATAGAGCAGGATCCTGCAGAGGTCAGTTGTGTGTGAATCCAGGCCAGGCTGCCAGATGTTGAGGTGTTCCCCTTTTGGAGGGTGGATGCCCATCTTAGGTAGAACTGTGAGGTCAGTGCACAGTGTCCCTCTGAAGGCACAAGTATAGAACCTGGGAAAAGAGTTGAAGTGTCTACACTGTGTGACAGTGACTTTCAGAAGCTTTTCAGCAGCTTCTGTGACGTGTTGATTTTCTTCGCAGTGTTCATCTCTTTAACCTCCCCATGGCCCTAAGTTGGGAAATAGGCATGGCTTTCCCCTTGGGTCTCCTCTTGGATCTGGGATTGGGTCTTCAGTTGTCCCACTCTGCTTGAAGGGTGCAGGAGATGCTTCTATTGGGACATGACTGAGTGCATAAACTGTTGGGAGGAGGTTTCTGAGACAGGAGAATCTTCATTACAGACTTGAGATCCAGTTAGCCAACATTTCTTTAAACATTGACTATTTGGGCACTTAATCACATAGTTCAGAGTTAGTTTATTGAAACACAGTGTTGTAATTACAGTGAATATTGCTTAAATATCTGTGTGGAAACCCAAAAAGCTGCTGCTTTATAATGTGTTGAAATATGAACAGTTTTTTTCCCCTCTTTCCCCAATCAATACTCTGCCAAACATCAGATCACAGGGTGGCCTGTGTACAGTGAGCATGACTCCCTAAAGCCCTTGGAAAGGGCTGCTTACCCTCTCTTGGTCTTAATGTGAAAAGGATTTATCAAAGATTGTTGCTATAACTATGGAAAGAAAAGTGCTTTACAAATTTATACTTTAAAATGAGTCATTCAAACCCTCTAAAGAGACTTGGACTTTTTGAAGATTTGCTGTTTTTCCAGCCCCAATGACAAGATAATGCTAGCTTTGAGTTGGTATTAATAAGATTCCATATAGGGATTAACTCTAGAGTCCAGCAGTAGAGGGTTGAGTGTCCTTAGTCCAGGTTTGTGGCCAAAAACCCTTCAGTGTGTGCCAGTGCTTTGGTAGTGGGGATTGACTGTAATATTTCAGTCCAGCTGAATGATCTTCATGTGAACTTTTATACTAATTTAACACAAAGAGCCGTTTTTTATCATTTTCCAAATTGGGATTAGGATTTATGTTTCAGCCTCTGAAAGCTGAAATGCTGTTTCTGGGACTGCCTTCTTCCCTTTCCACCACTCTTTCTTTCCTGCCTGGTGACTTTTCTTGTTAGCAGCAAAATGTTGATGTGTTTGGAGAGTGAACTGGTCTTGTATTGCCAACTGATGCTGATCTGGTTTTACTGGAGAACATCTTTGCCATATTTTTTTCAGAACATTGCTGTATTTCTTTTTTTATATTTTTATTTTTTGTTTCTATTAAGCACAAATGTGGTTCTGAAATTGAGAAGTCTTTCAGCAGGAGCTGCCTTGATGTAGATAATGTTGTGCCAGACCGAAGCAGGATGTGTTGTCTTCCAACCAGGAATGCTTTTGGAGTCCTGTGTGCTACACTTGCCTTGTACAAGCCTATATTTTCTGCATGGTTTCAGTGCAGTGTCTGAGGATGGAGTTTTTAATTCAAACTCAATCCAGATATTGAGTAACCTGGTCTAGTGGGAGGGGTCCCTGCCCATGGCAGGGGGTTGGAACAAGAAGATCTTTAAGGTCCCTTCCAACCCAGACCATTCTGGGATTTTGTGATCTGTTTATGGGGAACCACTGCTTTTACAATGCAGACTTGCTCAATGCAGTGTGGGTGCAGAAGGATGTGTTCTTACACATATTCTGTCTCCAGTGAGCTGTGCTGTGTTGATAGTCATGTGCCTTAGTTTCCTAAACATTTTGTTGCAGAAGACTAGAAGGTGACCTACTTCTTGCAAAAAAATTGATTTCTATAACCAAGCCATGATTAAATAAATATAAAATACAAGTGCCCTTCTGAAAATGAATACTCACATCTTGAGTGTGTGAAGCTCTTCTCAGCAGGTTGTTTTAAATCTGTGCAGATGTGTTAGAGGAGCTTTTGCTGCCTCTGCTGTGCAGTGTAAGGTGAGCCCTTGGTACAGACTCATTCCGAGCCTGTGTCTGTGCTCACTGCTCACCTGCAAGGTGTTACATGTTGGTACCTGCAGAGCTGTCTCTTACAGCCTTTGGAATTTAAACAGCACTGGCTCCACCGTTCTGTGTCCATTTAGAAACGACTTCCTAAACACAAACCCTCCACAGGACTCACAGCTGTCAGCAAATCTGAGTGCTGGCAAAACAAGTGCTACGAATGCAGTGTCATCTTCCATGTCTGTGTTTTGCACCTGCGGCAAAGAATAGAGAGGGATCTTTTCCACGTGTAAATATGGGATCCTGTGGGACTCAGGTGCCATGCCAGGGGCCACGTTGGTTTGTGCTGCTGTTCCCTAATTTGAGTTTACAGTAATGAGGCTTCGGCCTTAGAAGCTGGTGAAGTCTGCTCTCACCAAGCACGTTACCCTCAGGTTGTATTGGGTGACTGTTTTGGCTCTTTAATTTCCCAAATTTCAGTTAATGATGAATGCTTTGATATGTTCTGGGTTCAGGCTGCACCTCTTACGCAGAGCTAGCAAAGGGGGAGGAAACTTCAGCTTGTGGGAGCTGAGGAAGTTGCTTAAGAAAATATGAGAAAAACCAAGTGCAGCTGACCTGACTACGTAAGAAAAGCAGTAGAATAACTGTACTAGTGGGAAAGCAAGATAATCTCCGTGCCAGCATTGTGTCTGCTGGCACTTTTCTTTGTTAAGTATCTGAATTACCAAATTCAGTTGAGAAGTCAAAGGGTGCAGAACCTGCCCTTTTACAGAATAACAAGCTGTATATTCACAGGGCTGATGGAGGCTACCTGATGCCAAGTGGTATCTTGATTACTCTGGAAAATGAAGCCTTTATTTATATCTTAATGGTGAATAAATGTGTCATAGAACACAATATTAGTTAACTGGCAGCCTCAAACTGTAAATAAAATGTATTGAATGCCAATAAAAATCTAAATAATCCTGGAGACTAACCCTTAAATTTTATCCCAGAGTTGCCTGATGGGTTCAATTTAAATAGTAATAAAATGTTTAAGACTACATCAGCAGCTAAAGAAGGTCCTAAATTACTTCCAGTATCTTCTCCACTTGCATGTCTGCAATAACAAGAAACATCAGGTAATACAGCTGGAAAAGTTGAGGAATCCTAAATACAGAAAACACCCTGAATTATCATCACAATAACTGCCAACTTCAGCTATTTCAGAAAAGAAAGGTTTTGAACAATAATGGGGAGTGAGCTGCCTTTTACAGCACTCAGTTCACTGTACCATGTTGCACATCTCTCCATCATAGTCATTCCTGCCTTAAATTTGTTTTCCTTCAGAGTCTCCTCAGTGAATAAGTGAAATATCATGCTCCTCTTCAGAGATTCAACCAAGGAACTGAAAAGACACCCAATTCTTTTTATGGACCCAGGGGTACAGGAATGGGTAATCCCACATGAGTTTCTGTTTCTTTTTCCGTTTAAAGATGCTGGGGAAATTATTTTCAACAAAATGCTGGGATCTCTGCAGCCAGCCTGGGAGCACTTCTCTCTTTGGGCAGATGATGGTATTTTATCACCCACTGGTGACCAAATCAAGAGGATGCAGAATTTCCAGGGGTGGAAACAGTGTACTGGTACCATTTGTATTTCAAAATATCTACCCAAAATTGTGTGAAAGAAACGTAACACAGAGTGATTACCAAAATTTTACATGTGGGTGGTATTGGGACCTTTAACTGGTTTCAGCAGCAGTTATATAGTTTCTCTAGTAATTAATTTATATTTCTTTCTAGTTTTAGTTAATTTGTATTATGAAATTCTACAAGTGACATGAAATGTTTGCAGCCTCTTGCTGCTGTTTAGGGAGTCTTGTGTACTTCACTGTTACCTTGAGCTCTTTTAGACACAACTTTTAGTAATTTTTAGAAACACCAATATTCAGGTAATGATACAGGTCGATCTCTCACAAGGCCCAGTAAATTACCACAGGATCTTGTCAGATAGCTAAGAACAAGAGGTGGTTTATGAGTGCATCTCTGGCTGCAAACAGAAATACCAGAACTTAATTGAAATGGATTCTTCTAATTGAGACAGAGGAAGGAACTAAAAAGCATTTGGTCATCTGGATTTCTCATGAGGCTGAAATAAGAACCAAATGTACTTTAAAACTGAATCCTAGAGAAATGCATTGGGATCCAGTTCAGGGCTCTGATTTTGAAATGTTGTGATTTAGTGCAGAGTTTATGCAATAATGGACTTTTCAAGCATCTTCAAGTTCAGCATGGCCAGTTTTAGTGCTGATACATCCCCACATGCCAAATATTTGTCATGTTTTTGGGAGCCTTTGCTGGTCTTGTACAACTTGGAAGGAAGTAAAGCTCTAAATGATGGATGGCAGATTTGCAGACTCACCACTGCTCCAGCATTAGATTAAATGCAGTTGGAGTTGCAAACACATGAAGTCATGGAGCCAGTGGGTCAGTGCTCTGAAAGAAGAGCAAATGTTTACAGTCTGGTTCCAGTCTGTTTTGTGTGCAAAACATCTGAGGTTTATAGAGATGCTGCCCAGAGTGTAAATAGTAACTGGGAGGTGGCAGTTTCTCCTTGGTCAGTGCATGTTTTCATAGGATTTCTAGGTCTGTGTGTTCTGGGACTTGGAAGACTGGTTTCATCAATGAAATTTGAAAATCTTCTGCAAAGTATTGGTGTCCTTCCTAAAGTAAACTTTCTGGAAGAGGAGTTTGGATTGTAAATACTTAGGGAATAAAAAGACCTTTGAAGAAACAAAGTGCACCTGATCCCTGCTTTTGTGGATTAATTTCTGTTCAGGTTCTGGCAAACAGCAGCCTTTTGGTTGGATGCTCTGGGTCTGGGGTGTGCCCATGTGCTCCTCAGCCTGGCTCTGATCTCCAGAAGGGGCTGCAAGAGCCTTGAGTTTGTTTCCTGATTGAAAGCATTGGTAATTCTGAGGAAAACCATGGAATCAAAGAATGGTTTGGGATGGAGGAACCTTAAAGCTCATCTTGTTCCAACCTCCTGCCATGGCAGGGACCCCTTCCACTGTCCCAGGCTGCTCCAAGCCCCATCCAGCCTGGCCTTGGGCACTGCCAGGGATGGGGCAGCCACAGCTTCTCTGGGCACCTGTGCCAGGGCCTCACAGGGAAGAATTTCTTCACTCCAGGATAAATGCTGTGCACTCTGAGGGTTTTTAATTGTTGGAAGGAGTCTCAGCTGTTTCTAGAATATGTCACGTCCTGGTTTCCAAGCAGTCTTTCAGAATTCGAAATACAATAACGGAGTGCCTGGTGTAGAGAAATTGTAGTTTTGTAGGCTTTAGTGGAATGCTGTTTCCTGCCTAAAAGCTGTAGTGAATTTACATATTTTTGAGCAAGTCTTGTTAAGAATCTGGCAATTAAATTCCACTGGGAGAGGGGAGGGATACCTAACTAAGAAAACTGAAATGGATTTTTTCCCTCTTAGGAAGGTAATTGAAAACTGGAACAGTTTGCTCTGTGGTGTACTAGTATGCAGATTAACTTCTTTTTAGAGTTTAATAATGTTTTAATTAATTTAGTTGGAGTGGCATGGTATATATGAAACTGTGGAAATGCTCTGCTGATGGGAGACAATCTGAGTGTGAGTTGTGTGAGTCTGGCACTTTGAAGGGAGAGCACTGCTGAACTGGGTGCAAGAAGGAGCAACAGCCGATGCTGGAGCCTTGTTTGGAGTATTTAGTTCCAGGCTGGCTTGGTGACATCCTTCTGTCACTCTCAGGGTAGGGCAGATGTCCCCAGCTTGCAGGTGCTGCCGGGGTATTGCAGTGCAGGCCCTCAGGTTGGCGTGCTCTGTCTTCCTCCATTTGTTGTCCACATTTTGAGAATTATGGATTAATTGGATTACACAGTAAATAGGGGATAATAGATTAAAGGGATATTATTGGGTTAAACCCCTCCTTAAACCCCTTCACCTTTCTTTGTTAATACCGTTATGCAAGATAAAAATGTCAGTCATGAAATAAACTCGGTGCGACTCCTCCCTTGGTGCTTTTGGAGTTGAGCACCCTCCAGCCAGAGCGATCCAGCTGTTCCGAACACGAATTCTGCTCTGCCACCCGAAGGTTTTACAAAAGATGGCTTCTGTGAGTCAGGACGTGAACCTTTCCTTTTTTAGGACAGATACTCGGTTTGTGTGACCAAACACGAGGCAGGTTTCACTTCTACCCCGCGTGACGCAGTTGTGATGGCTCTGAAGAAAGGCAAACACGGCTCGAGCAGCACGCAGGGAGCGCTGAAAAGGGGAAATGGGTCTGTGCTCCCCGAGCTGGGCTGGGCTCTGACGCATTTGAGATGTGCATTGATGAGGAGCAGCATTATTTGTACACTCCTCTATCAGCAACTGCGTCTGAACTCTCCGTTCTTGCAAAGAAACAGGAATCAATCCCGATGTGCTGAATTTTATCTCTGGAAATGGGCAGATCGGGTTTAAATGACTATTCAGATGGTTGAGCTGCAGAGAAAGAAGCTGGGAGATGTCAGATGTCTGGTCTTTACACACACTCTGTGCTTCAGCCCTTCTAAGGCTGGCCCATTCATGCTTCCCCAGGCAGCAGTGCCATTTTGCAGCAGTTTGCCCTCCGGTTTTGGGGAGTTTGGGATTAGTTTCACACGGAGCAGTTGGCTGCTCTGCACATGGCCACAGTAATGCTCGTGTGGGCATAAATGGGGACTGCTGTGCTTTGGTGGGAGTGCCAGTTTGTCCTGGTTTTAACATAACTTTGGCCATAATTAACACTTAAGAGGAAGGAAATCTCTTGCAGGGAAACGTGTTTTGTGTTAGTGCACACTCAAATATTTTGACCCAGATTTGGGAAGTAAATATGCTACTGCTTACCTGGACCTTTTTCCCCAAATACCTTCAGCACCCTTATTAAAAGTTAGTCATTCTGTATGCTTATTGTAAACTTCCAAAATGCTGCTAATACTGCTTGAAGAGTGAGTGTTATATCAAGCATTAGAGCATGGAGTGGCAATTCAGAAATAAATTGTTTCCCCTCACCTTAGGAGATGCCAATCAAATTACTGGATTGCTGCTATAAAATAGGGAAAGTACATTTTTAAAGTTTAGTTCCTTGAGTAAACAAGTTATAGGTATGAATGTGGGGAAGTTTTGCCCTAGTCTGTGGACTGGGGCATGTTTGAAAGAGGAATCCTCTTCAGAAAGCACTGTGAGGAGTTACTGGGAAGAGAAATTGTGGAAACATGAAAGCTGTGAAGGAACCAAGATTTGTTTTATTTACTTCCAAATCTTAGACCAGTAGGAGAGACCAAACCAGTTGAATGTCTCGACATGAGACTTGGTTAAACCTGCTGGTCTAACAATCAACACAGTTGTGGATTTGAGCTCATTAATGTAATTAGGATATGCATTCGTGGCATAAATATGTCATCTGGATCATCTCCCTCCTTTGTGTAATGCTGTGGATATTCCCTGTTTGGGTGGAGGAAGTTGTGCCCTCTAATCTCCCTCCCACTGGGAATCTGCATTGATTGATTTGATTGAAACGTTTCTCCATTCATTATCTCTCTGTTTATTACTGTCATTTCAGAAGACATTTGCTAAAACTTCAGTGGCAGCAGTATTGATTTGCAGTCAGTCTTCTTTTGAATCAGCTTAGGGTGGGGTGGCAAGAGAATAAAGGTTGTTAGAGATTCTTTCCTTTGCCAAAATCCTCAGATTTGGATTTTCCTGGATTAAGCCTCTAACAGAAAAACACCCTGTACATAATGAAGTGTGTGCTATAAGCTTTACTAGGGTACTGTAAAATGCAGAGTGGTCAGACCCTGCTTATTTCTCCATCATCTTCCTTCAAGCTGATTCTCCAGTGTTATGGATGGTTTGGTTTGCATATTTAGGCATGTACACACCAGCCTAAAAACACTGCAGTTACCTGTTCTTATTCTAAACTAGGCTTGTAAAAAGGCTTATTTTTGGTGGTTTTGTTACTTGTGTTTTTGTGGGTTTTTAATTAAATAAAATAGGAAATATTTGTTTCTCTTTTTCAAGAAATTCAAGTAAGGTCAGGAAGAGAAAATGTTTGGTGTCTCTTAAAGTTCTAATAGGGAACTAATAAGTTATATCTCCTATTTTCTTAAAATATCTGATTTATTATTTCAGATACTTAATAAGCCTTGTCAGTTCAGTATGTTCCACTGAACTTGCAGCCAAACGTAGATGGTTTGATAAATTGTTTCTTTCTTTAAACCTTGTGATGACTAAATCTTTATTTGATGCTTTTTCTCTATAACATTTTTCTTTTTTAAGCAATTGCTAGTGGAAAAAATGCAGTGTCCCTGATCCCCTTGAAGAGCTGAAAAGCCATTTGGCTATGCTAAGGTTTCAACAAATCATATTTAGATTGCTGACATTGTTTTCATGGAAACCAAATAAATTGGTGCTTCCTGGGTTTAAAAGATGTGTTCATCTGGTGTGTATTTCATGTAGTCATTTTTTTTTTCTTCCCTCCCCCAAAAATATTTTTGTGGTTACTTTGCTTTAGGCAGCAGCTAGAGAGTGATCTTTGTGCTGTGTTTTGTTTGTGAAAGATACCTGCTCTGGTTTTCTGCAGATGACCACACCAGCAGGTGTTGGCCTACAACTAAATGACCAACTGTGCTGTAACCATTTCTTTGTAGAAAGAATGAATTATGAAACTGGAGATATTTCATTTAACAAGTAGTCAAGTGCAAGGTTGTAGGGGAAGCTGTTGTGGTAGCATCAGGCACCTTGATAGGAGTAAGATTTTGGTGTTTTCTTGTATATTTATGATGAAGTGACTTGGCTCTCAGGGAGGATCACAAGGCTCCAGGAGACACAGGCTGGTTTGACTCAAACCTTTCTGAAAATGGAATAGCTGACAGTTATGAATAAAGTTACTTAACAGTCAACTTCCTGTGGTTTACATGCATTTCTGAATCAGGAGGAGGCTGAAGGGCCGCAGCTGAGACGTGTATATTCCATCTGAACAAAAAAGGGCATCTTTCTCAAGCATTCAAAAGGGACTGCTTAAAAAGCTGATATCTGATATGATTTAATAAAGTTTGAAACAGCCAGAGCACACTCCTGTACCACTGGAAGGCCTTTGAAGCTGCTGTGTAGGTTGTTCATTCTGCTGTGTGGGGTGTGCTCAGGAAGGTTGCTTTATTGCAGTACCTCGGTATTCGTATGAGACGTGCCCAAGCCTGTGCTGGATTTTGTCACTTGTGGTGGCATCTTTGGGCTGTACTGCTAGGGCAGGAGAGGGAAGTGGCCATGGATGAGTTGGGCTCCATGGGATGGTTGGTTCCTGCAGTGCCATTGCTGACCTTCAGAGTTCTGCATTTCCAAACTGATCAGCTGTAAAAATTACTTCAAATGGTTCATCTGCATTTAAAAAAGAAGTTTCACCTATGACTAGTTCAAGACTACACACAGAACCATGGAATGGTTTGGAGGGACACCTGCCACTATTCCAGGTTGCTCCAAACCCTGTCCAACCTGGCCTTGGAACATATCGAGGGATGCAGCACCCACAACTCCGGGCAACCTGTCCCAGTGCCACAGAATCCTCAAAGTAAAGAATTTCTTCCTAATAACCAATCTAAACCTACTTTCTGTCAATGTGAAGCCATTCTCTTGTCCTGGCACTCCAGACCCTTACAAATAGTTTTTCCGTCTCTCCTGTATGCTCCCTTCAGGTGCTGAAGGCCACAGTTAGGTCACCCCAAAGTATTCCCTTTTCCAGGCTGAACAATCCCAATTCTCAGCCTTTCCTTATAGGAGAGGTGCTCCATATCTGTGATCAACTTGGTGGCCTCCTCTGGACTCCCTCCAACAGGTCAAGGTCCTTCCTGTGCTGGGGACATCACTGTATTTTTAGCTAATCTTTAAATTTCCGTCCTATGTGCTCACAGAACACGGGTGTGAAGACAACAGGAGTGTAATGGAGAACTGTGGGGTTTTTAGTGGGGGCAGATGCTTCAGTGTCTCATTTCTGTCTAGATTTTGCCCTTGGTGTGGCTCCTTTGTGGTGTGACACCACAGATTGACTGCTGAACAGCCACGTGGCAGGGCTGGACATGGTGAGCCACACTGGAGTTAGTGGGACAGAGTGGGGAAACCCAGTGTCTTTTTTCTAGTCATCTTGGGTAAACCAGAGAGTTCATAGTTTGTCAGAAGGGAAATTTTAGATGGCAGTTGTTGAATACAGCTATTTAAATACGGTCACTGTCATGGATTTACTGAGTGGGATCTGGTTCTCCATCTACCAAGAAAAAGCAGCCTAACTCAGAAGCTGTCATTGGAGCTGTTGTTGTACAGGGATGTGAATGGATCCTTTTCTAACTGATTTTTAAAAATAGGTGGCATTAAGGCTTTCCTTGGTTGTTGTGTGCTGGTGTTTTCAGTGTGTTTCTCTTCATTATTGCATAGAATACCCTTTGGAAAGGGATTGAAGCTTGGCTGCTTTGTCATGCTGCCTCTTTGAAGCTTGTTTAAATGGGTCAAAACTCTCTGGTTCTCCAGTAGTGCATTCTGATAACGATCTGTTCAGGGAGGCAGTTTGCCGTTCAAGAGTGTCTGTAGTTAGCAGAGCTCAGCCTGCTGATAGCAACAAGTCCAGGGCAGATAGAAAATTACCCCTGGTCAGGGCCCTGGGTTGTGGCTGTGGGATACGGACGGGTGGCTGGAGTGGGATGGAAAAAGAGATGATGAGTTTGAAGCTGTTCTGGGTGTTTAATTGGTATGCAGGCTGGTAAAAAACCGTGAATGAACAACTTTTATCCTTGCTTACAGAGTTGAGTCATGTCACAGCCCTTGCTGTCTGAACAGATTTTTATGAGGGGAGAACCCGAGCAGCTGAGCCGATGGTGTGGAGGAGGGAGGCTGGAATGTCTCTGCTTTATGAGCTGTGTTATGTTGTAACTGATGGATTTAATAGTTCAGTCTCTTGAGTTTCAGCATGACCACCTTGATGTTTGTCTGCCATTGACTCGGGTAGGTGACAGCCCAGGAAGTGGCCTTGGCATCTCGGCGTTCCCTGGCAGTGCCTTTGCTGTTGGATTGCTGGAGTGCTGCTGTCGCTGCCGGCATAGCTATGTATTTTGCATTTGTGATTTCAGGAAATCCCCTCTTTTGGAAAGCTGCTTGTGGGGATGTTTTGTGACCTTTCCAGGCTGTGGTTTGCTTGTCTGCTCCAACTGCTTGATCCATTGCAGTAGCAGCAAGCCCTTGGGACTTAAAGGAGAGGTAGTAACTTACACATTAACTGCAGAGTTAATGCTTCTTCAGGGAGTAGGTATTGCTGTAAGTCGTGTAAAAAAGCTGTCTAAGATTAAAATGAATGTTTGTGCACACACACACACAAATACTTACAGCCTCTGAGGCCCAGGTATTCTAAAATAAATACCTGCACTTACTGAGTCTGAAATCTGGCTGATTGGTATGTAGCCAGACCTGTGGGGAAGGGAAGCTTGCCAGTTCCTATTGGCACCTAAAAAAGAAATTAAATCTGACCTTAAATTTTATTTTGCCTTAATATTCAGCTACAGACAGTGGTTTTAGCAGGAAGGCCTGAATTCTGACCCTGTTACTCCTTCTTGGGAAGCTTGATGGATTTGTGCATCAGGGTTGTTTATTTTCTGTGAAGTAAGAATGCTTTTCCCTGCACACCTTCCTTAGAGGATTGAGGCTAGAACAGATGCTGGAAAAGATACAAAACTGCTATCACTGCAAGCAGTTGCTGCTGTGTGCCACTAAAATGGTGTTCCTGCTGCAGTTTGTCACCCCAGAGAAAATCAGGACAGCTGAGCCAAACAGGAGGTAAAATAAGGTAGTAGAGGTGTGTTGGACTCTCTCCCTGCAGGTGTGTCGAGCACAAGGCATGTTCCAACCAGAGCCCCAGTCTTGCCTCATTAAACATTGCTGTTCAAATTGCACACTAAAAGGTGTGGTATCTACTTGTATTATGTAATTTATTTTAGTACCTGGAAAACTTGCAAAGGTACCTTGCTGATGTGTCTGCCAGAACCCTTTTTGGCTGTTATTTACCCTACTCTGCTCTGGGTAGATGCTTAGATGACACAGTTGAATAGTGAGGTTTGATATTCTTCCTAGATAAGTTTGCAGAGTTCAGATTGAATGAGGGGAAGTCATTATCAGTGCAGCTCCTGTCCTAATTCATTTATCTGGATTAGGTGTAGTCACCCCAGCCTCAGATGCTGCTTGATTTTGTCATCAAGAAAACTCAGTGAGAATTCTGCTCTTCCACCTGCAGAGTGAAAGCACAGGTGGTTTCTTTGCTGCACTTACTGTAAAATGATTAAGTTACAGCTGGTAATTAAGAGCTTCCAGAAGGAAGCAGATTGGTGCTTCTGTGAGGATGCTGAGAATCTTAAAAAGCTGCTTTCCTCAGCAGTGAATTCCACCAGTAAATTCCTAGTGCAAGTGAACTCAGGTGCAACGGTATCCATGGAAGAATTCCTCCTTAATCCCAGCACACTGATGGAGTTCTGCAGGGCTGACTGTGGTTCAGGTTTAGCATGAAAAAATCTTTAGTTCCGCATTACTGGAGGGATTAAAAACTGCAGTTACCCTTTGCCAGCCAGGACAGGGATGAATCCAGAACCTGAGTAGTAAATGTGATATCATGTGCAGCAGCCTGGAGCTCTGCTCATCACTCCCAGAGTAAGGAGCTCTGGTCCAACTTGGTGTCTGATGGGAAACCTGAGTAAAATGCTTTGTCTGTTGTGGTTTCTCATCCTCTGTTCTGCTCATCACTCACTGTGCTCCGGGGAAGTACCTGCGGGAATGAGTCCTGTGGCACTGCAGTATAAATGAACTTTCTCTGGTGATTAATCCCTGTACCTGAATGCTGTGTGTGCACACTCTGCAAAGCCTCAGAGGAATTGAATGTTTCTTTTCATAACGAAGGCGTGGCTACTTCATTGATGCTCCCTGTGGATAACACTTGCATTTATTTATCAAGTCTAAACTTGGAAAGAATGTGACTATTACAAATGTGCCTTTTATGCTTTTAAGCTTAAATATTAACTGGCCTAAGAATAAATCATCAGTTGTGTTCTTAGGATAGCTGCTTTTAAAAATGGCAGTGATTAAAGCCTACAACACTTAAATGCAGGTTTCAATAAATTATCTAGACTTCAGAATGTAAACTATTGGGATCAAGGACGTCGCTTATTTAAATAACTGTTTGATTTGTTTTTAGGGGGAATCTGTAAAGTATTTCTTGGACAACTTGGATAAACTTGGAGAACAAGTAAGTCCTTTTTTATTTTTCTTTCCAGTCTTGAGTTTTAAGTAGTCTTTGTGATCTCTGGGTTTTAAATAGATGAAATGTAATTAGTGTCTACTCCAATAACTTTATCTTCAGTTAACTTGGACTGTCGCATTATCTCAGCAGTTCATCACTGACATGTCAAAAACACGGGGGCAATGCAAGGGCCAGGAGACTTTCTGGAAATAAACCTTCTGTCAAAATTGAACAAAAAACAAGTTACAAATGCTTGGCCAGTCAGGAGACTGCTAAAGTGGCTTTTCAACGTGAGATGACATCCAAAAACGACTGGGTTTGGGGTTACATGTCCAGTTAGGAACTCTGAGTTAAATCAGTCACAGGTCAGCAGTACCTTCTTGGAATATCTACTTTAACATAAACTCAATAAAGTCTGTTTACTCTGGGAAAAAAAACCCTGTAATTTCTGTAGAATACTTTTTTAATAGAACTGTTACTTAGCACTTGAATAATGAAGGTATATTAGATATATATGATGTTCATCAGTTGTGGATTGCAGGAACAGCATGTGGAAAAACTGCTTTTAAAACGGAATATGGTGCTTGAACTCTGTGGGGAGGCAGTTTCTCCATGGTCACTCCCAGCTGATGGTAACAAATGAAGGAATCCAAACCACTTCAGTGAAACCCTGTTACATCATGCTTAATTTCATTTTTGTTTTTAACAGATTAAATTCTAAGCCAGACTATTTTTCTGCTTTGAACTGTCATTGTTATAACCAGAGCACTGGTGGTCATTGTGCTTCCCAGACCTCTGGCTTGAGAACTCCAGCACTTGCTCTCTGAATTTGGATTTGTTGTCAAGTTATAAGACTTGCACTTAGGAGGAGAACTGCACTTACTCTAATGATTGCTAAACTCTTTGCCAGTGGTGGATTTCTCATGGTCTTTGAATCCAGTGCCTTTGAGTTTCAAAGGGCTTGGGTTTTCCCCAACAATATTGGGTAGAGTTTTGCAGCTCCATTTCAAAATTCTTCATGGAGAAACTTTGGTCCATTCTTTAATTAAAGTGTGAAACTTAGTCAGTAGTTGGGTTTTTTTAACATTTTTATATACACACACTTAATGCAGGTCTGATATTGCTGTGGGAGTGCTCTGAATTACGGCTTTTCTGGTTTAAGTTGGACCAAATGGTGTTGAGAATCAGAGGGACTCATCAGGATCTGCTGTTGTAGAAAATGTTAAATCTTTGAGGAAAAAAGCACTAGCTAAGTTTTGTTAGTGAAAGATTTGATAGGTTCTTCTGGTTTATTCTTATCTATATGCAAGATTGTCTAATGATTGTTTCCCCAAATTGTAAATAAAAGTATTTGACTGTTCTTATCTGATGCAACTGGGCTGACTTGCAACTAAATTGCTTATAAACACATAGATCTGCAATTCACTTGTGCCTCTTGCCAAAAGGGAGCTGATAACACCACTGAGGGAAAAGAACTTCATGTTCAGATTTAATCAGATCAGCAAAATAAGAGTATCTGACAGGCAGACATGCGTGGGATCTCCTGGATTCCTTGTAACTGTGTGTTGCTATTTCGGCTGCCAGTGCAGACTGTATGTATCCAAAATACCTCACAGAGAGACTTGGCTTTCCATCTTGTGATTGGATCTTAGTCATGCCTTAAATTGTAACTTGAACTAGGCAAACAGTGATGTGATAGCCAAAAGAGCTACTGATAACCAGAGGAACTCCTTTAGAAGAAGCAGGCTGCAGTGAATTTGAGGAAAGGAGATAGGAAAATCAGGAAGAAAGCACGTGCTCTAAATCAGTATCAATGTGAGGATGCTTGAGGGAAAAAAACACTTATTGACAATGGGAAAACATTGAAAGAACTTGGAAAATAATACTCAGTGCCATCCAAGGAAATCCCCTGATGCTGAAGTCTTCAGATATGGAGAATGGGATCAACACTGAAAAAGGGGCAAGGATTTGGGCATGAGGGAGAAAACATAATTGTCCTTCAAAAAGATAACTGAAATACTGGGAGCGTTCCTAGGCGTTGTTGTGTTTGGTTTCCTGTAGCCAGATGATGGCTGGATACCAGCACTGAACTCAGAGCCCTCATTTGCTGCCTGTTGCATCAGAGGAGCCAATATCCGGGATAAAACATGGAATGGTTTAGGTTGGAAGGGACCCTGAGGATATCCAGTTCCATGGCAGGTCTTCTGTGCGTGTAGAGCTTGAAAGCACTTGAAAGGATTCTCTTTGTGGCTGCAAGTGTGGAAGGAATTTTCAATGAGTAATAGTACTCGAGAGGGAATTTGTCAGGAATTCCAGGGATAAGCTCCTTGTTCTTGAAAGCTTTACTGAATAAACATTGCAGGCCAACTCCCAGGAGAGTTTGCTTTGTGCCCTTGTTTCGATATTGAAGGTGCATATGGCTTTGCCTCTTAATTGGTTTTATTTATTTACATAATTTAATAATTTCAGTCACTCCTGAGCTTTCCTAAGACTTTTTGGTTTTGTTCTGAGAACTTGAGACTAACTTCCTGAAAAACAAAAGAATATACATTCCCATTTGGAAGCTGGAGTAAGTGTTGAACCTGTGACACTCTTGCCTACATGTTGGCAGTCAGCTTTTCTCAAGTTCCCTTCACATGTGCCCAGTGACATTTAATCCAGTCACTGCACTGGTTTTGCTGATTGATTTCCTGTCTATAATTTCAGTAGAAAAGACCCAAGATAAATTTAATAAAGGGAAAAGTCTTATCACCCTTTAAAGTTGTTCATTAATCAGACAAGGGGGTGGCAGCACTTCTTTTGCTCAGTTTGGAGAGAGCTTGATGCTGCTTTAGCAGTTCTGCTCTCCTCCAGATTTTGGTGGTGCGGGGTTTGGATGTGTCAGTGCTGCAGCAGAGGCTGCAGGGTGGGGAGCCTGTGCTTCAGAGCTGCTTTGTAATTCGTGCCACGCTGAAAGTCAGTGCCTTAGTCATGGGCAGCTCAGAAAAAGGAACCCAGAGTTCAGACAAAGCCCTCTCTCTCTAGTTTCACTTTGGAACTCACAGGGTAAAGCAAAGTGATCTTTGAGTTTTTGGAATGTTGCTCTCACTTCATGATTTTTAAATTTTATTTTTGTGGCTTGAACTTGCCTGGCTGCCTTAAACTTGGGATACAAGTACAGAAATAGCCATGGTGCTGTGTGTTTGTTCCCCCACCCAGCTGACTGGCTGAATCAGACTTTCTGGACCATGGTCTTACACGTCTTAATAAAAGCTCCAAGTGTGGGAACTGGCACTGTCAAAGGAAGATCATAGATCAGTCACTTCTTAAGAAGAGGCTGGAATTCCAAAACCTAAATTGTGCTTTCTGACGTTGTGAGAAATGCTGGAAAAATGTGAGGAAGAGTTTCCATAACAAGTGAACAACAAGGTTTTAAAGTCCATCACAGGCAGCTGTGTGGTAGAGATGCACTTTGCAGATAGCAGAAAGACTTGGACCACAGACAAAAGTGTAATTCTAGGAAGGAAGAAATCCCCAATACAAGTGTTGAGTTTCATGCTGTCAAAAGCTGACTAACAAGAATTCCTCTTCCTGTAGCATCTGCATCCGTTGATGATGTTCATGTCACAATCCAAAACAAATAGTCTCTTGAATGTCTCTTAAATTCTGGGGAAAGGTGGGCTGGAGAACTTCAGGATCCAGCTGTCTGTGCCCCCCAGGCTGGAAAGGCACTGCTGTCCCCAGCTCTCAGTTTCTTCCCCTGTTCTGCTCATTGCACAGTAAATTTTGGACAAAGTCAGGCAGTGTGAGCTCATCAGTGTGGACTGATAGAGCAGGATGCAAAGATGCATGGCACAAACACAGGAAATTGCTTAAGTTTTAGTTTTCAGGCATAATTGATTGCTTTAAAGTTATTTAGTGGAGCAGCTGGCTTGTTTCTGGAAGCAGTCATGCAGTTTGCAGGAGAGCACGGCAGGAATGGAGAGCCCACAGCTGGCATGGGATATCCCATAGTTACTGGTTTGAGAAACCTGTTTTAGAAGCCATTTGCTGCATTGCAGTGTTGGCAGCCAGCGTTGTGGGAAGAGAACGAAGGAAGCATAAAGTGACCCAGAATGAGGGAAACTGGCATGAGGAATTGCTGGTTCACCTCTCAGGTTGGTTATGGATCCTTGTCATGTGGCAAAGGGGAAGCATAAGTTCTTTGGGGGACATGTTCTGATTTAGTGTTGGGTGTGTTTCTGCTTTGGACTCCAGCTCTTTCCCAGAAGCTCCAGTGTTAGCATGGAAATCCACATCCATGTCTTTTTAGTGAAAAACTTGTGCTGTTCCTGTGCAAGCTGCTCTCTGCACTGCAGCTCAGCTGTGCCCATACCCACGGACATATCCTAATCAGCAAACTCTCCTTATTTTTGTAGGATTACCTTCCCTCCCAGCAAGATATCCTGCTGGCACGAAGGCCGACCAAAGGGATTCACGAGTACGACTTTGAAATCAAAAACGTCCCTTTCAAGATGGTCGATGTGGGTGGCCAGAGGTCGGAGCGGAAGCGGTGGTTCGAGTGCTTCGACAGTGTCACATCCATACTGTTCCTCGTGTCCTCCAGTGAGTTTGACCAAGTGCTGATGGAGGACCGGCAGACAAATCGCCTCACGGAGTCCCTGAACATTTTTGAAACAATAGTCAACAACCGGGTGTTCAGCAACGTCTCCATCATCCTCTTCCTAAACAAGACGGACTTGCTCGAGGAAAAAGTACAGAAAGTCAGCATCAAAGACTATTTCCCAGAGTTTGAAGGGGATCCCCACTGCTTAACAGATGTCCAGAAATTCCTGGTGGATTGTTTTCGCACGAAACGCCGGGACCAGCAGCAGAAGCCCCTGTACCACCACTTCACCACTGCTATTAACACAGAGAACATCCGGCTAGTTTTCCGTGATGTTAAGGATACCATCCTGCACGACAACCTCAAGCAGCTGATGTTGCAGTGATGTGCAGAAAGACTGTTTTGTTTCAGTAACTCTTGTGTGTTGTTTTTTTTAACTAGAAGTTTACAGCAGGAGTAGAGAAATCCAGATCCTGTCAGACTTCTTGATATGTGGCTAAAAGCTGCTGCTGAACACATTATTGCCAATTTCTGCAGAAATTCAGGCTTAATCTCTTCCAGTGTAGCTTCAAGTTGACTCAAGTTGTAATTTTTATAGCAGACCTATGTCTAAGTTACCTGTAAAGTGGTAAATTTGACCTTTTACGAACACGTGTATTATCATAGAAAATCCAGAATTCCAAGTCCAAACTTCAGTGAAATTGTTGCAATTATTAGACTGTGGCAGTAATTTAAGGTGGGGGGGGAAGAGAGAAACTTTTCACATCTAACTTCGTTGTTAAGACTGTGATACCACAGCTGACTTATGATTTCTCAGGTCTATTTTTGGTTAGAAATCCCATCAAATCCCTTGCTTGAATCATCTCTTTGAAGCGCGGGTTCCTGGGTGTAACGTACTCCCTGTTTAAGTATAAATCATGGCATTGGGTTGGAATAGGAGATGCTTTAAAAATACTTCAAATCAGGAGTTTCAGGCATATCTATCAGTAAGTGCTGAGTCCAGTGAGGAGGGTTAGTGGTTGGCACAGTACACGGATTCACTCCAGAGGCATCCACACGTCCTGGAGCCATGGCAAAGCACAGAGCACTCTGATCAATCCTCTTGGCACTCTGGTGTGGGAAGGGGGGAGCAAGCCCAGCTTGTATTTTGTATCTTCACTAACCAGGTGTTCCCTGGAGGTAGCAGATGTTACCTGTGGGTCTCCTGTTCTCAAAGCGCTTTAACTCAGCACTGGTTTATTGGAACTCCCTGCCTCCTTCCCAGGTGCCTCCTCTGAGTCAGGAGCGTTTGGTGATGGAGAGAAGGACTTGCAAACCTAAGTGCCTCTTGTGTTCTGTCCTCCTCTGGCATTTTCAGTGGCCTTATGAATTCCCAGCAGAGGCCTTGTGTAGCTGACGCCGTGCAGATGAATGTTTTCTTCTGAAAAAAATCAAGAATGTCTCCCAGCAGAACGTGCTTCAGCTGATGAGGTTCTGAGACTTTCCAGTTGGGTCTAAGCAATCCTAAGTGTACTTGAGCCAAATACGTTGCACAGCATCTTCCAGAGTGCTGCTTGTGACTGTTTTACCCAAAGTTTTATTGCAGTTCTGTTTATTTTTCTTACGGGGAGTTGTTAGCATTGCCATGTGATTAAAAAAGAAAAAAAAAAAGATAATAATAATAATGAAAAATAGTGAAAATAGAGCAATCCTGATGTACCCCACAGCACACTGCAAAAAGAGAGTGAGACTGTGATATAAAAATCAGTGTCCCTACCATGTTTCCCCCAGGCTGTAGTGTCGTGTGGGCAGTTCAGTGCCACTTTGCCCCGTGGAATTGGCCAGTTCCTGTGGATCGTGCTGGTGGCCAATCCTTCTATAAATTCTTATTCACATCCCACAGGAGGGGGGTGACAGGGTGGTGTCACTGCTGGGAGCAGTGGCCCTGCCAGGACATAGGAAAGCTGCCTGTCTCCTGAACTTAGCCTTTACTTACTGTGATTGTAAGTTGTATTAACATCTCTGTACCTCGTTCTCCTGGCAGTACAAGGGGAATAGTGTATTTTTATTTAGTTAGGTGCTTTGAAAGACCTCTATTTTTTTATATCATCCAGTGAATAGTCATAGGTTAGTCTGCGATTCTGGTGATCAGGCACTGTTGGGGGAGGAAAGAATTCTGAAAAGAGCTTGGGAGAAAGTCACAGTGCACAATCTAAACGTAATCCTAAAGTCTGGATGCAGCACTGATGTCAGGAGGGTTAATAGAATCGTGGATGGGGATATTTAATGTAGATTTTGCCTCTACTGGACATGGATTATTTCTGACTTGGTGTGTTCAGGTTATATGTGAGCAGTTCAATAAGGAGAATGAAGCAGAGACCTCAGGAAAGGCTGGTGAGGCTCTTTCAAGGACTGAACACACCTGTGATGGGCAGAAGTTCTCCTTTTCCCTCTTCAAAGGATTCTGGTTGATGTGGCTGGGCTATAAATGCTCCATGAGCAGGCACAAACCTCTGGTGGCCTCCAGGTCCAGTCTTGGAAAGCAGAAAACAAATCCATGCCCTTGGTTGTCAACAAGAGAAGGAGTTGGGTTGGTTTTTTCCTTTGCTGACAGTTGTCTGAAAAAGTGTCTTTTCTAAAAAGAAACTTATCTCTGATTAAAAGTTAATTTGGAGAGGTCTGCAGTAGGTGTTTTGGAGGGTGTCAGACCAGATGATTGCAAAAAAGACTAAAGACTGGTAAGGGATGATAGGGTGAGTACCAGGGATTTGTCTAAACTAATTTATGTGAAGTGTTAATGAAATTTTGTCAATGGAACCTGTTAATTTACTGAAGATCCTCAAAACTGATGTCAGTCTGAGGATGCAGCCAGGATCACCAAGGCACTGGGCACTTCTGACCTTAGCTAAAGTGGGGGAAATCCTCAGCAGCTTCTCCCCAGAACCACCACAAAAATCCCTGGTTTGAATCCTGTCAGATCACTCTCCCTGTGAACCCCAGGGCCTGTAAGAGAGCGAGGGGGCCCCAAAGCTGGGTCACTTGTAGGCCCTGGTAAATAAAGCACTATATTGAATCTCAGGCAGAAATGAATGGTTTGAATGAAATAACTGAGTCAAATCAGTCGGGTTTCCCACTCCCAGTTCTTAAAAGGGGTGAGGCAACGCACCTGGATATTCCTGTTTACATGGTCCTGTGTTATCCTACAGCCAAAAACCCCAAAACAATGCCCTTGTCCATCTTCAGGCTCACTCTTCACGAGCTCCCTGAATGGAGCACACCTTGGACTGTTGTATTTCCTGTTAGATTTGTTTCTACACATCATTTGTTTATAACAGGACATAAACTTGGTAAAAGAGCTGAAGCTGAAGGGTTGATGCTCTGAACAGACTGAGGTTTATCCTGGAGCAACCAGAATTAACAGTTGTTAATTGAACAGGTGAGAGTGAAGCTTCCTCATGGAAACCAGTCTGTGGTACAAGGTTGGGATGTATTCCTGGTGAAGGTGGGAAAGCAGGTAGAAAGTGAAGTTTTCCAGAAAATCAAGTTTCCCAAAATTCCTTGGTTCTCTTAGCTGGAGTGAGCTGTGTTCCGAAGATCACTGACCCTATGGAGATAAACCACTGTCCTGTACAAGCTGTACTTGAAGGTGAAATCGGTGTTTTAGCGACTGTTCCCTGCTGCAGAGCGTTCAACGGAGATGATTGATACCTAAAAACTGTGGCTGTTCTTCAGGGCTTTAAAAATGTTACTGTTTTTTTCCTATATATTGTACGTGGGAGCATAAGCCATCAGTTTGTGTGAAACTTCAGCTTCCTTCTAGAATAACTGCTCTTGAAAAAAAGTCCAGCTGATCTCAAAGGCTGTTTGTGGGGCTCGTTGGGGAGTAGCTGTAAGTGCTGCCATCAGCATTGCTCCAGCAGGGATGGGGTGGGTGGGGGGTTCTGACCCCGGGTCCTGGGGCTGTGGAGCAGCTCCGAGCCCCCATCCCGAGCTGTCCCTGCTGCCCAGGGCCAGCAGAGCACCCCTGGCACTGCCCCTTCCAAGGGTGCTGCAGAAGTTGGGTTGGAAAACCAACACCACCGTTCCTGTTCACACCCACGGGGAGTCTCCTGCCCTGCCCAATCGTTCACCAGTTCACTTTACAGGTCTTGTCTCTCTGATGGTACCATTAACATAGTTTTTAATTACACAGCATTGCAATACAGTGCCATTTTGCAATTTCTTTGCGTTGTACTTGAAAATAAGTTGAATTGCAGACTATTTAAAACCGCTTTCCTGCGCTTTCAGTAGCAGTGAGAGCTTACCTTACGTGAAGCCTTTATGTAAAAATATATTTTATAACAACCTCATAGATCTTTAACAAAACCAAGATTTGTATTAGCTTTGTATAAATGTTTGTGGCTTACAATTTTATATGTTTAACTTTTTATAAACTTTCCAGGGACTACTTTTTATTGTAAATTTTTTTTTCTCTCCTTATTTTAGTTTAAGATTGGCAATAAATTATTTCTAAGGGAGGTCTTAGAAGAAAAAAGCATCACTTCCTTTTTATAAAACGGTTAAATTGATTCATAGTTTCAAACCTCTTACACTTGCTTGTACATTGCTCTGTACATACTCTCCAAAAGTGTTGCCTTTCAGCTATTAATATTTGCCTTGTGTACAAAAATTACTGACGATGAATAAACATATACAGCCTCATGGTGGTGTGATGAAATCATTTTTTCTGTTTAATAACGAGCAGAGGCAGCCAGCTGACTCTTTTTGTTGGTTGGCAAAGCCCGGCTGGTTTGCTCCTCTAAACACATCTTGTGTTTCAAATAAAATATGTAACAGAGTCAAACAAACTCTGCTCAAAAGGCTCCTCCAGGTTCTGCTCAGCCTGATGACTTTGTCCCCGGCAGGGAGGCACCAGCAAATTGCTGACTTGCACTTGACAGCCAGTTTTGTGCTCAATATTTAAAATATTGATGGCACTCGGGTGTGTTCTGCGACAAACCTCTATGAATTATGGATCTTGGTATGGCAGAGTTGTTTTTATTATTTGTTTAGCTCTTTTTGACTAAGCCAGCCTCTGGCTCCTGGAAAAGTGGCTCACTGGCTGCATTATGAAGCAGAATTTTGCAGGAAAACATTGATTTCTCATCAGTTTTTATAGGCCTGAGATGGTTCATTTTCCAGCAGAGCCCTTGGATTTGGCTGGCATGCTGTGGACACTAAATCCCCGGAAATCCTGGCCCAGGTCACCCTTGTTTATCGAGCTGGAGCTCAGCACTAGTGCTGGGCCTGCTCCCAGGAGCACGGGAGCCGCAGGAATTCTCGCTGGGGATGTTCCCTGGCTGCTCTCAGGAGCCACCTCTGCTCCCTGAAACCAGTTCAGAACCTGCCAGGTGCCCTGGAACTCAGCTCCGTGCCTGTCCTGGCAGAGCTGGTCCTGAGGAGTCACCCCCGCACCTCTTGACCCCTTTTTCACTCTGGAACAGTCACATCAGCTGAACACTTGCTCTGACTTTGAAAAATCTCAGATTTTTTTTAGTTCCTTTGCATCCCTCTGACTTTGAAAAATCTCAGATTTTTTTGAGATTTAGTTCCTTTGCATCCCATTTCCTGAGATGCCACCTGAGGAGTAAAACTAAACCCATCTAGGACTCACCTTAAGAAGTCTTGTTTGTTGGGTTTTATAATCCAAATATCACAAGTGTGATTGCATTTTCACCTGGGCTTCTGGTGAAGCTTTTGGGGGAAGTAAAGCCCTGAGCAAACTGGTCTGGTGGAAGGGAGGGAGTTGGAACTGGATGAGCTTTAAGGTCATTCCATGAGTCTATGATTGTTCTGTGAAATAGTTAATAACTAATAATTTCTCCTTAGGAATGGGTTGGTGGTGTTGGAGCATCCAGCAGTGCCCCCAGGGCTCTGATCACCTCACCACTGACGTGCTGGGGGCCGAGGTGGTGGCAAGAGCACGAGTGCAAAAACGAGCACGTTCCAGGATTTATGGGATGTAGTGAAATTTCCTCACCTTTGCAACACTTTTGATTTACCAAAACACCTCGTTGCAGTGCTGAATGTAGGTTGGGTGCTCAAGCCTCTTCCTTCCTGTTCAAGTAGCTGGGTGATTGCTCAATAACTGACAGGAGGGATTAAGAATGCGGTGGGGCTGTGCCCCAAGAGTTGGAGGCTGTCCCTGGCTGCCCCCGGCTGCCTTGGCCCCGTTCCGGGGAGCAGAGGTGACCCTGGAGGGCAAAGAGCTGAGAAGAGGCTGCCAGGAGAGAGATCCCGAGGGAAATCCGGCTGGGAATGGGACAGGAGCGTGCCTGGCACAGACCCTGCTGGGCTTGCCCTCCGAAACAGAGCAGGTGGTGCCACTGAGGTACTTCTGGCCCCTCCACCTGGTGCCCTGACCACTTGTGTTTTCCACACCAGCTGAGACGTCTTCAGTGTTCGTGAAATGGGAATTACTTGATTAAATTGGTAAGAAGGATTCAGATGGATTGGGTCCCACAAGGCTCTGCAGTGGTGTTTTATTTGTGCCAACTTCAGATGCAGTTGGATTGCCTTTCTCTGCTTTCTTCCCTGGAGTTTTTATGCACTCGAGGGGCAGGACATTGGTTCCTGCTGGAGCACAGCTCCCACAAACAGCGTTTTCCTGGCCTCTGGGCTTCTTGCTCACTGTGACTCCTGCAACTTCCAAGCGAGCCCTGCTGCGGGCTGTGAAATGCTCCGTGGCAGAGCCAGTCCTCAGCCTGCAGAGAAGAGGAATCCAAACATCCCAAACGAGACGTGAGGGGAGAGCAGTCCCTGCCCCTGCGTGCCCAGCGCCGCGCAGGGAGCCAAGAGTTTGATTAATTGCTGAGCACTGGATCTGACAAACCTGGATTTGGGGCAGGCTGCTGCCAGCCGAGCTCTGCCACGGTGCTTGCAGCTCCGTGCAGAGTTAATATTTAAAGGCTGAGCCCTCCCAGGCTGTGAGCAGCAGGTCGTGTTTGCTGCTCCTCGGGCAGGGAAGGCTCTGAAGCACTGCAGGGGAAGGCAGGAACATGTTTGTCAGCAGATCCAGGACCTGCATAAATCCCATTTCTCTGCCTGGATGGCTGGAAACGTGGTGACACACTAAGATGATGCTGATCAGTGCAGACTGGTTTTTATTAATTTAGGACTTGCAGAGCAGGAGGAAGCACAAGATCCTGAGCATCCAACAGCATCCAAAGTGAGTTTTTCCCACTCCCAGTGTTCAGTAGTGGATCCTGCCTGTATAAAAGATGCTGATGCCCTTCCCAGGATTCTGCCCATTGACAGGTGACACCTTGAAGCCCAAATCCCTGCCTGATGCCCAAATCTGTGTCTATCCAGCACCAGGCCCACCTTGGGTGGCTCATAGCCAGGCTGCAGGTGCTGCCCTGTCCCCTCTGCTGTCGCCTGCAGCCTGGAACACAATCAGCTTCTCTGCAGTAGCACAAGCCACGTCTTTATCACATCCAGAGGGGAAGCAGCAGGAAAAAAGGAGAAGGACATCTAATTTTACATCTCCACTCCCCCAGACGGCCTCTGGGCTGGTTGGGGGCTGAGTGACTGTTTCCAAGCTGACCATATTCCCTGTCAGTGGTGTTTGTGGGATGGCAGCACCTCCAGGGAGTGGCCCCCCTCCAGCACTCCCTGCATCCATCTGTCCCTGCAGTGCCACAGCGAGGAGGTGGCATCACCACCCCCACGTGAGGTTCAGCTCCTCTGTGCACCCCCAGTCTGTGCCTGGTGCTGGGTGTTGTTTTCAGCTTTTATTGGAAGAAAAGCCAACATCCATCAGTGCTACGGATCTTTCTGGGGTTGCCTAGGCAGAATATTTTGCATTTTTTCTGTATGAGCCGATTCTCTTATATTGATCCAGAGTCTGAGGGTGGGAGCAGCTGTGAATTGATGACTGTTTCCTGTTGTAGCCTCCATTTTCCCTGAAGAAAAGGGGAGCAAATGAAAGAACTTCAGTGAAATCAGCATTTTCAAAGGTTATTAACATCAGGGTTTGCAGGGGGACAAGTTGAGCAAGGCTTCAGCAGCATCAGCCTTCTTACATCACGTCTGGCATTTGCTGAAAATTTGCCAAAAATTAAGGGGAAAACTTCCTCTTTTTTTCCTGCAGATGACCCATGCAGACTCTCCTTCCCTCTCTCTCCTATGCCACTTACAAAACTTGAGGAGAAAAGGGGATATTTCTCATTTTTCCTCTGCTGTGCTCCACGAGCTGCCGGGGGAAGGGACACCAGCCTGAGACTGCAGCAGAAGCCACTCCAGCCCCTCCCCGCTGATGGGATTGCATCTCCTCCCACAGCAGGAAACCCTTCTGCTGCTCCTCTCACCTCTGCAATACTCAAGGTGAAATATTATTAAACATTTTCTTTTTGCCAGCACGTGGCAAATCCTAAATCCTCTCGTTTCCAGTGAAAAGTTGGCTTTCACTGCACTGTAATGAAGCAGTGCAGAGTCATCTCTGCGGTTCTCTGGGGATGTCACTGGGAAAGGAACATTTTTGCAAGTGCAAAAGCAGCAAGTCCGTGGCTGTCTCGTTGTTCAGCTGATGGACACCACTGCAAGGACCTGACTGTGGTCTGCAGTTCCTGGAAGGAGCCTGAAAGGAAGATGGAGAGAGGCCCTTTGCAAGGGCCTGGAGTGGCAGGACAAGGGGAATGGCTTCAAACTGACAGGGAGCAAGGTTAGATGGGATTTTGGGAGGGAATTGTTCCCTGGGAGGGTGGGCAGGCCCTGGCACAGGGTGCCCAGAGCAGCTGTGGCTGCCCCTGGATCCCTGGCAGTGCCCAAGGCCAGGCTGGACATTGGGGCTGGAGCAGCCTGGGACAGTGGGAGGGGTCCCTGCCCATGGCAGGGGTGGCACAGGATGATCTTTAAGGTCCCTTCCAATCCAAACCATTCCACGATTTCTCCCTTTAGAAAAGCAACCCCGGTTTCATGAGCTGGAAGGTTTGATATACGGGGAGTGTTTAGACATTTATTATTCAAATCAATTGCCAGAGGGAGCTCCTCTCTGAAAGGCTAGCAAGGTGAAGCGTTGTTTTGCCCTCTCCACGGCGGCAGGGATGGGATGTGAAAGCCGCTGGCAGCCGTCCAGCCGTTCTCTGGAGCCGGGCTTCCCACTCCTTGTCTCCCTACCCCGTCTCCTTTGCTTGCAGCAAGACAAATGCCTGTGCTGATGCCAAGGGAAGGAGAGCAGAGCGGGAAAACCCAGCCTGGCACATCCTCCTCCTGCCGGGGCTCCCCGGGGAGGGGCGGCCGGTGATTCCCTGAGCAGGGGGAGCCCTCGGATGGGAATGGCCGCCCACGGGAGGGAACGTTCCTGGAGCTGGCAGCTTCAGGGGCACCGGCAGGGAGAGAAAAGCACCTGCAGAGAGCAATCCTCAGCCCGGGAAGGTGTGCAGGTCTGGGGGTGAGTCTCTCCCAGGAGTGATGGAACCTCCTCTGCCCCGCTCCTTTGTGCCCCAGCTCCCTGCTAAGGGCAGGGTGGGGTGAGCGTGGTCGTGCAGAGCACCCCAGGTCCTTGCAGGGAAAGTCCAGGCTGTTTTCTTGCTGACGGGGGTTTTCAAGGCAGGGCCCTTCAGGACCCCTTTGTGGCAGGATATCACCTGTCCCATCTCCATGTTCACATTTCTAACACTCACAAAACTTTGCATTTAAATAACTCCAGCTCCTGGCAGTGCTGGGGAACATAACCCCACATATTTACAGTTCCTGTAAAGCAAAAGAACAACTACAACATTGGAAACGAAACTGAAAACAAAACATAATTTCCCATTTCCATAGCTGGAGCTCTTTGGATCTCACATTTCTTTAGCACAGGCTGATTTTTTCCTCCATCTTCTGGTCAGATGGGATTTCTGTTTGTGGAACATGAATGTCACCCCATCCTTGTGTCCCAGGCTGTTTGGGAAGAGCTCCTAATGCAATGTTTATGAAAAATAGTTCAGAGCTGAATGTGTTAGTAGGAGAAACAGATCTTTGCTTGACTGACATGGCAAGATTGTTGTCTGCAGCCAGTTCTGTTTCAGCCCCGTGTCAGTTTGAAGCTTCAGACCAAAGCGTTGTGGAGGAGCTGGAGAGGCAGAGGGAGGACCACGATCCATGTCCATGGTCCTGTGCCGTGCTCTGAGCACAGGATGGATTCCAGGAACATCGGAGCACTAAATATAGCAGCTCTGCTTGCTCAGCAGCTTCGGGTCCAGCAGGCCTGAGGGGAGGTGTGAAATTCAGTCTCCATCACCACATTAGCAAATCCTGGGATTCCAGGATCCCTTTTTTCTGTAGTTTATGTCTCTTTGGAATGCTGGAGAGAAAAATGAAATTATCGGGGGGAAAATAGAACATAAATTTACAGATATTGGAAGCATGGGCTAAATTCTTCCTCTGTCTTCTGTCTTCCAGCAAACCTCATGGTGTTTGTAAAAGCTTCTGAACACAAAAGCATCACACGAGTAAATATTGGAGCTTTTATTGGTTTGGATTGAATAAAACCCCAAAGAGCTGCTGGGTGTGTTGGGGAAGTGCTGCTCCTGAGACACCTGTACAAACCAGGAAACCCAGAATGCCTCTTTTTATAGGGTTTCCTAGGAAAAATGCATGGGGGCAGGCAACTCCCTGAAGGGTTTCAGCTCCAAGCTGGGAGTGTGGTCATGGTGCATCACCACTCACGATGCTTCTCCCTCCAGTTTTACAAATTCTACCCAAAATCTCCTCCAAAAAAGGTGATGCTCTAATTACCAAGACCCCGAGTTCTCCTTCACTTGCTGCTGCTTTCCTGCAGCTCTCTTAAAACTTTTAAATGAGCTGGATTAATAAAATATGCTCCATCTCTCTCACGCACACATTTTAAATTAATAATGGCAATGCTGCTGTAAATTCACGCTGGAACAAACCAGTCCAGCACGCCCAGTCCTCGTGTCCCCAGCCTGTGTGTCCCTGTCCAGCCTGTCCCCAGCCTGTGTCCCCAGCCTGTGTCCCTGTCCAGCCTGTCCCCGCCCAGCATCTCCCCATCCCACCTTTCCCCCTCCTGCGTGTCCCTGTCCCGTGTGTCGCAGTCCCACCTGTCCCCATCCTCTGTGTCCATGCCCCACTTCTCCATATCCCATATGTCCCATCCCATATGTCCCCATCCTGTGTGTCCCTGTCCCG
>VZRO01004738.1:58250-70011 GCA_013397915.1 Daphoenositta chrysoptera | reverse complement strand
CCATCCCTCCTCCCCAGGGATCCATCCCATCCTGCAACGCCAGGGATCCATCCCGTCCCTCATCCCAGGGATCCATCCCATCCCCCATTCCCAGGGATCCATCCCGTCCCCCATCCCCAGGGATCCATCCCGTCCCTCAGCGAGCCCGGTTCCCGTGCCAGGGCGAGGAGGGCACCGTGCTCTGCTCTGGCCTCCTCTCGGTGCCAGCCAGGAGCAGCTCCCACTCCCGGCTCTCCCGAGTGGCCGTGTCCAGGTGCAGCGGTGAGAGCCGTGCCAGGGAGCCGTGCCAGCTCCTGCCCGTGCCCACAGCACCTGGAGCAGGAGGGGACAGTGTGCCCGCTGTCCCCGTGTCCCCGCTGTGCTCCGGCTGCCAGGGCCGCCTCCGGCCACGGGATGGCCACTGCCAGCAGGGCAAGAGGGGTCAAGGACCTGTGAGGGGAAGGGTTTGGGCAGCCAAAGGGCTGTGTGGGGAAAGGCTCCAGGGGCAGGTTTGTCCCAGTGGCAGTGTCAGAACCGGACCTTTCCAGGTGTCCTCATCCGTCGTTATTTAATCATTAATTTCCAGTTCATACCCTCGGAGGGGAACCTCCCCTCCCGTCAGCAGGGAGGGGCAGCCAGGGGGTTTGGGCACAGCGAGGGGAGCTGGGCTGTTCCCTCCGTCCCAGCACAGGGCTTGGGAGGGTGCTCAGCAGGATTTAGGAGGGTGCTCAGCAGGATTTAGGAGGGCGCTCAGCAGGATTTAGGCTCCAGCTTAGGCAGGAGCATCCCCCTGCCCCTGTGCATGGGCAGCAGGGGGAATGCAGAGCCCCCACCCCCAGCAGTGCTGGTGCCCCCTGTGCTGTCCCCTGCCACCCTCAAGCCCCAGGTGTAATTTCACAAACGGCCTTTGCTCCTCATTGCAGAATTTGGGTCTCTGTCTCGTTTTGCAACATGTGAAAAACAAAAATACCTGTCACACCACAGCAAAAGGCAAAAGCCCAGAAGTGCTTAAAATCCCAAATTGTGATAACTTCTCATAGCCCAGGTCCAAACTGGTGGGGATTAAAGGGAATCAGAGGGGCAGAGGGGCAGAGGGGAGGTACCAGCCCCGCTGGAAGAACAGGTCACCGCAGCAGGAGCACGGGGTGATGCTCAGCGCCCCGGTTTGCCCTCACCCCACTGACCCCACTGACCCCACCTCGCTGCTCTCAGGCTCTTTGGGGCTGGTTTGGGCTGCTCCTCTGCCAGGCTGCCTGTGGCCAGCACCCGGCAGAGGATAAAGCAGAAAAAGCGTTCACAACATTAATGAAAGCTCTGACAAAAGGAAGCGAGGGGAACTATTGTCTCCTTGGCCTTCTCCTCAGAGTGTCTGTGTGTAATGAGACTTTTGGTTATGCTTGTGGCTTCTGTGACAAAGCTGTGATTTAAGGGCTGTCTGTACTGAGGCAGAGCTGCTCACACAGGCCAAAGTGCTGGTGAGTAATATTTTACCACAAATTGTTGTAACTGGAGCTCGACGACTGCAGTAGGAAGGAGGGGGGGATTGCATTTGATTTATTAGACGACTTAGTGCAATTTGCAGAGCGAGCTTTGTGCTGGTGTGGCCGAGGATTTGCAAATCCAGCAAGTAAAAGTCCATGGGAATGGGACTGGGGAGGGGAAAACTCCGTGGTTTTTTGGCTGCCTCGATGCCCAGAGGAGGCCTGGACCAGGGAGGGCACTGTGGCTGCCAAGCAGCTCTGGGGACCAACAGCAGCTGGGGATGCCCAGGAGCCCTCCCCGTGCGTGTCCGGTGGCAAGCAGGAGCCAGAGCCACAGGATGGAGTTGTTATGGTAGGAAAAGATGTCCAAAATCGAGTCCAACCTTAGACCAAACACCACCTCGTCAACTAAACCAGAGCCCTGAGTGCCACGTCCAGGCGTTCCTTGGGCACCTCCAGGGATGGGGACTCCAAACCTCCCTGGGCACCCCCTCCCCGTGCCTGACCGCCCTTTCCATGGAGAAATTCTTCCTGAACTTCTTCCTGAAGTTCTTCCTGAAGGGTCCTGCCTTTCAGCACAGCCATCAGGTGTAAAACAACCCCTCTGAGCAGCAGAGCTTGCTCTCCCCGCCTTCAAACCAATCCAGAAGTTCAAGGGATGTTTTCCTAACGTGGGGGTTTTCCTAAACTCAACCTGTGAAGGATCTTCAGGATGAGTTTTGAGGAGGAAGCAGGCACGGAGGGCGGGCTCTGCTGGGCTTGCATCACTGTGAGAATTCAGGTCATGTTTACTACAGGCAGCTGGAACAGGATGATCTCAGATGGTAACAAGTAACATCTGAGAGGACGCGTTAAAACATTCAAGCTGTTTTGTAAGCACCTACTTTGCTTTCTTTCCAAACCCAGTTTAGCTCTTTGCAAGGATTCATTTGTCCCCTTGAAAACCTGGTGTCATCTTGTTGAAATAAGTGAAAAAGAACAAGAGGTTCCCCTTCCTTTTGATTTCAAATGGAAAAATGAAATAAGTGATTTTGTTTGGTTGGGTTTGTGTTCTTGTTTTTTTTGGTTTTTTGTTTTTTTGTTTGTTTGTTTGTTTTTTAAAGACCCCCAAACAACAAACAAAGCCCCACAGTCCAGCTTCCTTTCTGCTCCAGAAAGGAGAGATACCTAAGGTCTGAGGGTTTCTGGCCTCTTGCAAGCTGACCTTGTGTAATTTCCTCTATTTACATTTGGCCAGCACTGGCCTCGTTGACTACAAGAGTTTATACAATTTTGAGAGGAATACCAAGGATTGCTGAGGCACGTCCTGCCCCACATTCTCTTATTTACCACGGTGCTAAATAGATGTACAGTTCTACTGAACAAATATGTCCTTATCCTATTTTGTTCTGGCTTTGATGCCTTTGTACCAGGATAACAGAGAAGGTCACAGGCAATTAATTTAAACCAGGTGGGAAAAACGACTCTTGAAATCTTCCTGTGCAGGGAGACATCTGATAGTGCTCCAGTTAAATGTGCTTTTATTTACGTGAACTGTGCGCAGCCTTTGTAACGCCTATTTTTGGGGGGGTTGTTTTTGAGGAAACTGTTGCAAATGATGTTTGTTCGCTGCTGTGAGCCAGCCAGAGTGGAATTTGGAGACAGATTAGCTTCCCTGGACTTTGGTGTCGGCGTTCAAGCCTGCTCTGCTCGCAGGCAGGGCTCACCTCTGCTCCAGGACTTTTGCAAGCAGAGTGGAAACAGCTTGTACTAAACACACATCAGCGGCGCGATGATTCCTTCGGCAAGCGAGGAATTTGCAAACCTAATGCATGCAGTGATATTTGGGACGTGGCAGCTCTACTCCTTGTAGGGTTTGGGGATGCCGGGAGTTACGGGGTGGGCAGAGGAGGGCGGATCAAGAAGTGAGGTTTGAGGGAGGGAAAATTGCTCTTCAGTGCGACTAATCTGCTGTTTAGTGGCTTTTTGGGGTTTTTTAAAGTAGATTTTTCTGATACACGAGTTGCTTAGCCTGGCATGGAGAAAGTATTCAGCAGCGGAGCGATGATAAAGAATTACATGATTGCGTGCTTGGTGAAGACACGAGGGTAATGCTCCCAAGTGCCACCAATTCAGGCAGCACTCGGGAGAAGAAAAGGCTCCCTCTAATCAGGGCTCTCGGGTAAGGGTTTACAAGAGCACCCTTGAGGTCAGCACTAATCCACAGCTCCCAGGCAGCTCATTTCAAGAGCTGGGATTGCCCAAGTGCAGGGAGAGCAGGGCCACTTCAGGCTGGAGGAGCGGCATGTGACAGCTCGGGAGGGGAGCCCGGGTCCCCCAGCAAACCCAGGGACAGCCAGGGATGGAGCAGAGGGACAGGAGGAGAACTTTCTTCACTGCGTTTATTATTTAAAAAAAAGAAGAAAAGGGAGAAGGAGGAAAAAACCAAAAAAAAAGAAAAAGTTTATTGCAAATCTCAGTGTTTAAGAGTATTTCCAGAGTCCACTCGGTAACGTTACAAACAAATCAGTAAATCCTGCTTCTGCTGTGCCCTCACACACACACACACTCACCACTCGCTCCCCTGCTCGTGCCGCGACACAGACAGGAACAGAAACGGACTGTGAGGTCAGTGACAAACGTATTATTTGATCTGTATTGGAAACTTGTTAAAAAAAAAAAAAAAAAAACAACNAAAAAAACCAACCAAACAAAATACAGTAGAACCTCGCAAATCTGCAGCACAGGGAGCTTCCACACACACGCAAAACCTGGAGGCCTTATTCCACTTCCAAGCAGTTGTAATAGCAAAGTGCTGTAGTGAGGTCTCGTATCACAAAGACTTCAATAACCTTACAAGGATAGGCTACAGAACATTTACCAAAACGCTTGAAGTATCATAAATTAACAATAAATAAAAAGCACATCGTAATGCAACGTGGTTATTTGTTCAATGATCACTGATTCACACAACTCTAGTTCTCTGTAAGGGATCTTCCAGTCCTGGGTGCAACACAGCGAGGTTCTGCTGGCCGTGATAAAGTGCTGAGGCAGAGGAAGGACACGAGACCGCAGGTCCCGGGCAGTGAGGATGAATTGCTCCAGCCACTTGGTTGCAAGAGTGCCTGTTTCTTTTTTTTTTTCTTCTTTTTTTCTATTTTTTACCTTTTTTTTTGGACATCTAAGACAGAAAAAACAAATCAAGCACCTTCCCAAAAAGAGGTTGTTCTTTTTTTTTTTTTTCTTTTACAGATTGTCCCACATTTCTATGGCTGGTAAAACACAGACACATCAGCGTAGCAGTTAATGGATGATGCCACTTCCACTTAAATACACAGAAATGGTGGCTTGGGGTTCTTTTTTCCCCCAAACCAGAACAGACTTGTTTGATTTGTCCCCCTGAGTTGCCTAGAGGCGAGAAGATGCATATCGGTGGGGTAAGCAAGCTCGTGTCACCGTGAGCAGGAATCTCTCCCGTTAAGACTGAATGAACAGCTCCAATGTTTTCTTTTATCCTTCCCTTCACGCACAGGCTCCACTTCATTTCTCACTGAAGTCAGCAGCAAAAAGTAAAAAGCCCCTTGCTGACTTCGGGGCGAGCTGGGGAAGGGGGGGCAGCTCAGCCCGGCCGCCCCAGGACCCCGTGGCTGCAGGGTGGGGAGCAGAGGGAGGGGGAGGGTCCTGGGGGGGCACAGGCAGCTGGGGCTGCAGCAGAGAGTTCCTTGTGCACCTGTGAGCGAGGTTCTGGGTACATTAAGACATCCTGGGCCAAATCCTCCCTGCGGGCTGGGCTGGTTCAGGCAGCAGTGCCAGCTCCGTGGGCACCGGCTGAGCCTTTTTCCATGGAAAGAGATGCTGGATCTGTAGTTCAATTTTTTTTTTTTTCCTTTTTGAATAACTGGGTTACTTAAGACTTACCTATTGAAAACAGCTACAGTTTATGCTGTAAGAGTAATTTTCCCAACAATTTCACAAGCAATACAAGATAGGCATTGAAGAGATTGATGTAAAGACAGCTTTCCGTTATGCAGAAGATCATTTTTCCTCTCCAGTTATTTAAGCTAACCTCCTTTAACAATCTCAGAATAAATTAATAAATACTAGTTAAATTAGAAACAGTACATCAGATCTGACTATCAACAGAAAACAGTTCTAAGGATCCCAGTCAGGAGAAGAAAAATGATCTTATGAAATATGTGCAGTAATAACTGGCCATGAAGACACACGGAGCCTTTGATTTCCCAGCATTTGTGACATTCAAGTTAAGATCATTAGCAATGGTTTCTAATTGTCAGCTATCTAGCCTAGCCTCCTCCTCCTCCTCCAAGCTAACACGTGAGTCTCTATCCCTCCAGAAGAAGATTCAGTTGGCTACTGGTGGAGAATGAAATGCTCGTCTCCAGTTCGGATCACCGGGCTCTTGTCTGCGTGGAGTTTGTGGTAGGGGATGGGTGACAGTCAGAGGCTGAGCTGCTTCTGCTGTTGCTGTTGTCAGTATTTATGGGATCAGTTGAACCTTTACCTATGCTTGTTATCAGGAAAGCAAATGTGCATCACATCTTCATGCTAGACAGAAGTTATTCTTAGGTGACTATCCGTATTTTCTATGGAGCTTTCCATTGTTGGTTAAAAAAGTTCTGTCTAATATTAAAAAAAAAAATAGAATTGTTGGTAGCAACTGTTCACATTTAAAATTTCACATTCCCTTTAGAATGGAGTTTTAAAACGTGGAGCAGAGCTGACATTTCCCCCAGCCTTATACCGAGTACGTTAGATGGAGAAGGAACAGGGTTTTTTATACCACGCTGTCAGAGCCTTTTCCTGAATTTTCTGCTTTTCCAATATCCATGTCTATAAAGTCATCTGGTAGTTCTGGTGGTGGCCCCGCTGTGCTCTCCTCCACCTGCTGCTGCTGCTGCTGCTGCTGCTGGTGGCACAGCCCAGTCTTGCACGGCCTCACCAGGGCCAGAAACACGGCCCCCAGGACCATGCCAGCAGCACAGGAGTAGAAGGCTGAGCTGTAGTTCTTTGTCGTATCCACTAAGACACCTACAAAAAACATTCACAGCAGTTAGCCACAGCCCACTCCCCCCCTGCCCTGCCCTCCTGGAGGGTTTTAATCTGCATTTTATCTGCAGCCAAAACTCGGTGACAAACGGATGCCACGTTAAAAAAGTAAACCCATGGTGTTGTGGGGTACGTGGTGTCATCCTCAGGCCAGTCAGAAGCCCCTGGGCACCGCAGGGATGCTGAGCCTGGGATGCTTCAGGCATCTGTTTGTTCTGCCAGACTTCACCTTTCTGCAGTGCATGGCACAGGCACAGCGAGAGGGATTCGCCTCTGTGCCTGAAGTGATGCCAGGTTTGGGTTTCTAACAGGATCAGGGCAGCACTGCAGTATTTCCCTTCCCTCTGAGGTTCCTCAGTGCCTCATCCGTGGGACTCTGCAGAGCTGCATTGCAGTCTTCTGGCTCTGGGAGACTCCCAGCACTGGTTGCAGGGCTTTTAGGGGAGTGCTGTGATCAGTGCTGCCAGAACACTTTCTAGACAGAGATCAGCACCAACAGCTGTCAAACACCTCCGAAACAAAATTAAGACCCAAGTTTTAGTTACCTGCAAGGGGTGGTCCAGCCAACCCAGCTAAGCTTTGAATGAAGACGTAGACTCCAGCTGCAGAAGACATCCTCTCAATGCCAACCACGTCGTCTTCAGCCAGGAGGGGAATATGTGTGCCCGCTACCGTGCCGAGCATGAACCCAAAATAAACGCTACATATCATCAAGCCCCAGAATCCAGAGGCAAAAGGGAAGGCAACCAACGCTACCGACAGCAGGACGACGCAGATGAGCTCGATGTAGATCTTGCGGATCGGCTTCTTGTTGAGAACCCAGCCTGCAAAAATCCTCCCGAAGACCTCGGCGATGGCCATGGCTGACAGGATGTAGGCAGAGTGGTCTTTGCCGATGCCGAGGCTGCGGCTCAGGGGGATGATGTAGAGGGAGGGAGCGAAGAAGCCCAGGGTTGCAAACAGGCCAAAGAATGCATAACAGATAAAGCTATAGTCTCTCATCACAGAGAAGTCCAGTAGTTTGGTTTTTGGTTCTGGAGGGGTGCTGTTATTTTCAACGGGATTCTGTCCGTGTTGCTTTGGTTCTTCACTTTTCGGCTCTGCTTTGGTTTTTCCAGGCACATTGCTGGGTGAGGTAGTTATATCGACTCCTGAGTCTATGGACTCTATTGAGGTGCAGGTTTGCTCGTTTTCAAGCATGTACTTTGTCTCCGTGGACTCCTCTGCAGGCTGTGCTTTCACTTCTTCTTGCTCTCTGATGACGATGGGGCGCAGCAGTGATCCGCAGGCGGTGATGCCGAGCTGCAGCACCCCGACAGACAGCATGCTGTACCTCCAGCCAATCTGCTCCTTCAGGGCCGTGATTGCTGAGGGAAGAGGAAAAGTGTCACTGGAAAGCCTGTAGTTACACCAAGGGATTGAATTTACAGCCAGGGAAGTGACGGGAGATTCGTCACTGGAGGGTTCCAGGCGCCTCTGGAGAAGGCTGAGCAGGGGTCCCTCCTGCCCAGGGTCTGGCACCTGCCTTCCTCCCCTCTGCTGCAGCAGACAGAAGCTAAAAGCTGTGTTTACCACCTGGCTAGCAAATGCCACCCTCTAGGTAGCCTCTTCTGAGGTCTCAGCAAGTTTGGGGACAAAGCAGGTGCTGTTTTTAGTGAAGGAGAGCAAACTCAATGCTTGGGTTTCCTTTCTCAGCTGCCCCCACCCTGAAACCAGCCAGCAGAGGAAGTCTCTCAGCCCTGCTCAAAGGTGCACGTCACTGCTTAATTACCAGCCTTCGTTTGCACCCAAAGCAGCTTTGCAGTGGGTATTAGCCCAGAGCACACGAGCACACCAGACCAACCACATAAACCCCCACGGGCGGGCGGTGACAGGGCTGTGACTCCTGGGGACAGGTCCCCGAAAGGCCGGGGCACTTTGGCAGCCTGTGCCGAGCACGAGCCCACTAACCTTTAGGAGCAGCTCTGTGTACTGTGTGTGTTTTAAATAGCTGAAGTTGCTCGGGCTTATTTTTAGCCTGCCAGATCTATATAGGGAGCCCGCCGGGCTGCGTATCAGCCAGGCACGTCCTGCGCTGCCCCTGGCACGGCTCGTCCCTCTGCCTGCCGGGCACGAGTGCCACGGGCACGTGAGCAGCCACTTGTGGGCACCGACTGGGCCCCCGGCTCCCGTGTGCTGGGAAAAGGGTGGGGACAGCTCTGTGCCGTGGGCACGGCCCGCAAGAGCTGCCAGCAGGCGGGCACCGTACCTGGTGCGAAGGAGAAGACGGCGAAACATTCCCCTGTGGATGCCACCGCTGTGACCAGCGAGCGCCTTTTGTCAAAATACTGTGATAAAATGGTGACAGTCGGGAGGAAGGAGAGGCAGTATCCGAGGCCTGTGAATAAATGCCAAAAATTGCCATAACAACAAGTAAAGGAGGGGGAAACACCGATGCGAGAACACGTTAAGTCGGCTTTCCCGGCGGTCATTACAGTATCATTTCGGCCAACTCAGCAAGTCACCCTGGAAGAAAATCATTGGGGAAACCAGAATGTTATTTTTTTTGTAAATTGGAGGGGGGAGAAGAAAAAAAAGAAAAAAAGGAAAGTAAAAACCCAAACCAAGAGACCCAGCCTCCCAAACCTGCTAGATAATGCCTTCTGCTCCCAAACAGCCAGCAGGGTCCGCTTTGGGGACCTCATCTGCTTAAAGTATTTGAGCCTGTAGCAACTGTTCCCCTAAGCAAGGCAAGCTCCTGGCCACGGACATGAACAGGACACCCAGGCCAGGCTGGAGAAGGGGAAAAGTATCAGGAAAAGAAACCAGAGACAGAGGGAGCGTCAGAGGATTTGATCCCGGGCGCAGCTCTGGTCTCCCCAGCGATCCCAGCCGAGTCCAGGCTGGTGCCCGGGGTGGGACAGGGCACAAAGCCAGGCCCGGGGCCCATCCCCGCCCCGGGATCAGCCCAGGAGGGGCAGCAGCGCCAAGCACTCCCCGTGTGCAGGACCAGAGCCCCGAGGCTGGCGGGAGGGAGCGCAGCGTGCGGCAGGAGGGGACAGGCACGTCTGGGTCACTCACCGGAGACGATGCCGATGGTGACGTACATGTCCACCACGCTGCGGGCGAAGGAGGCGATGACCATGCCGGTGCTGACCAGCAGCCCTCCGGCCATCACCACCAGGCGGTGGCCGAAGCGGTTGCTGAGGACCGTCGACAGAGGAGCTGGAGAGGGAGAGAGCTGTGGTCAACACCCACCTCAGCGACTTCACAGCCACCATCTCCTGCAGAGGCTCTTCTCACAGTCCTGCCCAGGTCCCCGTGAGGTGTCACCTCCCTGCACAGCACGGCATCACCCTGGAGCCACCCTCGGAGCACTGCACAGCTCACAGCATTTAGGACGTGCTAAAAAATCACCAGAACAGACCTAAAGACGAGCACGTGGCAGCCTGGGACAAATCTGCAGCCACATGCCCGGACACCACTGGATTTCAACAAGGCTCAAGTTGTTTCTAATCTTTTTCACTGCAGAGTTTGGTTTGAAAACTCTGGTTTTTGCCCCTTGCTGGTGAGACCTGAACAACTGGGTCAGGCTCAGCGACATGGACCATGTCCCTGCACCACCCAAGGACACGAGCTGGGGCTCCAAGGGACTGCCAGGCTGAGACATTTCTTGGCATTTGAGGAGCAGCCTGTGAGCTTTATGGCTGTGATTTAATTTATAACGGAGCCATTAGAGGCACAAAAGTCCCAGGTGCCAGGTCCTTGGCATGCTGAGTCAGCAGCAGGACTGCCCCTTGCACCCGCGCCGAGCGCCTGCTCCTCTTACCTGTGAAGGTCTGTACAAACACACATATGGATATAATCCAGGATATCCTGCTGTTGGTTTCGTCAAAGCTTTCCATCAGGTCGTTAAAGAAGACTCCAAATGATTTTATGATGCCGTATGTCAGGGCTTCCACAACAAAGAACGCAAAAGCGACTGTCCAGCCCCATCCTCCGTCAGGCACTTTAGTATAAACGTTTGCGGAGGTGCACGGCATCTTTACAGCTTTGACCGTCATTTTGGATCTGGAAAAAGAGGGGAGAGGGAGCCAGGCGTCAGTTTAAGCTGAATTTTGCTGGAAGAGGCACAGCTTGGGAGCTGTAGCACCCCCGAGGCACCACGAGCCGGACCCCGTGCTGCCGAGGGATTAAGCGTGGGAGTCGGGCTGACAGTTCTGCCTCTGTCCGTCCGTGGGCTCCTTCCCGCCTGCCCTGTGAGCCCGGGACCTGGAGCTCTCAGCTCACCACCCGGGCGAGCTGTTCCCAGCAGCCAAGCCCGGGAGCTGGGAGCTGTCATCTGCCTGTCGGTGCATGGGGGTGGATGGATGCAGTTCGTGAAAGATCCACCGCGGAACCCAGCGCGGGCCGGGCTGCTGCAGCCGCAGGAACCCCCAGGGCACCCGTCCTCCCCAGCCTGGCTGTCCCCAAAATGGCAGCTCAGGGCTGCCCACACCTCAAAAAGCAGGGGGGGGACAGCCCCGCTTCCAGGAGCTTCCCTGCAGCCCTTGGCACCACTGCCACCCCCCAGGGCAGGGGGGGTGGAGGGGGATCACCCCATAGGACACGGGGTGTCCCCCGCCCGGCCCCGTGTCACCCGGGGGGTGTGGGTGTGCAGGGGTGGCTTTGGTCCCACATGGAGCTCCCCGTGGAACCCCAGCACTGCCACAACTGCACCGGGGGGACAGCGCCGGTGTCACAGTCAGGGGGAGGACACGGTGCTGGGGTGACCACTCCACCCGCACGGGGGGGACAGTGCCAGGGTTACCGTCCTGGGCTCACTGCCACACCTGCACGGGGGTCCACTGGGACAGGGTCACTGCCACACCTGTGCGGGGGGACAAGTGCCAGGGTCACTGCCACACCTGCATGGGGGGGCTGAGCCGAGGCCACTGCACCACCGCACCTGTGCAGGGGCACAGTGACAGGATCAGCCCCACACCTGTGCAGGGGGACAGCGACGGGATCAGCGCCACACCTGTGCAGGGGGACAGTGACAGTGACACCTGCACTGGGGGGACAGTCCTGGCCTCACTGCCACACCCGCAGGGTGTCCGCTGTGCCATGGTCACCGCCACACCTGTGCAGGGGCACAGCCCTGGGGTCACCGCCGCACGTGCGCTGGGGACACAGCCCCGGGGTGACCGCCACGCCCGCGCGGGGCTGCCGGGGCCAGCAGCGCTCGCCTGCCCGGGGCACGGCGGGGTCACTGCCCGGGCGGGCACCGAGCGCTG